>JAPQNM010000002.1:13045412-13050412 GCA_029783475.1 Metacarcinus magister
CATTATCATTATTGTTATCATTATTATTATCATTATTGTTTTTATTATCATTATTGTTTTTATTATCATTGTTTTTATTATCATTGTTATCATCATTGTTGTTATTTCAATATTTTTTGTAATCATTATTAATTTTATCATTATCAATACATATTTTTTTTAGATTACAACAAATAGAGGGATGCGTTATTTATTTATTTCGTTTATTATTGTTATTTCAATGTTTGTATGTCCTCCCATTGCTCGATCACAAGACCTAGGTATAGCTGGTGATCCAGGAGGGTCTCAGAGCCTCGGGCCAAGGGCTGGTCCGCCGCGATAAGGCCCAGTGTGTGCACGGGTGTGTGGCCGTGCCCTTGCCTTGCCTTGCCTTGCACCTCTACCCCTACCCCTGCAGGAGGCCCCGTGGCACCCCTCTCCGGTGGGTGGGTGGGTGGGTGGTAGGTGTGGGTGGGGGACGAGGAGGCCTATCAGCTCGGCTTTCCTCCTCACGCCTGTCTTATGTTTACTCGGTATTGTTATTGTTAGACTTTTAACATTCTGATGGTTTTTATGTGAATTGTTAATATCACGTTATTATTATTTATTTTTGTTTATTTATTTATTTTTTGTAATAGAAAGGAACTGATGGTGGTTGATAATATCGGACGGGACGGCAGTGAAAGTGTTTGCTTGATATAATAATAATATAAATATTTTTATTATTGTGCGGAAGTTATTCTCGCACCACTGACCATCGTTACACATTCCCTCTCACCGACACTCACACATAACCGCATGACGAGGCACCACCTTCACCACACACAACAACACTATCACCCTCTAACTTGGGTACACTTTCTATAATCTCGATAACAACCCGACACAGTCACCAGCCGAGGCATAGCCAGCACGTAGCCAGACATTGAATCTGTCCTCCCTCAAAGCACTAAGACGTAGTTATACTTTTACACACTTACGTTCATTATTTGCTTGGACACAACACCCAAGCGGCAAGCAGCGTTTCCCAGCCTGACGGACATGGTGACAGACGTGATGGAAGTGGGAGTACAGGCGAGGATGAGGAAAGTGCGTTTGTGTGTGTGTGTGTTGGAGATAAGACGGTGTTGCTCCCTCCTGGCCCAATGCTTGCCTTCACTACCCCCTTCCACTTACCCTCCGTCTCCCTCCCCGCCCCCCGCAAGGCCACACAGGGCCTGCCAAGTGCTTAGCTTGAACAGTTCTTGCTTGTAATGTCTCGCTATCCCCTCCCTGTAACTCCGGTGAATTGAAATGTGTGCCAACGATGGAGATTGTCGATGAACGCACAGTAAACAAGTGATTATAAGTTTATTTTACAAGCTTGTTTCGCTCAGGGGTAGCATGGTAGGCTTAGCGGGAAAATGTGCTTATTATTATTATATTGATTAGATATTTATGAAGACACAATAGTGATGATTTTGTTTATAAGTAAGGATTTATTTTATTATCCTTCCTCACAAGGCGTCGCAGCATATATACAGTTGATTGATGGCTGGCTGGTGGAAGTATTGTGTTAGTGGCTCACTAGACAACAGACGCTGTCACCTGACCAGCTGAACGCGGCCTTCTCAGGGCGGTGTCAGTCATGCGCGCTGCTCATGACTCAAGCCGCCCTAGAGTCGCGTCTTCCTACCACCTCATGCACCCACGCCCATCATCCTAGCACGCCCACACATGACTCTATTTAGTTATTATGTCCCTGTATTACCACGAATAACACGTAGGTTCTCGTGGGTATAATCCCTGACCTGCAGTTTGCTCGCAAATATTGGCGGGAAGGCAGTGGTCAGCGCTAAGTGTAGCAGTGCAGCGCTGTATTGGCGACGCTGACTCCACTACTGCCACCTATCGGCCGCCTCGCCATTCACTCCATATCTATTTTTATCATGCGATAGATAATAAACATTGATATACACTACACAGTATTATACTTATATTTATCCTTGATACACCTTTCCCCGTAATAGTATGAGGTGTGGCTGACCATGAGGAAAGTGCTGTGTAATGTAATGTAAGTGTGACCTCGCATAATGGCAGCGGCGGTGGCAGGCAGGCAGGCAGGCAGGTAGGGAGGTAGGTAGGTAGGTAGGTAGCTGTTTGCATGATGGTGCGGGAGTCACGTACACCACCTACACTAACTACACCGGGGATACCAAATAGCTGGAAGGTTTTTTTTCTTTCTTCGGTTTTATTTCACCTACGGTATTCAAATTAAGATTATTTTTATTAATTTTGTGCTTGTGATGAAATTGTGGTGGGTAGTGAGTGAGTGACCTTATGTTATCACGCGCAGGTAAGGTAAGGTCACTCGTATGGTAGCTTCAGAATCTTACCGTGAACTGGAATGTGTAAATTGATGTCTTAATTCACAGCCTCTATAGACCTGATTCTGGTGTGAAGTAACGAGCAGCGTTTAACCTCTTCGTTCTTCGTCAGTACTTACACTAATTCAGATGATTACTTAGGTATAATCAAACAACACTTAAGTAATGATTGATGATTATATATGAAAAAAAACAAAAACAGGGATGTAATTATTTCTCTAACACGAAAAAGAAAAAACTCAATTATATCTTGCTACTGTCACAAATCTTCATAATTTACAACGTGTAGTAGTTTGAGACATAATCCAATTAATATACCTTGTGCATGTCTGAAATAATTATAAACTGTGAAGACGATACTCTGTTCCAGGTACTTTCTAGATGACTCCCAATGTTATCAGAATACGAGGAAGCATTACAGAAGGACAGGCAGTGTGTGATCTAGGTCGTTGGTGACATTAAACTAGGTGTGTCGGAGCGCCTCTCGTGTTGGTCAGTCAGTCAGTCTTTGCCGGAATGACTCGCTTCCTAGAAAGTGTATCTTGCTTCCTCTTTCATCAGATGACACACATACACTTTTTCTTGCAGAGACAATTATTATTCACTCCTGCAGCGGTCACTATCGGGTGAAAGCTCTGTCATTTGCCAACTCTTGCTTTCACTCACTCGACCACAGTATTGACCAGTCTCCTTTTTCCTCTTTTAATCCAGTCTTATTTGATGTTGTGAAGGAATGGAGAGAATTTAAACAGCATTGATAATCATGGAAGAGGATAAGATACAAGGTTGTGGCTGTCTGTTATAGTATCCCTGATTACTACAGCGTAATAGACAGACTTTGAATTAATAGTTTTGTGGGTAACTTTCCTGCACAGTTAACTAAATGATGTGTTTTTTTGAGTCTCTTCCCACACGCTTGTCCAAACACACTCACGCCCTTGTTTCATCTCTCTCTTTCTCTCTCTCTCTCTCTCTCTCTCTCTCTCTCTCTCTCTCTCTCTCTCTCTCTCTCTCTCTCTCTCTCTCTCTCTCTCTCTCTCTCTCTCTCTCTCTCTCTCTCTCTCTCTGTGTGTGTGTGTTTTCTGTTTCTTTTTTATTACAGCAATTTTCTTGTATTCAGGAACAATTTCAAAGAGAAATCTATGCAAAATTATCAGTATCATGGACACACACACACACACACACACAAACACACACACACACACACACACACACACACACACACACACACACACACACACGCACACACACACATGCACACATGCACACACACAGGCACGCATGAAAGAGAAATTGATAGATAGAGAGAGAGAATAATAATAATAATGATAATGAAAATAATAGTAATAATAACAATAATAATAATACATAATAATTATAACCACAATAACATGAATGAATATTTTGTTTTTTGAGAAGTACAAGATGGAAGAAGGGAATAGGGAGACACACTAACGCCAAAAAGGGAGGGAGAAAACGTAGACTTAATAAAGATAGACTAAAGAAATAATCTACTAACACTTATACACAGGTAAAAAGTTGTTCAATTGTGATGCTTTTTCGTGTTAATTAATATCTAAATATTTTATGCCACTATGAAACTGAAATGAAGTTGAATTTTTTATAACTTACTTATTACCTTATTTTTAACATTAACTCTTGTCCCTAAATGTCAAGGCTGTGGAAATAAATACGTACCTCGTGCCTCCTCCCAAGAATCGAGGTGCACGTACAGATGGGTGTTTAGCCTCAGGTCAAGTTAGTGGAGGGACAGGTGGCGCGGGAAGAGGATTGGGGTGAAGGGGGAACAAGGTATGATATTTAGGCAAGGGAAGGATCACTATCACCAGGTAGGAGGCTGGGCTCAGGGGTACAGGTTGGTGTTATAGTGAAAAGACTTGAGAAGGGAAGAATGTTCAATACTTGAAAGAGAGAGTGAGAGTGTAAGTGTGAGGATGGGAGGACTGAGGCAGGTTAGGACGAGGTGAGAGTGAGCTCCAAGGATTAACTGAAGGAGTCACACTCACACACACACACTTTACCTGTTTTTCTTTGTTGTTTCGTCCTTCAACTCAAACTTTGAATGGAAACATTGAATACATTGGTTATAACGGGAACGCGAATGTCATGATGCAATGTTGAAAGGAGTACATATATTGTTTTTCTTGTTACTTATGAAATTTCAGGTATCAGGAGGAGTAGGAGGAGGAGGAGGAGGAGGAGAAGGAGGAGAAGGAGGAGGAGAAGGAGGAGGAGGAGAAGGAGGAGGAGGAGGAGGAGGAGGAGAAAGTGGAGGAGGAGGAGAAGGGAAGACTACCACTACCATACAAAATATAGATTCTACTACTACTACTACTACTACTACTACCATTACTACTACTACTACTCTTTCTCCTTCTTCTATAAGGTGCGCAGGCTAGCTTTGTGTAATGTTAGTGCTTTCTTGATAGGTAGAGAGGGAAAACAATAACATTTTCTTGTTATTAATAGACACAAGGATCCGTCTGCCACCTACCACCTGCCTGCCTACGTACAGTATTTAAAGGATTGAAAGGTCAAGAGGTAGTCATGATGCAGCTTTACAGACTCACTGAGATCACATCACCTTGGTTACATAAATAAATGGTCGGAGTTAATGGCAAGTTCATCGCAAAT
>JAPQNM010000002.1:13055412-13067912 GCA_029783475.1 Metacarcinus magister
TTTCTTGACTTCAATATAAAGAGCTTCAAATCCTCCTTTTCATGGGTCCTTAAGCTGCTGGGACTCAGTTGCCCACCACTGCCTTCCTTCCAAACATGTTCTTTTATACACTATGAAGAAAACTCTCTCTCTCTCTCTCGCTCACACTGTACCTCATTACTCCGTTTAGGTTCTCTCTCACAAGGTAGACGAATACAGTTTTCCCTAAGGCTACACACACACACACACACACACACACACACACACACACACACACACACACACACACACACACACCTTACAGTATATAGTTTTAGCTGTAAGCGGAAGACTGTAGGTGGAGGTAATGGATTTTTTTATCTTCTTATATATATGAGATACGTATTGTTTGTGTCTATTTATTTTACGACAGACTGCTTCACAAGATTGGTTGGCTTAGAGGTTTTCATGCCCAATGGAAAGAAAGAAATGAGGATGAAGGAAATAATTGTGAGTGTTGTGATGTTATTTTCGTTGTTACTAACCACCCACCCATTTGGTGCTCTTGATGTAACTATTGTTCTTGTTTTTCTTATTATGGTTGTTGTTGTTGTTGTTGTTGTTGTTGTTGTTGTTGTTGTTGTTGTTGATTATACAATTAGCGTTGCTGCCCAAAGCCTCACAAAGAGAGAAACAAATCATATTTACCAACGAAACAAATTCATCACCAGTGAAATAAAAGAAACTAATTGGAATTAAATACATTTTGGTATTATGAATTTGCAACCAATTGGGAGACAAAAAATAATAAAACTACATTTTTGGCAGGCATTCATTTGACTTAAAGTGGACGGACCAGGCTAAGGCTAAACTAATTTGGAGCAGCAGCAGCAGCAGCAGCAGCAGCAGCAGCAGCAGCAGCCAGGTTGGTCCGTGCCGCTGTTACCAAGTCCATTGCGTAACCTAAATCTGATCACGCGAGACAATGAAACTATATCACTCCCGGATTTACAGTCATTCCTATTTTCCTTATTATGTGCCTATGTAACATTGGAGGTACATGGCAGAGTCTGAGGTGAAGAGGTGCATGCAAAAAGTCGTGGGATTGAACGGTGGTGTGGTGCGTGGAGGGATGGATGGCTGGCTGGTGGGCTGGAGCGGTGCGTCTGGCAGCGGTTACCCGTCACCTGGCCGGCTCTTCCATCTTGGTCGTATAATACTTACCTAATGAATATATCCGGCAACGGTTATATACATTGTCTAAATTGAATTAACTGGCGTTATCATGTGTTTTAGGTCTTTATAAGTGTGCACAGCTGTCAGTATTTGTTTCAAGGTATATCTTCTTTCCATAAGCCAAAAGCCGCCCGCGA
Source organism: Metacarcinus magister (assembly GCA_029783475.1). Lineage (NCBI taxonomy): Eukaryota > Metazoa > Arthropoda > Malacostraca > Decapoda > Cancridae > Metacarcinus > Metacarcinus magister. Next base: position 13,056,744 of record JAPQNM010000002.1, read on the forward strand.
GATTATATTTTTTACCTGTCCTCAAAAATGGTGTTTAACGATGTTCCAGCAGTTGTTCATCTGAAACCAAAACAATACTGGTTGTATCTATACTCAGCGGGGACCCAATTAATAACACAGAGTAGGGATGTGTGTTGCAGGGGAGAGCATTATCCAGGGCAGTAGGGATTAGTAATACGGTGGAGGGAAGAGGGAAAAAAAATGGAAGTATTGGTGAGGTGGCAACTGTACTGGGTGGGCGGGTGGCGAGGCAGGCGGCGGCAAACTCAACCCAACTTTCCTACCAACAGTCTCAGCCTACCTTCCGTGGCGTCCACAACATTACTTTACACCTCGCCTCCCCCCCTCCTCGTATCAAGGTGAGTTGCGTGTGAGGTGAAAGTGTTTGAAGCAGTGTGTAAGGTGTGTGTGTCTCTTAGGTATAGCGGGGAGACCTGTGGCTTCTAAGAGCAATTGCCGGCTTCTTTGCCTGAGGGTGAAGTACTCCTGAAGGTTCTCTGTGTGAATGTGACCGTGTTTGTAGAGGTTAAAACACTGTCTATTATGAGTTGTATCCTTATAGTGTGTGGGAATGAGTCCAAGGAAGGCAGGAGAAGCGGGGGAAGCCAGCATCCAACATGGAAATATAAAAAAAAATGACTCTCGCACTAGTGAACAAAGGAAGAGGTTGTTAGCTGCCTTGTTATGTAGTTTAGGTGTTTCCCTCGTATAGTGTGATAGGTTTACAAGGTATGTGAGTGGTGGTGACGCCCCTTCACGCCCCTAGACAGCGTTAGACGAGGTAATGTGCATCAGTGTGCCGGGTCATGGAGATGCATGGCGCTGGTGGGGCGAGGAGCGGCAGGCAGGCAGGGCGAGGTGATGGAGGCGGCAGGAAGTGGGGGTATCTAGTGACTCTTGAAGGGGGAAAGGAAGGGGGTGTCTGGGCATCACCACCACGACCTGGACGACACGATGGCGGGGAAGATGACTTAGAGAACAGAGGGAGGGAGGGAGGGAAGGGGTGGGTGTTGGCGTGGTGATGAGAGGAGGGTTGCTTGAAGGGAGGAAAGGGTTAGGAAGGGAGGGGTCGCTTGGAGGGAAGAGAGGGAGGTGGGAGGAATCTGTAGGGAAGGGCCTGTGGTGGTTTTTTTTTTTATTAGGTGCGACGACGCTCTACCAGTGTTCACCTTTAAGTTGGGACAGACGGCGTGGGTGTGGGTGTGCGTTCGTACGTGCGTGGGCGTGCGTTCCTGTGCGTGCGTCCGTCTGGTTTGTTTGCCTGCCGGCCGACGGTCCTGCCTCCCTCCCTATCTGCTTGCCTGTCTGTCGGTAGTCTGCCTTCATTTACAGTGCTTGCATACATTTGTCTTATCTAATTCTTCACATCGTGCGCGTGTTTGTGCGTCCGTGCCTGGTTTGTGCGTGTGCGCGTGTGTGTGAGTGTGTTTACCCTCACGCGCGTGCTTGCAGACATGGAGGCAGTGTAGATGTAACTATCAGATTATATACTGTATACTTCAGGGTACGTGTTTAAGTGTTCGTGCTTGTGGTTAGGTACGAATGCTTGTGCGTGTGTTTCCCCGCAAGCAGAGTGACTCAGCCGCAGGGTGTACGTACGCCCAGCCACTCCCTTGCCTGCACGTATGTATGTATGTACGTACAAGGAGGGAACCTGAGCCCATAAGCCCAGTGGAGGCACCAACAACACTGGCGTCCCTGCATGGCATAGTTTTAGGTTTATATTCTGTTGTCACACACACTGAACCTTCAAATATTCTGGCACCTCGCCTTACCCCGCCCCCCTCCCCCCCACCCCATCATTCCTGCCTCTTGCCCACGACCACACACACACGCGCACGCAAAAATACCAACCTCATTCCTCCTCTTCCCCTTTTATTAATATCAAAGTATCTGTGTCTGGCTTGTGGTGAGGTTATGTATGGAAGTTCTATCAGTCCGGGAAGCATGACGGTGTGCTCTTCCTGAAGGCGGTAATGTTACTAACTAATACAAAGGGATGATTCAAGTTACAACCTTATTCCTTTAGCCCCCGCGATCTAAGATACCTTCAATGACACACACCAACACATCATCTTCCACGTCATTTAATATTTTTTCTTTCACGTCAGTATGTCGAGTCAATAATGGTCATGGAACTCACTCTGTCACTCTCGCTCTCCATATAAGGCCATGGTATCATTCGTTCGTTCTCATACTTTTACCTGATTAATATTGGTGGTGGCTTGGCTTGGCTTGGCACGCTTGGTTATGGTGGTGGTGGTGGTGGTGGTTGTGGCTTTATGAAGTTGGATGTGCGTTACCCCGGAGACACACACACACACACACACAAACACCATCTTTGGCCTTGTTGTTGACGAGGCTCCTTCCTGCTCCTGCTGCTGCCCCCCCCTATACCCCCCCGCCACCAACCCCCGTTCCTCTCTGGTCGAACGTACCCGTGGCAATGCTCTGATTTTTTTTTTTTTAAGATTATTATTATTGTCCTCACGGCGCGGCTTCTAGAAATATGAGAATTAGCTTAATGGTTTCTCTCTCTCTCTCTCTCTCTCTCTTCTCTCTCTCTCTCTCTCTCTCTCTCTCTCTCTCTCTCTCTCTCTCTCTCTGTTGGGGTGGCTTTTGGGGGGGTTCAAAGCCGTAATCGAGGCTGCGCACCTGACACAATGAGACTCTTGGAGATTAATTTGCATTTCAAAGCGAATTTAGTGAGTTGGTGTGGATGGGTGTGTGTGTGTATGTCTGTGTAGGTGTCTGTTTGCTTGATGTCTGTGTGGATGTCTGGGGACGCGACGCACAGCAAGGCAGGACAGACGACGCAGCTGTTGTTGAAGTGTACACATGAATCATTCCAACCCATCGGTGCTAAATGTAGTTGATCATCGTTCAATCTTGCATCTTTAAGGAGGTTACCAAGCAACATTTTGTAAGGTTTCCGCTGCGTGTATATGAAGGGAATGATAAGAGGTGATAAGGTGGATAAAACCGCACTACTATTATACATCCTCTCGAGTATTCAGTGTATGCATATTAAGTATAAATCATACATACGTGCATTAATACTTTATATGTATGAGGAGTTAATCTTATATAAAACGAAACTGTACTTTAATTACAACCCGTTATGGTGTGTGTGTGTGTGTGTGTGTGTGTGTGTGTGATGTATGTTAGTGTGTGATCTAGTTACGTCCACGGCCTGTGTATGTAGACTGGACACCATATGACGGATGCTAGTTGGTTTGTGTCACCGTGTGCTCAGTACGTACCACCAGGCACCGCTGCTAACTAACTCACACCACTAATAGGATAAATGACGTACTACTTCACTAATGTATGGTACTTCACTGGTATAATAGATGACGGTACAGCTGCGTAGGTTTGCCAAAATGTGTAAATTAATGACGAGGGTCACAGCTGTTCCCCTGCAGCACGCCGCGCCAAGCTACCGTACACACACACACACACACACACACACTAAGTAATACAACCACATAGTTTTCAAATTACCTGAGCCATATGTCTAGTTTTCTGCTAATTAACCTCCATTGTCCATCTTAGGTAATGGAGGGGTGTTGTGATTCTGTGGTTGTGTTTAGTTAGCCTGTGGGAAGAAGGGAGGGTGTGAGGGTGGTGGTGGTGTTTACAGTCACATACCAGAAGTAACTGTTAGTAGAGAGGCGGGGAAGGCGAGTTAATGGTGCAGAGAGGAAGCTACCCATCTCGTGCACGAATCAACGCACTCTGGCTATATAGAGTACGTGTGTATGTGTGTACGTGTACGTGTACGTGTGTGTGTAGCGGATCTGAGTGGTGAGTTCGGGATTTCTTTTCGACACGTTGCAATGGTGAAGCGGCGCGTGACGAATGAAAAAAAGAGGGGAAAAAAGTCAAAGTAAAAATCGATAGTTGCAGTGATGTCTGGTGTTGGTTGACAAGAGCGTGGTGGTGGTGGTGGTGGGTAACGTGACTAGAAAGGACGCGTAGGCAGTGCAATAAAGGGTGAAGGAAGGGTATAGAGCATAACCTCATGACATTAAAACACACCACACACACACCACACACACACACACACACACCACACACACACACACCACACAACGATCTAAACTGATAACTTTATGATGTTGATTTAAACTTAACTTAATGCCAGGTCAAGTCAATTGCAACATTTCTTTTTTGTGTGTGTGTGTGTGTGTGCATTTGTTCTATTTATCTGTATGTAGGTGTCTATCTGTATCTCTGTCTGTCTGTCTGTCTGTTTAACCGTGCCACTAGGTTCTCTCTTAGCAAGGTGAGGTGAAGGAGGAGGAGAAGGAGGAGAAGGAGAAGGAGGAGGAGGAGGAGGAGGTAGAGCAGCCACAGGTGATGCGCGCGAAGGTGTGCTGTGCTCAGGTGTGGTCCAATTAAGGCAGCTGTTGGCTATCTTTTTTTTTACTGAAGTGTACAAGTGTGAGTGTGTGTGTGTGTGTGTGTGTGTGTGTGTGTGTGTGTGTGTGTGTGTGTTTAATAAATGGTTCTATATAACTATAAAGTTCAGGTAGTGGCTGATGGCTGGACATAGAGTGTTGATTTACGTATATAAATAAATAGATAGGAATTGATAGATATAGGAGAAACTGGTTATTATTATTATTATTATTTTTATTCTTATTACACCAATTATTAAGGATCTTCACGTCTATACACTAAATGACATCCGACATTCGAGGAGTACGACACGGTTTTGCGGTTAAACTTTTTTCGGAATTGTTGCTGCTGGAATGTTTTTTTTTCCTCCCAGATTCAGTTCGTGCTCACGTCGACTGTCGGATGTTTCTGTGGTGAGTCGAGGGGGTGGTGGGGGGGGCGGTGGGGGGACATGTGGTGGTGAAGGGGGGGATTTGCAAGGCTTTTATATCTTTTTTTTTTCTAAGTCTCTATACATACTGTCTGTGTGTGGGTGTGTGTGTGTTGTGTGGGGGTTGGGACGTGTGTGGTTGCCTGTTAGTCACTGTATGTAGCCAGTAGTTTGATGCACACATAACTGTACGAGAGAGAGAGAGAGAGAGAGAGAGAGAGAGAGGAGAATATGTTTGTGTTGTGGACCACCCTTGTGTTTTCTGAATTAATTACCATGAATTTAGGGTACACCTTAATTTTCCTCCTTAATTGTCGTACATAATGTCACGAAGACGGAGGACGGTCACGTGCCGGGCCCCTATAACACACACACGCACACACGCACACACACACACACACGTACTTGACCTGCTGACTCAGTAGTGATTAGGAAAAATATCGACTGAAGAACCACTCTCTATAATTTCACCGTGTTGGGAGGGAACGTTGTAGACTCTCACTGACCCACTTAATGTGAGACTCGTGATTTCCTCCGATGTTCTTTTGTCTTCAGGCATTACATCATCCAGGTCAGCTTGAGGCGCGCGTCCTGGTGTGCTCGAGGCTGCCAAGGACGATTCTTGGCGCGAAAGTAAATAAACGAGAATGATAGTGATAATATATGAGAATGATAGTGAAAATAAATGAAATGATAGTGATGCGTGGGTGTAGAGATGTGATGGTGAGGTGAGAGGTCTTATATACAGGTGTTCCGGCCGCGTCTGGAGGGAGGTAAACGGGAAATCAATACTCCACCTTGATGCCCAGGTGTAATATAATATCACGTTGACTTGAAGATACTGACTGGTTTGACGACTCACGCCAAGCACGTGTGTGTGTGTGTGTGTGTGCCTTCCGTGCGATGGATGGATGATTATCTGTTGAATTCATTGCTTTTGAAAGTGTTTTTTCTTATACTAGTATGGCGGGACACCTATAGGTCTGGTGATAAGATGCTGCTGCAATTATTATTATTTTATAGTAATCCCTTAACTTATAAAACTATATTAATTATGTTGTATTAAGAACACAACTTGCTTGGAATATATTGTACAGTTGCTAGGTAAAATTGCTACTGGTATTCGTTGAGTCTGTTAAAGAAATTACTGCATAAGAAGAAAAAAAAGAAGAGTAATATCATCCCTATATAAGCCTTATGTAAGCTGATTAATGTACGTTACGGACAGACCTGTCCATCAGGATATCCATGCAACGCTCTGACCTTTCCCTTCCTTCCCAACACACACTTCTCCACACAGGCACAACTTCGGAGAGTGTTTCAACTTGTAATATGTGGAGGCAACTTATGTGGACTTCCTGAATGGGAAACATAGCATAGACATCATATTTTCCCCGCCCTTACGTTTTCATACAATCACATGTGCCGTTGTTTTGATGTAATTATGTGTGCCACTTAAATACGCTCCGTTCTGGTACACTTTGCTGACTCACTGAACACGTTGACCAGCTAGCGAGCACCGTCACCTTGATCATCACAGCCTCCCAGCCAGCCAGTGCGTGTTGGCCGCGGTGAGGCTGGACAGACAGACCCGGGGAACATAATCAAGTCTTGGAAGGGAAATTAGAACCAATCATAGTCTGGGTTGAAGTAGGGCAACATTACCATCTGGAACCAAGACTCCACGTAGGAAATTACCTTTACAGTACGTGGTTGTATTTGAGTGAATGAATCTTAGCTGTCTATTAGAACAACGGTATATACCAGCACTAAAAAAAATATCACATGAATTACGGTTACGAAGTATAAACCTGTCGCCAAAAAAACAAGAGACAGTCGACAATGCGTGACTGGACTTCACATTATTGGATCAGTATGTTACGGTTGCATTATTATCCCCGGTCACCCAACCCAATGCTCGCTCGCTCGGCCTCCCTGCTAACATATGGACTCGAGGTAAACAAATCATTCCACACCACAGTTTGCTTCCACGCCTCGCTAGCCAGCTGGTACGCGGTGTGGGGGGGGGGAGGTGAAAGGGGTAACAGCCTGTGTAGCCTCCCAGGATTTATTTAGCCATTATTGGGTTTCGAGGCTCAATATTCCCCTGGCCAGCAGTTAACATCCCTTGGAACTAAAGACTTTACAGCCAGTTCCACAGTTAAAGTTTTTGTCGTAAATGGCGTTACTTCCGCATGTAGTCAGACGTGTCACGCACCTTAGTCGTAACACCGAGGACTTCATGTATAATGGGATGACAATTAAGACGAAGAAACTAGGTCAAGACGAGTTAGTAAGGAAGCACATGCAAGGTGACAAGGTGCGGTACAAGGCATAGAAGTTTGATTAGATTGTAACTATGCATTTGCCTTTGTCTGTCTACCAATCACGACTCGACTAAGATTGATTATTACTTTTTTTTTTTGTAACTGAAGAATCCTAACTAAGAGCTTGAAGATAAAACTCGAAATATCTTAGAAAAAAAAATTTGTAGGGTGTCCTTAAGTAAGTTCCTGTGGGTATTACATAACAACAAACTCTAATACTTTACTCACAATGTTGGTCAGTGAAGGAATGTGATGACTTAAGCTGATGATGAACATAGAACATTCATATTGTAATCTATCTGAACGTGGATCAAGTTTTTTTTCCCCAACATTTAATTAAGTAAAGCACCTGTGTGTAGCGTAGTCAGTAGGATTGGGTAAGATATTCAGGTCATCGATACATATGCAATGAGTGAAAGCCAAGGTTTAGTTAGTCAGTTGATGGAAAGGTTCGAAATTCAAGGTCGTGGGTGGTGGAGAATGACAATATTTTTATAACTATTTTTCTTATTAAAATTAGGTTAGGTTAGTAGGAGGGAAAAGGAATTCTTAGTGTTAGTAAAGGCGTGACAGGCATGCAGACAAACAGGCAAAGTTACAGTCTCGTCAAAATTCCAAGTCTTCTATCGTCACTTAGTATCGCGTGTCTGCCAAAAGTCTTCTTGACATAATTTTCTTCTTCTTAATTGGCGTCCCCATTTATGACTCCAGTGACGTAGCTTATTACAGGTAGACGTTACACTTTCCATGACACTCTTTACTACCTACGGGAAAGTTATGCCTCGTAACCTAATAATGGAAAGATAAATGCTCGAGGGGCTTGCATGCTGCCTTTCCCTTCCACTCCACGTCCCTGCTGGCTTGGCTCGTCTAGGCAAACCATCGCGTGGAATTATTTGTTTACCTTGAGGGCAGGTTAGGTTAGGTACGAGGCCCCGAGGGTTGGGTGACCACGGCTAAGGTTACGACAACACCCACTTTCCGCTGATTGGATAGATGGAAAAAAAAATGAGTTACGAAACATTAAAAGTTGTCATATACTCTATATATAAAATATTTTAATTCTTACTGAAGTTAACTAATCATAAGGTCGAGGGTAAGGAATATAATTGGTAAGTGGAGAGTAAGGACCGTAGAGTACATTAATCATTAAGTATATTATAGTACATGAGGCCGCCGCTGTTGTAGTCGAGGCAGTGTTCACAGGGAGGGAAGCAGCTGCTGTGACCACTACAGGTTGTATGATTACCTGCATGCCGGGTGAGTCACGTATAAGATGGTTATCGTAGGAGGAGGGAGGAAGGGAGGTGATGACTAAGACAGATGGATAACCGAGACAGATGGACAGACAGATAAGGCTAAGTGATACAAACGTTATGAAATTTAGATAAAGATGGAAATAGCAGTCACGCACATAGATATAGACACACACACACACACACACACACATACGTACACCAGATAGATTAATTACATTAGATATTTTAGTATTTTTTTTCTTCTGGTTTGCCGTTCAATATCACGAGTATAAAATGCAAACTCCAGCAAGCATTACATCAGAGAAGAAAAAATAGGAAAATCTGAATCATGAGCGAGGGAAGGAAATCAACCTTTACTTTTTTATTTTTCCTGGAGCAAAAATATAGTCATCTCAGTTGTCTTCTCGTAGCTTATTGCTTTGGCCATAGGTGAACCAACGACAGGCTAACCTAACCTAACTTAACGTAACCTAACCTAACCTAACCTAACCTGACATAAAAACTAAATAAGATACATAAAACCTTAAGAATGCACAGTTACCCGCGGGACAAACACGTAGTCTAATAAAAAATATAAACCAACTATATTACATGTTTAGAGACGTATTTATCACCTTTTACATTACACCAACTATAACATTAATAATAATATACCGTACACTACATCAGGATATACAAGGCTACACAAGGGCGTCACCAGAGAGCCATCACCCCATCAGAGAGGCACACGAGAACCCTAAGAGACCGTCACGTTCCCTCGTCTCCTTTTCCGCTGTAGTAGATCCAGGGAGGGTGTGGCGGGCGGGAAGGGTGGAGAGAGAGAGAGAGAGAGAGAGAGTGAGGCGCCACACCCTCCCTCCCTCACGCCATCTCGCGCCTCGCCTCATCCCTTCCAGCCAAACCATGCCGCCGCGCCCCATCCCTTCCCACCCTCACTGCTGCTACTACTCCTCCTCGCCTTCAGTCTTGCCTCACCGCCTCTCCCTGTGTCTCCCTCCCTCTACATGCAGAACAAAGCACGTTGTCTCTAGGTGTGGGCGGTGTTTGAGTGCGTGTCGGAATAGGGCTGGGTGTTAGGTGGAGCCAAGGTGTCGTTTAAATCTTGGTGAGACAGGGAGGGATAATGACCATCCATTATAGCACCATCACCCTTCTACCTCACCTTAACTTGCCTTACCTTACCTCACCTTATCTTACCTATCCTCACCTCACCTCACCTTACCTCAATTTAATTTACCTTGCCTTACATTACCGTACCTTATCTTGCTTTATCTTACCTTACCTTATTTTACCTCACCTCCCCTCACTTCAATTTAACTTACCTTACCTCACCTCACCTTCTATACTGCCTCTCCTCTAAGCAAGTAACCCACATCCATCCATCCACCCACCCACCCACCCTTCCTTACCTCCTTCCTTCCTTTCCTCCTTCATCCACCTCCTCAAACCCCTTCAGGTGATATCTAAGAGCGGATGCACGTCTGTCCTCCCGACTCTTGGGCTTCCATCTCTGGCGCTGCTTCGTCCTAAGTCACTCTTTCAACCCTGAGGGAATGCCAAGGGGGGAACGTACATCCTGTGACACCATGTTATGCTAATGTAGATGTAGATGTAGGTGAGAGATGAGAGAGAGAGAGAGAGAGAGAGAGAGAGAGAGAGAGAGAGAGAGAGAGAGAGAGAGAGGGGGAGTTATCTGGACAGTTTCCGTCGTTTAGATATAGGAAAAGTTTTAACAATTTGAGTTTTGAAAAATGATGAAAAGGTTTATTATAGCGAGGCATTATAGTAAAGCAAGAAGTTTAACCACCACCACCACCACCACCACCACCACCATTCTATAGGGTAAAAGTCAGTGTTTTATTTTTGTATATGGGATAGATTTCAGAGCTATTGTATCTTTTTGTTAGGAATGACGCACCGTTGATATCCGTTACGTTAATAATTATAAAGGGGCGTGGTGGTGGTGGTGGTGGGCGGGAGGGAGGTAAAATTAAGCGTTACATTGTTATTGAAAGAGGAAACGTAAAATAAATCTGATGATAATAATAGTGGATATCCATTTTGAAATATAAATAATTAAAAAATATTATTGTAAGTAGTAGTAAGTAGTAGTAAAAAAAAAAAAGAGTAGACTATTTCTATATATTGATTTGAGTAAAGAAAATCCCAATGTGTGAAGGTGTTGGGTTACGGAAGGAATGGAAGGAAGGAAGGAATGGAAGGAAGGAAGGAAGGAATGGAAGGAAGGAAGGAAGGAATGGAAGGGAAGGAAGGAAGGAAGGAAGGAGGCAGCTGGAGGTAATTTGTGGAGTTGGTGAGGTCTCCTGGGAGTGGTGTCACCTCGCACCACCTCCTCCTCCTCCTCCTCCTCCTCCTGCTCTTCTTACTCCTTCACTACCCTCTTAGGTATTATTCAACCTCTTTCCTCTCACCTCGTTACCTTCTCTCTCTCTCTCTCTCTCTCTCTCTCTCTCTCTCTCTCTCTCTCTCTCTCTCTCTCTCTCTCTCTCTCTCTCTCTCTCTCTCTCTCTTTCAATGCACAACCGTTGAAAGGGATGCACTTCTCTCTTCCCTCCCTCCCTTCCTCCCACCTTTTCCTCCCTCCCTTTCCTCCCCTCCCTCCCTTCTCTCTTTTCTCTCCCTCTCCTCTCTTTCCTTTCCCTCCTCTCTCTCCTCTCCCTCCCTCCTCACACCAGCTGGCACCTCTCTGGGTAGAAGGACCTGCTGTATCATGTGTATTGTCCTCTCT
>JAPQNM010000002.1:13070412-13085412 GCA_029783475.1 Metacarcinus magister
ATATGTATAGAGAGAGTGAGTTGGGTCGAGCCCCGCGGGACAGAAGGGAGAGTCCACACACACACACACACACACACACACACACACACACACACACACACACACACACACACACACACACACACACACACACACAAACAAAGCTTGGGTCAGCAGGGAACCATAACACACAGGTAGTGGAGAGTGGTGGAGGGGACAAGGGGAGGGGGGAGGGGGTGGGTGATGGAAGTAAACATCCGGAAACACTAGACAGACAGACAGACAGACACGGACAGACAGACAGACAGACACAGACAGACAGACAGACAGACAGCATCATCCCTTTTAATAGCTGTCATATCCTGTCTGTATAGAGGCTAAGACCAAGACCATGTTAGGTTGTATGAGTTATATACATGTACTTGTTTACACCTAATGTATGCAAGGTGGTGTTGAGTGACATGGAACTGTACTCTATAAATATCTATTAGTTAGTATTTTATTTCGTATACGATATTAATTTAAACATAGTTGGTATATAGTTAGTATATGCATGTATGTATGGTTCATTAAATCTATTGATTATGGATATATTAACTTTTTTTTTTACCGTTGTGTACATTAAAGAAAAAAATATTTATAGCACGAGTCTAAAAGTTAGGATTAAACTGAATTTTGGAAAGGCATATATATTGTAACCTTTTATAATATTGAGTTCTTGTTTTCGTATTATTTAGCTTCTGGCATCGTTAAACTATCATCACCACTAATAATTGAGACATGACGTTGGTTGGAGGCCACGCACGGAGAATATCATGTTTTGTTAAAGAAACTGCAAAAGGGATAAGGTTAGTTAGTCCATTGGTGTATTAGAACTGAAATAACACACACCAACAGTAGTACTAACGTGTTGGCATCGTGTGTGTGTGTGTGTGTGTGTGTGTGTGTGTGTGTAGACTTAAGTTAATTAGATGCTTACTCCTGTTTTCCTGTTCATCACATTCTTCACTTTCAGTCTTCACACATTGTCAGTCTTCAGGTTTTTAGTTTCAAGTGATATGTTGTCTGCGTTAAGTTACTGAATGTTCATCGCAGATTTTTAAGTTCGTGAAAGTAAAATAAAAAGAAAGTAAGTAAATTCTCAACTTATGACTAACGCAATTTTCGTAACTAAATATAGGTTTGACATAATGAGGATGTGTTTGAATAACTGACTGCAATTCCAATCATCTTCCAAATTACGTATTGAGAGAGAGAGAGAGAGAGAGAGAGAGAGAGAGAGAGAGAGAGAGAGAGAGAGAGAGAGAGAGAGAGAGAGAGAGAGAGAGAGAGAGAGAGAGAGAGATAATGTTACGAGTGTACTGGTGATAATATACTGTTGTTTTATTACTGTTGTTAAGGCCTCATACACACACACACACACACACACACACACACACACACACACACACACACACACACACACACACACACACACACAAAAGGGGTTCGTTTGTTCATGACTTCGCAGGTGTTCCAAGTGCCATCTTTGAGGACCAATGACGCTCTTCCTTTCCACCCAACAGGAAGAGGTGGTGGTGGTGGTGGTGGTGGTGTGGTGGTGGTGGTGGTGGTGGTGGTGGTGGTTGCATAAGTATAAGTGTGATGTAGAGGAAGTTAAGTAGGTGTCGGTAAGTTATAAGTATATGGTGAAGTACAGGAAAGTGTGTATGGTGTGTGTATAACAGTGTGTATGTTTGTCTCTCTCTCTCTCTCTCTCTCTCTCTCTCTCTCTCTCTCTCTCTCTCTCTCTCTCTCTCTCTCTCTCTCTCTCTCTCTCTCTCTCTCTCTCAACAGGTCACTTCCCGTCTTCGGTAGAGAGAGTGAGTGAGTGAGGGCGGGCACTTCCTGGCACATGTGGGGTTGCAGGTGTGTGTGTGTGTGTGTGTGTGTGTGTGTGTGTGTGTGTGTGTAAGTGTAAGTGTGTAAGTGTGTATGTATATGTATGAGTATGAGTGTGTATTTAGTTTTTCTTTCTTTGCACGTATATATTTTCTAACTCTTACCTAAAACTACTAACCTTGAGTTAATATATTCTTCTAGCTCTCTCTATATGTAATGAGGTCATTTTGCCGCCCACTCACGCCCTAGTTTGTAATAATTAAGTAAGTGATGGGGACGGAGAAAGGAAGGGAAGGGTGGAGAGGTGGGTGGGTGGGTGGGGAAGGAAATTAGGGACTATGGAAAGGGGGGGAGGGAAGGGAGGGGAAGGGGAAGTAATTTTAGAGGTAGTACGTCTGTATGTGTGTGTGTGTGTGTGTGTGTGTGTGTGTGTGTGTGTGTGTGTGGGGCAGGGCAATTACGGTGAATCATCGTCATTATTGTACATCTGAGCCAGGCAACCCCAGTTAGCTAGCCGGCCAACAAACAGACAGACGGACAGACAGACCTACAGACAGACAGAGTGACACCCTTGCCTTCTGGTGTTCACGCCTTCACATTCTCCTCACCGTTTACTCATCGTTAATAATCAAAGCCTCTTCTTCCTCCTCCTCCTCCTCCTCCTCCTCCTCCTCCTCCTCCTCTCCTCTTCCTCTTCCTCCTCTTCCTCCTCCTCCTCCCTTTCCTTGACACATCATACGAATTTTCTCCATTCCAACTTCTATAACAATTTCTCGAAAGCCTCAAAATTATAGTGTGTGCAAGGCAAGACAAGGCAGCAATTCATCCTTCAAGCAGGTTGAGAAAATGTGAAAGGAGGAAAATGGGGGAAAAGAAGAAGAAATGCAGCGACAAATGCGAGAAGAGACTGTGAGACAAGCTTGAAATTGGTTAGATTGGCAGTGTAGTACGTGTTGGAGAGTGTGTGTATTATGGCGTGCTAAGTGGTCTGTGTGTGTGTGTACGTGTATGTGTACGTGTGTGTGGAAAGGAGGACACCGCATACACAGTTTCCAAGGCTGAGAATAATGACGCTATTTGAAACGATAGACATAGTTAGATAGATAGACAGATAGACATGCAAGACGAACCAGAGGGAAGCACTAGAGAAACGGAGGGAAGGAGGTTTGAAGGATAATGAATAAACTATGTATGAAGGAATAGGAGAGAGAGAGAAGTAGGAGTTAATTAATTATAAGTGAACATTTATAAGTAGCTCATGGATGAATAAGTTGTCAGAAAGTAAACTATGAAGTATATTAAAGTGTGGTCTGTTCTGGTTAATATAATGGGTAACACTTTTAATATACCACCACCTGTACACCCCTTTATACCTCCACTTACTCCACTTAGCTGCCGTGCATGTTTATCAATCATACACTCGCGCTTCCCCGAACACTCGCCAAGGCTCACACGTCCAACATTCTTAACGTGTGAGACGATATTGCCCAGTGGGAGGGAAATAATGATTATTCCTATTAATAAAAGATAGTAATTTGCATGAAAGTTAACTTTTCTTTATTTTTCCTCAAACTCTGGAAGCAATTGGAAAAGTAATGAAACCATGTAATAGATTGTCAAACTTAATAACTTTGTTTCTATACATTTTTGTTGTCGAACTAATAGTTACGAAGTAAAGTGACATAAACCTGTTCGACCTCGGGCCCGTGGTCAATATTTACGGGCCACAAATTTGGAAATTCATTAAAGTCTCAGATACGTAAAAATGACTAGAATAACAGTTGTAAATCTTTCAATTTGTTGTCAGATTAGTTAATAAAAAAAGTTTTCCTGTTTGTCGTACGGTGTGTGGGAGGCAGCAAGTGTTTTTTTCCATTTTTTTAGTAATGCTCAAATATATGAAAACCACATTAAGTTTAATTAAAAATTTACCGTTATTATATAGAAACAGGTGATCATTTATATACTCGTTAAACGTAGGATGCGCCCTTAGTGTGTAGGAGTCCACGCCCCAACCCACCCACCCTTCCCCCCCACCCCGTCCCTCCAAAAATAAATGGAGGGTGGCGGAGAGTTCCCGTCCATTACATAATTAACCAATGACATGGATGAGAGGAAACGAGGCGTAAAAGCATGAGACGAGTTTATCGATCTGGTGAATATTATGAACACGTGCTGATAATTAATACATGGCTTGGTAAATAGGAAGGAAGGTACGCAGTGATTCAGAAAGGGAGGAAGGAAAGGGAGGAGGGAAAGAAAGAAGGAAGGAGGAAAAAAAAGAAGGAAGGAAGGAAAGCTGTGGTATAATATTTTCCTCTATTCACTTTTTTTCCCTCTTCACTCCTCGTAACTTAACTTAACCTACTTATTATCGCTATTAAGGTTTATGTACAGTACTAAGTCACCTCTCAACCCTTGGACTTGTATTGATTAACTCTTACATCTACATTTCACTCACCTTACCTCTCCCTCTCTCCCTCTCTCTCCCTTAACAACTGATAACCTCTAACAACCTATTACGTGATCCCTCATACTCTACTTTTAACTCCTTTACATCCTTCTTCATCTCACTAATCTCCATTCCCTCATTAACTGCTTCTAATAGCCGTTAACTACCTTTCTTAACAATTAGTAATCTCTAACAACCTATTATGTGACCCTTAACATCCTACTTCAACTCTATAACGTTCATCTGTAACCTTAAACGACTGCTCTTTAATTTTGAAACTGTACTTTTCTTCCCTCCCTCGGCGTCCTTCTCCTCCTCCTCCTCCTGCAGCAGTTTGGATTTCTTCTGGGTCTCTGCAACAGGTCTCACGCATCCAGGGTCGCTAGGGGGTTTGATAGCCTTGTGTGTATATAGGTAATGTAAAGGCTACATGTCCGTTCCGTCCTGTCCTGTCCTACCTTACCCTACCCTGTCCCTGTCCTACCAAGGCTCAGTGGGCAGAGGAGTTACGAAGGTAATTTTCTAGAGTGGTAAAATCGATCAGTGACTCAATTTTTTTTTCTCTCCCACTATTTCTCTCGGTGAAACTAATTGCGTAGATTAGCTTAGTTTGGGAAAAAATATATATCTAGGAGTTCTATATATAAGAGTCTTGATATTCTGAAAGAGAAGAAAAACTATTGGATGTTTAAAAAAAATAGTGAATGATGAAGAAAAAAAATAAAGTAAAAAAGATTGATAGTGATGGTTTAATAGATGTCTAACAAAACTTCCCTCTGAGTCACGAGGTAAAAATGTGAGAGAGAGAGAGAGAGAGAGAGAGAGAGAGAGAGAGAGAGAGAGAGAGAGAGAGTAAAAAAAAAAAGAAAAAAAAAGACAAACTTTAATATTTCTTTTCCGTTGGTGAGCAAAATTGGACCAAATTGTAAATATTTCCTAATAAGTTATATCGTTAATGTCGCCACGTCGAGGAAAAAAAAGAAGAGGAAGAGGAAGAGGAAGAGGAGTGAGTGAATGAGAGAGAGAGAGAGAGAGAGAGAGAGAGAGAGAGAGAGAGAGAGAGAGAGAGAGAGAGAGAGAGAGAGAGAGAGAGAGAGTTTTTTGTCTGGGAAATGTCACCTGATCCTATCTTCCACCTCCACCCACCACACCCTCTTAGTCCACCCATCGCGTGCTCCACCCACCCACTCAGTCACTCTCCGTAATTTTAGTGGATGGGATGAGGGAGCGAGGCGAGGGAGAGGCGAGGGGAGGGAAAGGATGGAAGTAAAGGGAGAGAAAAGCAGAAGCAACGAGGCAAGAGACGAAGGGAGGGAAAGGATGGAAGTAAAAGAGAGGAAAGCAGAGGAGGAAAAGAGAAGGGAAGGGATGGGGAGATAAGAGGGGAGGGAAGGGGAGAGGGGGAGGGAAAGGCACTCACTGTTGGAGGTGTTTCCTGTAAACGTGACGAAATTTATGGTTAGAGCTGAACAAAAGAAGAATTTCACTGTCATTTTACTTTCATTCCATTGAGTAGTTTGCTCGAGAGAGAGAGAGAGAGAGAGAGAGAGAGAGAGAGAGAGAGAGAGAGAGAGAGAGAGAGAGAGAGAGAGAGAGAGAGTGAGTTTTAATCGAAAAGAATTAATTTATCACGGACAGAGAAGGGTGAGGCCATTTAGGTGAATTTAGAGCTTCGACGCGGTAATAACTTGGGTGATTATAATGCTTTAAAAACTACTTATTTGTAATGGAGGAAAAATGGATGGATATTGTCTAGAGAAATGGTTGTGGTGGTGGTGGTGGTGGTAGGGGGGGAGGTGCTTGCTAGGGTTGGGGGAGAGTGTGTGCGCATGGTGTGGGGTCGGTGTAGAGGGGGAGTGGGAAGAGGAAGTGAACACATCATATCACTTCAATAACTTTATACGTGATTACGCCTTTGTAGTGTTCGCTTTTCATTTGTTTTTGTAGCGTAGCAGTTGTCGAGGATTTTTAGCTAAATGTTCATAACTTTTATATATATTAGTTCATTTATTTATCTTTAATTAAGCTAGTTGCATAATTTCCTAGCGGGGAACCTTCACGTTCTTGTATAAACTCAAACATATTTGAATAACATTTCGTCACTTTCTGGACTTTCAAGACATTTACCACAATCATTATCACCAAGTTGTTTTGTTTTTGCTCAATTAACCATCAGCCAGTTAACTCCAATCCTTGAATACCACTGGCTTATATTATTATTATTATTATTATCATCATCATCATTATATATATTGCAAAAGATAGATGCAAGGAGAAAGGCGAAGGCTGAGGGTAAACCTATTATAACGATCTTCATTTGTTTACTTGTCCTGGTTCTTAGTATTTATTGACAGGTATTCTTGGCATGGTGTGACAAGAGTTTGTTGAGTAATGTGTTTACGTCGGTGGAGTGTGCGTGGGATGACTGGCCTTGCTTGATGAGGGTGAAAGTGGAGCAGTTTTCCACATACGTCCACTGAAGAGGCGTTCCCAGGGTCGATATACAAAGTGGAGGCGGTGAAGAAAGAGTATAGTGTAGGGAAGTATGTTTGTATGTATGTATGGATGGAGGTTGAAGGAGATTGAAGTGGTGATGGCAGGGGGTTAAGGGTTGGGGTTGCAGTGGAGTATAGGTGGTTAGAATGGATTTATTTATATGATGAGAGTAACTGTGGATCGTGGGTGATGCTGGTTTAGTGGCACCGTTCATTGCACAAAGGACAGACAACGTTCAGTGCATAGTTTGATAAATTTACCTCAAGTCACGCTATATCTATGTGTTGTGTGTCATGCAGTCATATCACTTACTATTACTACTATAACTACTATTATTACTACTACTACCACTACTGTTGCTGCTGTATAATTCATTTCACGTCTTTTTTTGTGTGTCTAGACCATGCATACTAAAACTAGACTCTGACGTAGTCTTAGCCACTTTCTCTACGTCCACCATTGTATCGGCCTTGCTTTTATCAGTCACATATGCTGGACTTACTTTCCCACGTCGTCATAGTATTAGATCCTAATAAGAGATATGGAGCGAGGTATTTGTCGATGCCGTCTCCTCCATGTATGCAGTTGGTATTCAAAACGTGTTGGATTTAGTAAAAGTGGGCGGGAATGTGTGTGTGTCCAGTGCTGTTAGAACTGTAGGTGTGTGTGTGTGTGTGTGTGTGTGTGTGTGTGTGTGGGGAAGGTGTACAAGGGACAGGTGCAAGTTGTCGAGTCGAGGACACTATGGAAATTATTATATTGTATTATTTATGGCTCTCTCTCTCTCTCTCTCTCTCTCTCTCTCTCTCTCTCTCTCTCTCTCTCTCTCTCTCTCTCTCTCTCTCTCTCTCTCTCTCTCTCGCGTAGGTGCCATAATTTTAGTCACATTTTCTTTTGCAAATCACCCTAAAAACCTCGCATATTAACTTTTTTTCCCCCCCCTAACTTTACCAACGCTCTGAAAAAAACAACAAAAAAACTTGCTTTCTTTTCCCACCATAAAGAACTTGTAAACTGGAACAAATTATGCAAAAATTGCTCTTAATTCATATGAGACTTTTTTTTAACCCATGTATCAAGACGTAGTTGCATAATAATCATTTTCTTGACTCTACTTGAAGTGCTTCCATATCGTCCATTCCTTTAGGTCTTCGCTGTTCCTTCTTTCTCATATTTAAGGGAGAAGGAATACAAATGTTAAATCTATCGTTGTTCATATAGGTAAGATGATAACACGCTTTGGGATAGCTAGATTAATCACACTTAATGAGAGGACTTCCTTCTGGTTTCGTGGCGTGTTTGCTAAGGTCATGTTAGGTCGATCAAGTTTATCCTCACACGTGACCTAACTTCACTAAGACATCTCCTTGGCTGCTTTCTGTTGAGGATGCAACCACCTCGTAGATCTTATTTCCTTGTCTCCATTCCGTAACCTCAACCACCACCACCACCACCATCGCAACTTGTGATTACTTAGTCTGTTTCCTAGTTCTTGAAACCTTCTACTCCTCGATTCGCTTATGTTCTGAAATATTAAACGGAGTGATTGATATTTTGAATTAGTCAGTCCTCCCTCGAAAAAAGAAGAAGTTCCCAGTATAGACCTCAATGATTTATGGTTTATGATGAAAGTGAGGAATTCATTAAGCGGGAAGGATGTTGCAACCTGAACTCCTCCTCTGATCTGTTCCTGCCGCCTTGACGACCGACCACAAATCATGACCAGAATCAATGTAACGCAACCTTGAAACGACGTAGACTGGCAGGGTGACGCAGATAGTTCCAGTTCCGTCTAGAACATCAGGCAGTAATAGCCAACAGGATCCGGTTCTTTTTAGTCTCCCTAAGAACGGATTACTAAGCAGAAAACGTGGTTGATGTGAAAGTAAATTGTACACACCACACACACCCACAAACACACGCACACATACACACACACACACACACACACACACACACACACACACACACACACACACACACACACACACACACACACACACACACATACATACACACGATAGTAGTTATGCTTGCCTGCCTTTGAGTCTCACGCGCCGTTGGTCGAAATATTGCTTAAAATAATGCAAGAACTAGGATGTATTTTTTTAGTATCGTCTTGGAAGAAGGCGAAGGTCATGTGCTTGGCTTCAGACTAACATTTTAATATTAATTAGGCTTTTGTTTTATTTGTGTCGATCGTGTTGCCTTTGTCTTCACTTTCTTGTCAAATGCGAAATGATGCAAATATAAAGTAAAACAAAAGCTGACATTCTGGAACCAATCTGTCGTTGGCGAATGAACAAAGAATCAGCAAAACAGTTAAAAAGTTTAGCTTAAAATAACGCAGGAAACTTAATTTTGTTTTGGATAAAATTAAAGTGAGAGCAGCTCTTACTACTTCCTATCAGCTCCTCACCACTTAGTTCACCTCTTTAACCACCGCCATTACGTCATGCTTTACGTAATAACTACCAATATTTATATTGAGGAAGCTTTCAAGATTAAAATTTTGATCTTAACTTATCTTTCATCATTCAAAAGTTGCATTTACACACATCAGCAAATTTGTTATATGTTGGTTCCACTTGTTCTGGTTTTATCTGGCTTGAAAAATGTCCTTCCATTCCGAACAAATGTGGCATTTCCGTGGCGTGACGCAGAGTCAGCGTTGGTAAGTGGAGTTGGGAAGGAGGCAGAGAAAGACAGGGACGGAAGAAGCAAGGGAACACGTACCCATAAGCTTGTGTGTGCGCGTCGTCATTCTTCTCTGGTCTGCAATGTTTGTATATTACAGCACACGACTCCAACCCACGCAGACACAGCTGGAATGATTAATGACGAACAGAGGGACGAGGAGAAGTGCACTGCTCTTTCCACCCTTCTCCGCCTCTAACCTCCTCCTCCTCTTCTTCTTTTCCCTGCTGGACGTTGTGGTGGTGGGATCTTATTACTTTTATTTTCAAAGCAGTGACGTAGTATAGGCTTTACGCATTGTTACCATGTGGCCTCGAGATACCAAACTTCCCACGTGTTGCTGGAAGGGATCAAGTGTTGCGGAAACCAGAACGCATCAAGCAGGGAGACCGACCGCGTTCCTGGGAGGTGGTGGGTGTCCGACAGTGTGGCATCTCTCCTCACCTCCTTTCTTTCCCTCTCTCTCTCTCTCTTTGGTCCTTCCCAGCCCCCTGCCTCCTCCTTCCCCCCCCTCCCTAACCTCACCAGCCGGCCAGATGCTCCACACGGGGTAAGAAGACACCGAGTAGCCGTGGAAACCTCCCCAGTACGACATTATATAACAATTCAGACATGCCACACGATACAGGCGCGGCACTCGTGGCTTGCAAACCTATCCAACCAAGACTTTTTATTCATTCCTAGTCAAGATATCCTAGTCTGCCGTTACTGTAGGTCTGAGGAGTGCCTGGCGGGGTCAAAAGGTCAGGTCGTGGGATGGGAGGGTGGTGGATTGGAACGCCAGGCAGCGTGGAAGGTCTGTGCAGAGGCGGGAGGGAGTAGGAGTCGAGGTGGGAGAGTTATGATATCGTACCGCACCGCCCTGCCCGCTCCGCTAGACTGGTATGCCTGCTGGAGAGGACAGGTTGCAGACGACCCCACGTTATTGTTTCTAAAATTGCTTTCACTTTAGTTATGGGCGAACCAAGTGAGGTGGAAGCCATGGAAATGGATTATATTCATATTCTATTATTTGGCTATCTGTCAGAACGGAAAGTGGTTGAGGTACAGTAAAAATTGGTCGGCCAGCCATGGAAATTGTAATAACTAAGCGGACAGTGATCTGATGGAAATTGTTGGTTGTGTTGTGTGGACGGAGGGAAGGAGAGTAAGGGGGGGAGGGGGGGAGAGGTGCCGCTGTGGTGAGAGGGAGGAAGTTGTGGGAAGAGGGAGCGAGACAGAGGAAGGGAGACAGGCAGGCAGGGAGGGAGAGAGAGAGGGGAAAGGAAACAACTGACACCACACCACACCACACCACACCACACCACACCTCACCACACCACACCACAACCGTTGTTTGATGCAGAAATTGTATTATTTTTTTAGTAAAGCATCTCTCTCTCTCTCTCTCTCTCTCTCTCTCTCTCTCTCTCTCTCTCTCTCTCTCTCTCTCTCTCTCTCTCTCTTCGTTGCCGAGGGAGTCATCATTATTGCAGGATGTTTTCAGTTAAATTTCCTCAGGTGCCGTGACCCCTTTGACCTCCGCTGACCTCTTCCATTGACTTTCATTGATCTTGGTTTCCTGAGAGCGCGCAGTCTTCAATGGCTTATCATTATCCCAAGAGTTGAGTTGCTATCCTATACCCCTTCCCTCCCTTGACCACTTCTGACAACCCTAAAATCCATCTAGTCTTCGTAACGCCTCCCTTTCTTTCGTTTATAGTTTATAGTCTTGTATGTCCTCGACTTCGCCTAACACTTCCAGAGCCTTACGCTTAATGTGGCTTGACCTCTTAGACTAACGCTCTTACACTAGATGAGGACAGTTAACGCCTCGACTTAACGTGGTGAGGCGTAATGGCGTGACTCAACCCACTAAAGTCTCCCACTCTCCAGCCATCCCTTGCCCGCCCACCCCCTAACTTAATCCTTCTGAGCTCCCCCTCTTGTAACGTTCTCTGGAGGTCCCGCCACCGATGCTTTCCGTACCCTTGTGACTTGTTTCCCAGCTCAGTTACCACCACCACCACCACCACCACCACTCTCTCTTTGCCTGTTTCTCTACCTTGCCTTGCCTTGCCTCGCCTTTCTTCCTCCGTCTAGCTCACTGTTTTTTTCTTATTCTTACTCCTGTTTTTGTTCGTTCAATTCCAGTACACCACCATCACCACCTCCAACATTGTCCGTCTGTCTGTCTGTCTGTTTTATTTTATCTTGTGTTTGTTCTTCTCTCCCTCTGCCTCACACACAAACACGTCGACTTAATAGTGTAATTCACGGTATTACTTACACAGTGCTCATTACTATCTTTCATTCATACTCTCTAGGTATCGTAAATATTATGTACACCGCCCCCCCTTCTCTCTCTCTTTCTCTCTCTCTCTCTCTCTCTCTCTCTCTCTCTCTCTCTCTCTCTCTCTCTCTCTCTCTCTCTCGTTTATGATAATGAATCTCGTAGCCATGCTTTCTAATGGTTAGAGTGAGTTGTCTGGCTGAGACGTAGCGCTATCCTCTTTAACATTCGACCACACCCCGAGAGAGAGAGAGAGAGAGAGAGAGAGAGAGAGAGAGAGAGAGAGAGAGAGAGAGAGAGAGAGAGAGAGAGCCCTTCCTTGGTGGCCGTTGAGCGTGAAGTGTTTGGTAGGGGAGGGAGGGGGAAGGGAGGGCATTTCCAGGCACCGGAGGCATTAAGCCCGAGGCGTGAGCGGAGTACAACCTCAGTGTGGGTGGTGGTGGTGGTGGTGGTAGTGGGCTGAGTGGCGAAATAGCCTCTTGTCGTGGGCGTCGCGTAGTGTGAGGCAAGACTGGGGTTGCTGGTCCACGTGAGGCGAGGTTCTTACCCACGAGAAGACCACGACGCCACAGGTGGTTGGCAGCCGATGTGGGGGAGTTTTTGAGTGCAGCACGAGTCTCTAGAAAGGTCAGGTAGCGTGGATACGTTTGCAGTGTTGAGTTTTATTCCCAGGCGTGTAGAGCTGCCTTTGATTCGGTTGCAGCTCAGTCTGAATGTTGCAGCTTCACCTCTGCGATCTAGTGAAGGGATCGCAGCTTCCAGAACACTGATTAACGCTTCGACAAACCATTGAACTCGTGCCTCCCTCCCATACCACACTACATCTGCTTGTTTGGGATGAGGAGAGGCTTTGTTCCTAGCAAGACAGCGATGCTCAAGGGTGAATGTACCGGTGCTTCTGGGTGGGAGGGTGGGTGCGTCAGTCCCTAGCCGCGGGGGAAGATAAGTCCAGCCTCGCAGACCTCAGGCACTTCCTGAG
Organism: Metacarcinus magister; assembly: GCA_029783475.1. Lineage (NCBI taxonomy): Eukaryota > Metazoa > Arthropoda > Malacostraca > Decapoda > Cancridae > Metacarcinus > Metacarcinus magister. The sequence goes on from JAPQNM010000002.1 coordinate 13,083,169, forward strand.
AGAGGCAGTCACCCCGTCTCCCCACTGTGGGTGAGACTGCTATGCATATGTTTTGGGGCGGAAGGCAGGGAAGCAATGTATTCTATCCTACGCAAACGTGTTTTTAGAGAGAAAGAAAGACGCATCACACAAACAAATTCAACAGAACCAAGCGCATAAAACTGTTGAGCTGTGAGTGTGACGAGACAAAGAATAATGACTCCTTGACACGGAAATTCCTGCGTTGATGGTGTGAAAAGACATCAATAAAAAAATAAAAAACGCATGAATAAATTTAGACACACACACACACACACACACACACACACACACACACACACACACACACACACACACACACACACACACACACACACACACACACCAAAATCAGGCTAATCATATACTTAACATCAAAATAGACGAGAGATAAAACCACACCTCCCTGAGCCTCCATTATTTAAAGGTTTAGACTTGAGTCCAACGCGCCACAGATAACAACACGAACCAATTACCGAATCATCTCAAGCTATATCAATTCAATTTACGCGCCTCTGTACCTAATCATAAGGAGCAACTAATCGCCAAACTAATCATAATTACCACCACCACCACCACCACCATCCTGACCCGCTCCCCCCCCCAACCCCCATTGAAGGCACGCGGGGCTGGAGAAGGTCGTTCAGGAGGGCAGGACACGATGATCATTGGTTGTTGAGGTCGCAACTAGCGCCAATCACGTAATAGCGATGTGTCTGGTGCATAGTTCGAGGAAAGGTGTGTGTGTGTGTGTGTGTGTGTGTGTGTGTGTGTGTGTGTGTGTGTGTGTGTGTGTGTGTGTGTGTCAATAATCTATCTCTTATATCATCCTACATGTACACTTGCATACTATTATTATTATTATTATCATCATCAATTGTGTGTCTACATATAAAATGAGAAGAAAAAAAAACAACTTTATGGTTTTATTATGTGCATAGACACAATATTGTATTATATATTGTATTACGTGGAATTATAAAGCTATAACATGTGAGTCACGTACTGTGTGTGTGTGTGTGTGTGTGTGTGTGTGTGTGTGTGTGTGTGTGTGTGTGTGTGTGTGTGTGTGTGTGTGTATAATAACAAGCTTTATAGAGTGTGCAGGATTAGATGCGTGAGGAACATTGAGGTCAGTAAGGCTATCAGGACCTACACGGGCAGAGGGATGACTACTAGAGGATGGGAGGGGAGGGGAAGTAAGGTTCATGGGATAGAAGCAGGAGGAGGAAGAGGAGGACGAGGACGAGGACGAGGAGGACAGAGGGTCATTGGGTAGGTGTAGGCAGGAGGGGTTGCTATTCACAGACAGACAGGGAGGGACAGGGAGGTAGGGAGGGAAGGGGATGGGATAGTTAGAGAAGGGACGAAGGAAGGAAGGAGAGAGAAGAAGCACTATGTGGAAGGATAAAGAGAAGAGAAGAGAAGAGGAGAGGAGAGGAGAGGGGGAGGAGGATGATGGATAGAATGTGAGGGAAGGAAAAATAAAGGGAAATGGAGGGAGACAGGGAGGGAGTTTATTTACAAAGAGAACAGTAACGGGAGGAGGAGGAGGAGGAGGAGGGGAAGGTAGGAAGGAAGGGAAGAGAAGGGAAGGGAGGGGAAGAGAAGGAAGGTCGAAGCGTTCTTATAAAGGAGGAGAGGAAGGGGAGGGAAGGGGAGGGAAGAGGAGGGAAGGGGATGAAGAATAGTTAATGAAATAGCAACGTAGAAGGAAGTGAAGGATAGACTACCTCCTCCTCCTCCTCCTCCTCCTCCTTTCTCTTCATTGCTCTCCCCTTCTCTTCACCCTCAATCCTTAGTTCCTCTTCCTGCTTATTCTCTCACCACCCTCTACCATGTCACCCCTCCCCCCTTCCCCCCCCCTCGTCTCCCGTCCCCGTGTTGTCCCTGGGCGAGGTCAAAGGTCAGGGGTTAAGAGGTCATGTGGGGCTGATTGGGACAAGGCAAACGTTAGTCGTGATCAAATATTCCCTTGTGATATTTGGGTCTTCTGTTTTTTTTATATGTATATTTATTTCTCTCTCTCTCTCTCTCTCTCTCTCTCTCTCTCTCTCTCTCTCTCTCTCTCTCTCTCTCTCTCTCTCTCTCTCTCTCTCTCGTTATTATTATTGTTATTATTATCATTATTGTTGTTATTTATTCTACTTTTTTCCTTCCTTCCCATTCATCACCACCACCACCACTACCACCTCCCTCTCGCCCCCCCCGAGAAAGACCACCCCA
>JAPQNM010000002.1:13092912-13117912 GCA_029783475.1 Metacarcinus magister
GGGTTAAAAAAAAAAGAAAGAAAAAAAGAAAGAAAGAAGAAAGTCAGTCAAAGTTTTCCAGTGCCGTTCAAATTTTAATAATCAAGCTTGTTTATTATATATATCTTGCCTTGCGTGTGTGTCTCCGTGTATATGTGAGTGAGTTTGTGTTGCGAATGGTCAACACAAACTTGCAAATCGGCTTGTTTTTGTTTTGTTTTATCAGTGGGCCATTGTCACCATTCCAGTAGTGCCTCGTATGGGCGTCATTATTTGTGATTCTGTTCCAAGTATCGTGATATACGAGCACAATGTATTGGTTGTTTAGGTAACCATCCAAACATGCACAACGCTTTCTGGGTATATAAGATGTCCTTGTCAAACTGTACGCCGCCACCTGTCGCCTCCGTCAGTAGCACACCGTCAAGCTGTACGTGGTAATTATTTATTATCAATGCCACTGCAGTTTTGACGGTGAATCTCGAACCGAATCCAGCTTTTATTGGTACTTAACAAAACAAAAATCACTCAAAAAAATACAATATCCGTATACAAGGAATAACGTGGGAGTTGGCGCTTCGTTCAAACCTATACTAACGTCGCAAGTCGAACCAACGTCAGTGTAGGAACGGGAGCGAACCTTCTTCCGCGTGATTTCTTGTCTGTAGTTTTATACTGTCCAGTGTTCGCTAAGACTCAGTGTAGCCGAGACCAGCCTTCCTATTTGATGCTAAATTTCAATCTATCCACTGTGTCCTATGAAAAATCAATCCATTTTTACAGTATTAACTATCATCTTATTCCGTCATAGTTCAGCCTCGTTCTTGATAGTCACTCCCAAGGTCATCTGAGCTGGCGAACACTTCTTTGATACCGACGCTCTAGTTACTCCGAGCTGGTCTGTACTTGCCGACATTCCCTGCCCAGTATTTGTATATTTTTCCACTTTTCTGTGAGATGTAAAACCCGAAAGCCTGTTGTAGTGTCACCCTTTTCCTTCATGTAATATTCTGAAATAAACATTAACCATCACCGTTGATATGTGTTATATTCATGTTAATTGTATACGTAAGGATGTGAGATAATGATGATGGAAGTATAACTATTTTTCCAGCTTGGTACAAACTCCCACTAAAAAAAATAAACATTGGCAGTGAACGTGGCATAATATTATTGAAAAGGGACTGATGGGACATTTTGAGGTTGCTATATAACTCTAATTAACATCTATTTCAATTAAAGGGAAGTTGCAGAACCACTATTATATTGTAAAAAAATTTAAAACAATTGATACTGTGTTGCCACTATCACATTCGCTGTTCGTGTTTGCAGATATTTTTTGTTTCTGTGATGAATAGGCTATTTCTTTACTTGTGTGACTTAAGATAATAACTGTAGGCAAGAAATAGGTGATTGCAGTGGTGTGTGAGAGTGGGATCAGGTAATTGGTTGCTGCTGGTCTGTGCCAACTCAATATAACGGAAGCAGAGCAGTGTTTTCTACCAATGATTCTAACGTCACACATTCTTGGTGGAAGGCTTCTTGGAGTGCTGATAGAACTTGCAGATGAAATTGCTAGTAAGTTTTTTTTTTTATTTGACTTCATATTTAATCATTTATATATTTCTTTATGAAGAACTTTTTCTCTTTTTGACTTCATGAGTTAGACGATCAGTATTTTCTATTGATTTATACACGAAAAGTTACTTGATTGTTTGAAGGAGTGGTAGTTGTGATGTTATTAGGAGTGGATGTGATGTACTTTGACTTGTGTGGTGGTGGTGGTGGTGGTGGTGTTGGGTGGAATAATGGTGATAGTATCAGTACATAAGCTGGATACATTGCTATACACTAGATACATATACATAGCTAGTACACAAAATAATTCCCAACTCGCCCGTAGTGTTAACAAGATAACGGAAGTGCATTGTTAGCTAATAATGAAAATAGTTGTGTTCATGCACCAGATAACATATTCATTACTGGGGTGTTCTCTTTTATGTTCCGTCCCAACTATTAGTAATTAGTGTACATAATGATGACATTTTACTGTTGCTGTGTCCTGTGTTGTAAGTCGGTAATCTTGGGATTGTTCTTTGGCGTAATGTTCATAAGATTTTTCAAGGAGTCTACATTTTCATCAAAGAATGTATTTTCGTCTCCATTGTTATACGTGAGTTACTTATTATTTTCCTTTACCCTCATTAGTGGAAGACTGGATGAGGCAGCAGGTTTGTTTGAGATCCCAAAGCTTCACTGACTGGCTGACTTGAACCCTCCGCTCTGAAGCCACAGTTACCATACTCCTTCCAGCCGCCTTGATGGGAATTCCAGAACCAGCCTCAGGACAGACTAAACACGGTGTCTCTTCAAAATCTGTAGTGAGAGAACCACGGCTTTCATTGTCAACCTGGGACGATATACACCTCGAGCAAGTAAGTAAAATGGTGGACTGACTTCTTATAGAATGAATAGTGTATGGTGGTGAACTGTATGCCTCTGATGTGATATGCTTGATGGGTTTCCGTAACAAAGTACTTTTCATTACTAGGTAGCTATAATTCTTGACTGTCGTGTCCTTAATGTTGGTAGGTTAGCAAGTAACTACTATGGCTACATCTTTAGTACTTAACGTTCCTCTCTAGACATGGTACTTTGTTGAGAGGGAGAAGAAGAGGGAGAGGGAGAGGGAAAAGTTAAGATGAAAGGTGAAGAGAAGCAAGTGTTAATGAGGAATAAGGAAACAGAGGAAGGAAGGGAAGGGAAGGGAAGGAAGGAAGGAAGGCAGGGAGTGATAACAAGGGTGGGGGGGCACTTAACAAGGAGTGGGGAGAGGGAGTGGTGAGGAGAGAGGGAGTCACTTAATAATGAAGGGGGGGAAGGGTGAGTGGTGGGCAGTGAATGTGTTAAAAGGAACAATAGGGGGTGCACGTGTGTTGATTTACTCTCCTCTGCTCTGGTAAGATGATATTTTCATTGGTTTCTTAACTGTTTGGGTGTTCCTTTGATATTTATAGTTATATGTAAGTTATAGTATTGAAGTGAAGGTTATGTATAGTAAGTTATAAGTGTGTTTAGTTGTGGGTGAAGGGGTAGTTATATATATATTTTTTTTAAGTGTCAATTAAGAGAGGTGATCAATGTGTCTTGTTTTTAATATGTTTTTTGGAATGATTTAGTGAAAAGAAAAGTAAGAATATGAATAGTTTTAGCATTTATTTAAGTGTTAATCATAGTTTGGATAATGAGCTAAGTGGTGATAATCTCCCCCCCATCCAACCGCCTTATTTAACGACCCAACCACATCATTAACTCATAACTATTTAATGTTGGGTATCGTTAGGTTTGGTCAGTAATTATTAGAATTAACAACTTCATCACTACATTCACTTACATACCCTAACCTAACCTAACTCTTATTTTCCAGCCACGTGGACTGCTCAATCAAGTTCTGGGACGAGTCTTCTGTGGCCGAGGTGTTTGAAAAGCCTCTGACGCAGAGTATTGAAAACCAGATTGCTTTTCACCATCTCTGTGCCGAGTCAAGGCTGCTGTGTGTGGCGGGGTGACGGCACATGATCTGCTGTTAAGGCACAGCACACAGGAGACCACTGCACATATACCGCTGAGTGAGTGACTGTGTGTGTGTGTGTGTGCGTGTAACAATAATAATAATAATAACAGTAATCAGTTTATTTAGAAAGAAAATAATACAAATAAATCAAGGTACAGTAAGGACAATTGATGATTGCTTGAGTGGGCGGCACATGTTGGTGGTGACTTGAATGACATTGTAGGCTTGGTGTTGAACTGGTTGAAACAAACTTAGCATATGCAACAATGTAGCATGCCACGTGTTGCCTCGGTGGATTCGCGTCTTTAGGATAAGAATGTCTCAATGTCCCTGTCCCCTAAGCATTCCCTGTAGCACAGTTTAAATACTTGACTTTTATATACAACCCAAAACCTTTCTCCTGTCTAATTATCCTGTCCTATTTTCCCCTCAGTTACTCCAGGAGGCGCCGCCTCAGCTTCTGCAGAATGCGACCTTGGATGACGTTTCATTGACAGCTTCCCGAAGACCTCGATGGAGTCTGGAGATGAAGATGATGTTGGTAGTCTACCTTGAACACACCTCTTTACGTGAAATCTGACTTTGGAGGAGCCAGGTGAAGGCGTCGCTTACAGAGCTGAAGAGTGTTCACTTATGGAATCTGACCATTGTTTGGTCAATGTTGTATGAATGCTAATCAATAAAAAAAAAAAATTAACAAATCGTCATTAGTATCCTTCATGGTATAAAAAAAAAAAAAAAAAATACACTCCTTAACTTAACAAATCAAGAAATCAAGTAAGTCATTAGTATCCTTCATAGCATATAAAAAATATAATACTATAAGTATCCTTCATAGCATATAAAAAATATAATACTATAAGTATCCTTCATAGCATATAAAAAATATAATACTATAAGTATCCTTCATAGCATATAAAAAATATAATACTATATAATACTAAGTTTAAGGAGCGTATTGCCTGTAGCTTCGCCGTTCCTAGAATTTGACTTTTCAGGTTAATAAACTCCGTGAAAATTTTCGACTTAGTATATTTTTATTCTTATTCTGAGCAACAAACCCGGAGAACACTTTTGACTCCATATCATTCTGGGGACCTATGACAATTTACAAAATTTTCAACTTAAACTACTTGTGCTAAAACAACCAGAGCAGTATATTTTTATTCTTATTCTGAGCAACAAAACCGGAGAACACTTTTGACTCCATATAATTCTGGGGACCTATGACAGTTCACAAAATTTTCAACTTAAACTACTTGTGCTAAAACAACCAGAGCAGTATATTTTTATTCTTATTCTGAGCAACAAAACCGGAGAACACTTTTGACTCCATATAATTCTGGGGACCTATGACAGTTTACAAAATTTTCAACTTAAACTACTTGTGCTAAAACAACCAGAGCAGTATATTTTTATTCTTATTCTGAGCAACAAACCCGGAGAACACTTTTGACTCCATATAATTCTGGGGACCTATGACAATTTACAAAATTTTCAACTTAAACTACTTGTGCTAAAACAACCAGAGCAGTATATTTTTATTCTTATTCTGAGCAACAAACCCGGAGAACACTTTTGACTCCATATAATTCTGGGGACCTATGACAGTTTACAAAATTTTCAACTTAAACTACTTGTGCTAAAACAACCAGAGCAGCAGTCAAATAATAAAATACAGAAGAAACTAATATATTAAAAAAAAACAACTACCTATTTTGAAAAGATTCCGTACTAATCTTCTGGGCTTGATGCATCCGGAGACTGTCAGAGGTTTGATGGAGGCAGATTCAGCATCACCTGTGGATAAAAAGAAGAGTCAGATCACATTTCCTTCACCAACCGGGTTACTCCAGCAAAACTTCCTTATATAATTCTCTATCTGCCTTGCCTTCTTCTACTAGTTCTGGGTTGCCAATCTGTTACGCGAACAATCCATCTATTATCCGACATGTCTTGCGCCTCAGTGGTGCAGTGGTTAGCATATTTGACTACGAATCCGCTGGCCCATGTTCGATCACGGATGAAAGCAGTCGGCGCACAGCTCACTCAGCTGTTCATCCTCCCAAACGGGTTGGTTGATAAATGGGTACCTGGGGAAGGCAAACTGTGGAAAGTTAGATGTCACAGTGGCCCTGTGTCCCAGGGTAACGGATTAATTTCCACCACAGACTCAAAGGCCAATGTAATGGGAGATGAGCGCCTGTAGCTACACGCAGCTATAGCGTGTGCCTCAACTTTACCTTAATGATCAGCATGTACTGTGGAATGGGGTCATTTTGATCCAGAGCGCTTAAGATATTTTTTTTCAAGCTTAATGTACATTATCGAATATCTAATGACTTTCTGGGCTACACCTTTGTTTGGTAAGCTTAGTAGAAAGTGTGTTATTAAATGTGTTCCTATCATAGATATGTGCATGATACATAATTTTGTTTAGTTTCATAAGTAGGCACGGTAGGTGAATGCATGATAGCTGAGGGTTGAGTGTATAGGTTAATGACAGCTCAGCCCTTCCCACCAAGCAGCAGCCATGAGCCAAGCACTGAACTAAAACACCCCAGACCAGAGCCACTCAGTCCCTATCGTGCAAGAGTTAATGGTACTCCTTATAAACATCTGTGTATCCAATAGACCTGCCTTTATTACATCACCAAACCATTAATATTATCACCATTATATACACAAACCACAACGCAGTACCTTCACCTCTGTTCTCCAAGTGCCTTCTCCTCCTCCTTCACCTCCTTGGACGCTTGAACACAGTGTGGAAGCGCAGGGAAGCAGCTCCACTTGTTCCGCCTTGGCCAAACACACGAACCCGAGGAAAGACAGAATATGATTGGTTATTTATTTTTCTTGCTCTCAATGTCTATGTAAAGTTGTCATATATAGGTACTCCAGTTTGATAGTTGGAACTCGTAAATTTGAGGTATTATCATTATTGCTTTTTTGAATAACTGTAAAAATCAACAGTTTATATAAAATTTGACCATATCTTATCTATTTTCTTATTTTTGTCAGAGAGAGAGAGAGAGAGAGAGAAAGAGAGAAAGAGAGAGAGAGAGATACTATAAAATATATATATATATATATATATATATATATATATATATATATATATATATATATATATATATATATATATATATATATATATATATATAAACAAGGCATCAATACACACGTGAACACATAAAAACTACTCCGGGTACCAACCTTGCATTGCCTTCCCTGTGTTCCTCCTTCTCATAGTTTTCTCCAAGGTACTGACAGGTATCGAGAAGGGATCAGCACCTATGTAACCAGTGGAAGGCGCAGGGAGAGGCTTCACAGGGCAATTAACATGATGAATAAAGAGTCACTTGTGGTCGGGTAGTCGCTGAAGAGCTGTTATGAAGTATAGAAGAACATAAGAATACAAGGATGAAGTTTTACGGGTTTGTTTACGAGTTCACTAATGGACGGTCTCACCTTCTCTCCTCCTTGGTACATCTATGGTAGTCAACCTTTGGCTTTTTCTTTGGTTATCCTTCCAGTACATCTTCTTGAATCATTCCGCAACTCCACAATGATTTCCTCTTGATGTCTCCTCTTCTTATTCCATCACCTCGTCATTCCTATTACTAAAGCATTCCAATCTTCCCTGTTGTTGCGGCGCCTAAACCTCAATCAATGAACCAATATATTAAATCTGTAACTTAAAAGCAAATCAAAATTCACATAAAAACTTTCACAGAGAGAGGAGACATGAATTTCACAGTAGCATATGCATGGATTACATTTAAGAACTTAGGAAGAAGTCTCAATTATTCTTCACAATACCAATAATACCTTCAGTAACTTCAGGAAGTACTTGTAGGATATACTTATGTGTGGGTGTAATGAGTGAGCACCACTAGTGAACCAAGGTGGGCCGGGTGACTCTGTGGTGCAGTGGTTGTCTCGTGGCCTAAAGGGTGTGAGTTTGATTTTGGCTCATGGCAGCTTCTTGGTGAGGGGGGCAGCGCTCTCGTCAACCCTAGCAGAACTATATGGGGGATTATTTAATTTTAATCACTAGTGAACCAAGACGCTGCCCTTGTAAGGAATTATTGAGAATGGAAGCCTAACTTTCTCACTCTGTATGTATGTAGTTTTATCAACTTGTGATTTGTTCTATAACTATAAATATACACATTATTACCTGTGTGCTGTGTTACCCTGAATCTTGTGTTTTGTGAACATAGATAGTTTTGTCACACCTATCCTGTTCCTTCGCTAGTTAGAGAGACTTGCGTCTGTGAGTGTAAAACAGATGATCTTCTACATAAAAAAATTAGAAGATTGATAAACTTTGCATGAAATCACATAATTTCAAAATGTTTCCTCTTCCTACTTCAACTCAGTGTGTTATGCTATGGGCGTGTTTACATTATTGTTTACATTATAAATCACAAAAGGGAAGGAACCAGACCCTTTGTAGCAGGAATTTCTTTTATATTTCACAAAAAGCAGTTCAGATCTTATGATAGTAAATGTCACTACAGAAGGAATATTAGAATAACTTATAATTTGTACAGAAATAAATCAAGGATACAAAACCAACCTGATAATTTGTTTCACATCCAGTAATATATGAAAGAAATTATAATTTACTTTGAAAGGAAGCATCTTACACCTAGATTACCGAGAAATTATGGACATTATATATATATATATATATATATATATATATATATATATATATATATATATATATATATATATATATATATACACACACATACCAGGTTGACATCTCCTTAAATGGGAGTAGCTGAGACAAGGTACACATACACACACCCATGCATACATACACATACACTCCTCTCACTTAACTCACACACACACATATAATATATATATATATATATATATATATATATATATGAATGTTTTGACTTAAATCTGAAGCATAGTTGGTCAGACAACTGATCTTCCACACAAGTTACAGAATTAGCATACAACTAATACAGTATGAAAACTTATACAAGACATGTATGGCATCTTATTTGTCTTTGTGTATTACCAACTATTTATTCTGATGACTGTCTCTGAACTGTATTAAGGTGACATAATCATCCCGTGTGTGTACCTTGAACGCATCCAACATGGCTTCCGAGGCGGATCAATTATCATCCCGATTTTCTTAATTTTCAACTATGAATTCAGTAATTCCTCTACAATCACTATATGCATTTTTGTATCTTCGTTCGTAAACTGGTACAGTAATTTTCTCTAGTGTCGTCCCTTCCTTCCAAGTTACATTATGTAGTTTGATGTACATCCATCCTATCGATTACAGCTTCTAAAACAAAATGTCAACATTTTAGCTATTATCACATTTATACCTGATATACTGTCCATTAAATCTCTAAGTGTATCACTCCTTATGATCTGATCATTTCTGTTTCCAACAACTTGATGACAAGTTCAGAATCAGTAGTTTTCAACCAAAAGAAAATAACTATAGGCAGTTATAATAATTGTATTTAGTAAAACATACTTCCAAAAAGAAAGTTTTATTTTTAGTGTTCCTTTTTCATAGGCTATATATGCACGAAAAGTAGATTCATAAACTAAACTATAAAGGTATTAAATATGACAACTTGTATACAACGCATCTCCAAATCCTTCCCAAGTGGAGACAAAACTACACATCAGGTGATCATGTGTCCACCTCCTTATTTTTCCTTTCTTTTCCCACGTCATTACATGCAACACACTCTGGCTCTGGGTGAGTGGGTGATTGCCACACACTAACGGATGACTGCTGGATGCATCATACAAGTACAGTTTTACTACATGTATCTGTATCTGTATTCCGTCCACTCCTCTATTGTCACGTTGATCAACCCTTTCTACTTCACTTGCAATAGCGATTGTTAAAGAAATTACTCCACAAAAATTACATTCTACATATTGTGAAAGTCAAAAACCATATATTTTTTTCAAATTGTGTATAAGTGTGAACAAAATGAATACTCGACAACTGTTTTATCATATTCCTATACATCTATTATGTATAGCAAACTTTGGAACTGCTTCTGTGCTGAGTGACACAAACTTGGCGTACTAGAAGTAGTAACCCACCTGAGTTTGTTGTAGGATTAATGAAGTTGTTGGAAATAGAAACTTCCCCAAACAAACACTACCATAAAAGAGTAGCACAGTAAACTACAGTATGCAGATGCACTTCAATTGGAAAAAATACAAAAAAAATAAATAAAAAGGAAATAAAAGAAAATAATAATTAAACTGATACCGTCATCTTCCTATTCAAAATTTCCAAATCACTCGGCTGTTGTTCACTAATTTCAAGTATAATAAGAAACACCAAGACATTAGGCCTCAAGGTGCGATGAATCCTTTGTGTTAGTTCTGAGACTCAATTCCTAGAGAGATTAGGAAACAGGGATCAAGTTCATTAATACATGTCTGGTGTGATTTTTTTTCCCTCGCATCAGGACTCACTCAGACTTTGCTTGAGAGGCACAGTTCATATCTTTCTCAAACCCCATGGTAAGTAACGCTCTTTTCCCGTGTTTCATGTTTGCACTGTAAATAATAACTTAATGTGCATCAATACACAAGTTAAAAGTAATGTTGATAACGTAACCTTTAAATAAACGATACATTATACCATGGATGGCTTTTATATGAATGCATGTTGAATAATGTATCTCTAAACCGTCTAACTAACTAACTGCAATTTACAATCCATTAAGTGAATATCTATGACAGTATTATTTCCTGACTTCAAATTAACAAGCGATTGATCAAAAAAAGTATTGCATTCTTATCAACTGACCACAAAAAAAAAAAGAGAGCAGAATTCTCTCCCAGTAGAATGAAAAAAACACAACTGGTACAAGAAAACATGACATGGAGGTTATATTTACTTCTCTTCACACCATTCGTTTTCTTTGCGGACTTGCTCCTCTTCGGAAGGCGTGAAGTCATTCTTAATATTGAAAGTCTTCCGGATCTCATCAGGAGTCTTGCCCTTGATCATGTTGGCGACAGTTTTGCAGGTGACATCTAGGAGTCCTTTGATGTCCAGGTAATTAGCAGCCAAGATGAGTTCAAACAGTGTGCCTTGGTCCACCTGCATTACAAGGATACATTAAACACTGAAAGGCTGTACACGAACCACTAAGGAAACACTCCAGCCACTCTTAACTGTCAGTTTCGTTAGTGTGAAGGAATTACTCTTTCACTGGCGAGGGAGAATGATTAGTACTTAAACTATTTGGAATGCATCTTGTCAACTAGTTTTTATTTTCTCCAAGTGTTAGGTGATGTTTGCCAATTACAGTACAAGCTCGACTTAACGGATTAATTCAGCCAAGCATAGTTACTGCAGAATCTGTTATGATTGTCTTACGATTAATGCTGGAAATGTATTACTAGAAAACAAATATATCAGGACAGCATTGGTACCTTCAAGAAATCAGCATCCCAGGATGAGATATCATCTGTGCGCTTCTCCTTGTTGTCGTCATCATCAGGGAGTGGTGGGTCGTCCTTGTGGTAAGTACACCACTGTATCACCTTCTTCAGGATGGCGGCATTCACGTTGGGCAGAGGAACCACCTCCTCCTCATCCTCATCCATGCCTGAACCACGGATGATAATAATAAAGGTTGTAAGGATGTTTCATTGCTCTATATTACTCCCTTGATTTTATATAACAATGGATATATCACGTCGTACAAACAACTCTTCCAAAACAAACAATTAATGTGCAAAAAAACAAAATAAATGAATAAATAGATCAATGAAAACATAATAATAAATAAATAAATAAAAAAGTAAGAAATAAATAAAATAGAATATATAAATAAATAAAAAATAAAATAAAATAATACTAGTAAGTCTTAAGCCTCACCCAGGTCTTCCAACATGGTCTTTATGGTGACGCTCTGCTTGGCAATCTCCACGTCCACCTCAAACGTGTCGCCATCGCTGCTCTGAAGCTTGATACTCGGCATCTGAAAAGGCAAAGTAACGTCAAGATTGTGAAGTTCTCGGGTAAACTGAAAACACGACTGTCGACTCAAGTTACCTGATCACTAGAATTTATAACTTATTTCACCATCGTTTGTGTAATAAAATGAATGGATATAATCAATGTTTCCCTCTCACTAGACAATGCTGGTTTCCTATGTCAAAAATGCATGGAGATGAACCACTAAATGTACTTAATATAATGAATGATGGGTTGGTAGATAAATGGGTAGCTAGGGTAACCTGGGGAAGGTAAATTGTGGAAAGTCAGATGTCACAGTGGCCCTGAGTCCCGGCGTAACAGATTAATTTCCACCACAGGCTCAAAGGCCAATGTGACGGGAGATGAACGCCCGCACCTATGCCCAGCTATACCGCGTGCCAACACTTTTACAGACTCAATGTCGGTAACTAAGGGCAACGAGGTATGAGTGTAATTAACATTTTTCCTGAGGAGTTTCTTTCCACCGATTCCAAAACTATTTGTCATACTACATAATAACTTCTTATACATATTGTGATAAAAAAAAAGAAGAAAAAAGGATGAAAACAACGACTTTAATCTGCTATTGTTATGTTTACATTTGTCGTTTCAGTAACAATATATTTACTAAATGAATGTATTAATTTTTAGCTATTACAAGATCATCTATGTACTTAAATACATTCTTGCATTCATGGCAGAAGCAGGAAAACACATTAAAAGAGGAGGAGGAGTAGTAGTAGAAAGAGGAGGAGGAGTAGAAGTAATAGGAGATATATTAAGTCAAGGAAACAGAGTCTAGCCAGCCATGCACCGTAACATCAAGGCTGCGTCCACTAGTGATGAGACAACCTTGGCACAGATCCACCACACCTTGGCATTGAAAGTGTGCATAGAGCTAAGGAAGGCTACGTTTTCTAAGTCTCATCAGATGAAGTGGATATAGTGAATGCATGTGTGTGTGGGTATTGCATCTATATTTTCAGCAGTCCAGGAAAGTTTTGGACAAATAAGCCGCAGCGGATGTAGCCTGAGAGCGGCCCAATGAAAGCGATGCACATTTCAATACTAAATCAAATGCAGTATTATACCTCTTCCTGTCTTCATCTTCCTTTAGTCAGTAGTACGTATCCACACTTTATAAAGGTATAGTTGCGGGCGCTCATACCTTTTATACCCAACCAAAAATAATTAAACTGAAAACCTAATTGATAACAGAATCTTAATAATAACCATCATCATTAGTATCGTAAAAGTTGAGACGACACACACACACACTTACACACACAATTAACACATATTCTATACTGTGTGTCTCATGTGCAGTACTAAAATGTTATACACATCAGTTTTAGTTATGACTGTGTGTGTTAGTTAGGTGACTGTATGTGTGTTAGTTAGGTGACTGTGTGTATTAGTTAGGTGACTGTATGTGTATTAGTTAGGTGACTGTATGTGTGTTAGTTAGGTGACTGTATGTGTGTTAGTTAGGTGACTGTATGTGTGTTAGTTAGGTGACTGTATGTGTGTTAGTTAGGTAACTGTATGTGCCAGTTAGGTGGAAATATACTTAGAAAAAAAATGCAATGGAAATAAGTCAGAATTATTTAAGACATAACGAAATTTATAGGAAAAATATATATTATCATGATGCAATTTGAAGCTGATGATGATGATAATGAAATAATTACGTGTAAAAGCGATAATAACTAAGTAACTAAATATGTAAATGAATAAATAAGTCGATAAAAACGAAAATATCTGTCAATATGAAAAGGAAATATCAATTATAGTGAAGTGATAAGTAATGGTGAAACAATAGATAAATGAACACCATTTAATTAAAAAAAACATTAATTACTTAGCAGTCACTTATAATTTAATGATTAACAAGACGACATAATTAATAAAGAAAGAGTAATTAATAACAAAAGAATAAATGAATCTCTGCCTTGAGGTAATCTATATACAACATAAAAGTACAGATATTTACGTAGATTAAATATAAATTCGAGGATAAGCAGACTGGAAGGAAGGAAGGAAGGGTGATAAGGAGGGAGGAAGGGAGGCAGAGACAGGGCGAGTAGTAATATAACTCTTAATACACACTCATCTATAACTACTACAACCTTCAGTAACACTAGTGAGGTGATAATATAGTTAATACACAGTAGACAGACACAAACCTTCTTAATATAGCACTTCGACAACACTGAAGATCTACACACGTGTCCTCTGGCGGGCTAACACAACAACACTCAGGGACGGCGAGTGTAAGGATAGCTACGATAATAATGATAATAATAGCAACAATAACAACATTAATGTAAATTATAATAATGATCAAGGAATTAATAAGTCAGTAATATTAATAGTTGAGATAGGGACTACGAGTGTAATATCTAACTATCGTTATATCTATATAAGAACATAAGAACATAAAAATATAAGGAAGCTACAAAAGGCCCGGAGGCCTACACGCGGTAGTTCCTGTCAATGTGTATATAAGAACATAAGAACATAAAAATATAAGGAAGCTACAAAAAGGGTTGCTGGAGGCCTGCACTAGGTATATAGTTCCTGTTACTCCAATACTCCCTTATCACCTACACCCACCTCTCATCCAGTGGCGGTCCTGGCATTTCTGGCGCCCTAAGCGAGAACCAAAACACACTCACAACACACCCACTCACCTTCATCACTATCCTTGTAGGTCATCATGTCCTAACACTTATTTTACTGTACCTAACACACAATAATTAACACTCTTGGATGTAAACAAATAATTACGGTGTTTTTTTCTCATTTTTTCATTGTTTTTTCCGTTTTTCTTTTTTCTATGGCTTATTTAGGGTTTACTTTCTGTTTGAATAATTTTTATATATTCTATTCTATGGTTTATATTGGTTTAATTTAATTATTATTGCTTTATTCTATTTTTTGATTTTATGATTGACCTTAGAAATAAACAATTTTCAAGAAATAAACACGAGTCAAATATAACAAATGTTTATGTAGGAAACAGTTAGGCATTTCAGACGATTTTTTAAAGTATATATAATTGCTTTCCTGTATATAATAACAATCTCAATTTTGGTTTAATATATACGTGATCCAGCAGTCAACGCACGGCTGCCTTGTTGATGTTCTTATATTAGGTTACTTACGCTTAATAGGTAATGTTTTCTTTAGATCCCTCCACTATTAATGGTGAAGAATGATATGTTACTGCTCCTCCATCCCTCAAAATGACATGTAGAGGAACAGGGAAGGTTTAAAACGAAGAAATATTGTCACCAGGTCCTGTCTGGCTGCTAGCGGTCACAACAAAAAGTTGGTTACTACCTTATTACACCTTCCCTGGGACCTGCCAAACCCTGCCGCCTTTCCCTACAGGTACTACAGGGTCACACTCACCTTTCCTGCCACACCCCTGCCACGTAAAGCTGAACATAACACTTTAAACACTATTATTATTATGGTGTTAAATAAGGGTGACTGTCACGGCGGTAGGGAAGGATGTCTTTTCTACTGCACTCCCTTCAATAACTACATTATCAATACACGTATTAGATATTTTTTATGTATTCCTTTGCATTATTAAAAAAACACAGTAATTAGGTAATACTCTTAAGTAACTAAATAACTAATTAATTAATTTACTAACTGACTGAGTGCGGTACGGTATGTTTTCCCGACACCAACTTTAGCGAGGTGTAGCGAAATAATCCGTCCTGCTGACATTGGAATATATATGGAAGGATGCAAAGAGGAAATAAATAGACGTGTGGAAGGGAAGGGAATAGAGGAATAACTAATGGCTAATGGCTATATAATGGTTAACGGAGGATACAGAGATAGACGCCCTACATTGTTTGCTAAGCCTTGTCAGTGCTAGCAGCGGATTTGTTAGGTTTTATGACACACATTTTGCTAGCGTCTGTTAGTAAACGTTGCTTGTTAAGGCCTTAATAAAAAGTTACCGATTGTCGTATTACAGCTGACTGACCATGCTGTGTCGCCCCTTGCCACAACTGGCGCCCTATATATCGCCTATGCCCAGGACCGCCACTGCTCTCAGCCCTATCCATAAGGCCGTCTAGTCCTCTTTTAAAACTCCCTATAGTCTGTGCACTAGCTACCTGCTGACTGAGTCTGTTCCAATCATCTACCACCCTATTTGTAAACCAATTTCTGCCTACTAGATCTACATTTTTTTATAATTTTTTAGTTTGAATCCGTTATTTCTTGTTGTATCTTGACTACTGATCGTAAGAACTTTCCCTACATTCCCCTTATTAAAACCCTTCACCCACTTAAATACTTCAATCAGACCTCCCTTACTCTACGCCTCTCCAGTGAGTGTAATTTCAAAAGCTTTAGTCTCCTTTCATAACTAAAATTACGAATCCCTTCTATCATTTTGGTCATCCTTCTCTACACTGACTCTAACAATCCTATATCCATTCTATAATACAGGGACCAAAACTGCACTGCATAGTCGAGGTGAGGGTTGACTAGCGCTAAATACAACTCCAGGATAACCTCAGCACTTCTACTTTTAATACTCCTACCAATGAATCCTAACAACCTATTAGCCCGATTACAAGCCTCAGTACATTGTTTTCTGGGATGGAGGTCTGAGCTAACCTGTACACCCAAATCTCTCTCACATTCTGATTTATTCAGTGTTACCTTGCTTATGTTGTACCTGTTGTGAGGATTTTCCCTTCCAAGTTACCAACATTCATTACTTAACACTTGTCAATATTAAAATCTATCTGCCACCTAACCACCAACTCGTTTAACCTATCTAAGTCTCCCTGCAAGTCTCTTACGCCAGACTCTGATAAAATAATCCTACCTATCTTAGAATCATCAGCGAATTTACTAATATCAATCATTAGCGAATTTACTAATATTCTACTAATATTCATGTATATGTATCTATCTATATACCCGTTTTTTAAATTTTTTTATCAAAGTAAAGTAGTCAAGAAAAGGTATTTATGGTTCAGGAAGACTTTTCTGTCTGTTTATATTATGTCTTTTCGTAGGAGTGAATACATAGGAGGAGCTTCCTAGACCCCCTCGCCTCCTCTACAGGGCTAATAATAATAATGAAAGTAAGAATATATTCATTTATTTATCTGTATATCTGGCTTGTAAGTGTAGCTAAGTGTCTTTCTATTAATTAATCTCTCTATGTTGATATATGTATATGTTTTTCTTTTTCTTTTATTTTTGTATATATGGGTAATAAAAAAAAATGTCTTAAGTTTAAACATCAAATAAAATGACGTTTGGGAGATAATGTTACTCTTTATTTATCTATTTCCTTTTTTTTTAATCAGATCAAGTTAAGTTTTACAAATTTAAGGTATGTTGGCACTTTAGGAGGAACTTGGCACGCGCACACACACACTCTCTCTCTCTCTCTCTCTCTCTCTCTCTCTCTCTCTCTCTCTCTCTCTCTCTCTCTCTCTCTCTCTCTCTCTCTCTCTCTCTCTCTCTCTCTCTTCTCTTCTAACTTGATATTTTACTAAGCTAATGTTTCTTCTTCTTCTTCCTTGTACGCTTTCTATCTATTTTTTTATTATTATTTCTTCGTCATTCCTTTTATAAAACCTCCCAACCGAGAATCCGCTAAATTATCACATTATTATTATTATTTTTTCTATTATTATCCCTTCTTCTTCTTCCTCCTCCTCCTCTTCTTCCTCTTCCTCCTCCTCCTCCTCCTCCTCCTCCTCCTCCTCCTGTCCCATTCTCTTAACCTTACCTAGAAAACTTCACCAATAAATCTGTTTCTTAATTACGAAACTTTTGCAGAAAATCACTGACAACAAAATTAAGAAAGAATGAAATGTGGAACGGACAGACGGACAGACGGACGGACAGACAGACAGACAGACATCACGCTGACCAAAGGAAGCGAAGAGGAAGGTCATAGATTGGTCATAGTTTCAAGGTCACTGTTAACTAAAAGAAGTGAAGAAGAAGATCATAGTTTCAAGGTCATTGTCTTTTCTTGACATGCGAGACAGTTAACGAAAAGAACCGAAGAGGAAGGTCATAATTTCAAGGTCATCGAGACAAGACAAGGTTAGTTAATTAAGTGCAGTTCAACGTGGAAGGGAAATTCAACCAGGAAGTGATGCACAAAATATTAAGGGATTTACAACAACATCAAAAGGAGGAATAGAAATGAGACCTGTCAGCGAGTGGAGTTCATTAATCAAAGCAATCAGTAACAAGAGGAAAGGTGTGTGTGTGTGTGTGTGTGGTATTTCTAGTTTCAATTCTGACTACTGGTGAGAGCGAATCAGTTCAAATATTCGGGAAATTTAAAGGAATATCGCTAATGGTAGAAATATAATGATGAAGATGATAATGATGATAATGATTGAGGAAATGGTTTATTATGCTCCGTTGAAATGAAAGAAACAAAAGAATCAGTTGAAATAATCTATAAATTGAAGAATGATTGCTAATGGTAGAATTATAATGATGATGAAGAGAAGACCTACGTAATAATAGTAATTTTAGAAGATTGGGATGAAAAAAAAAATGGTTGACGCTCCCTCTCTCTCCGTTTAAATGACAAAATCCATGAATCCAAAATGAAAAAAGTGTCAAATGTGTGATAACTTATGAATGAAATAATCTTACGTCCTTCAAAAAGTTAGGACATAGAAGAGATTAAAAAGAATGAGGAGAACACTTTTAACCCATAACTTATTATTATTTTTTTATATATATATTTTTCATGATATTCAAATACATTCAGCTATGGATATTATTTTTCTTCGTGTGTATAATGATTGAATCTTATTTGAACACTAAGGATTTATAAAAGGAAATAATCACGTAGACTTGTTGTGACAAAATATATTGATTCCTTTGGTAATTCTTTTAGTTCCCCTGTAAGCCACCCCCCTGCCCCCTGCCAACCCTTTTGAAATATTATGAAAACCTGTTGTGTAAAGGAATTCTATATTGCGAAAAACAAAGAAGAAGAAGAGGAGGAGGAGGAGGAGGAGGAGGAGGAGAGGAGGATGAGAGGAGGAGGAGGAGGACAAAAACGTGAAAGTAAAGATCAAAGAAAGCAATAGAAAATGTAAGCAAAATAAGAATATGAATCGATGTGAAAGATCTTATATTTAGGGATACTCTCTCTCTCTCTCTCTCTCTCTCTCTCTCTCTTTCTCTTTCTCTTTCTCTTTCTCTCTCTCTCTCTCTCTCATACGTAATAAAACCCTTTCCGAATAATAAGATGTAAAGAGAGAGAGAGAGAGAGAGAGAGAGAGAGAGAGAGAGAGAGAGAGAGAGAGAGAGAGAGAGAGAGAGAGAGAGAGAGAGAGAGAGAGAGAGAGAGAGAGAGAGAGAGAGAGAGAGAGAGAGAGAGAGAGAGCGAACTGTGGAGGGAGATAATTTGACTTTCCTTTTCTCTTTTCTAGCCCCTTCTTGTTTATACAATCCCTGTATCTTTTTTTTCTTTTATTTTAGTCTTGTCATTCTCTCTCTCTCTCTCTCTCTCTCTCTCTCTCTCTCTCTCTCTCTCTCTCTCTCTCTCTCTCTCTCTCTCTCTCTCTCTCTCTCTACGCCTCTCAGTTCTGTCGTTAAAACATTTGAACATCGCTGACTGCATGCAAACCTTCTAACATTATCTACTAAATACAGTCTGTCGCAGAAAAAAATGATATAGTTTCTTTTTCTTCTTCTTTTTTCCGTTTTCATCTCATCCTTCTATGAAAAAAAACTGACTCATTATGTTCTGCGTGTGTTGACTTGTGCTACATACATACATTCTTGACACACACGTGCTTGCTTGCTTGTTTTAAATGCAGGCTCACGCTTTTCATAATTATCTCTGGTTCTTTTCTCTTTATCTCATGCTTTTTTCATCCCTTTTAGCGCCTCCACTTCTTTGTCATTTTACATATCTTACTCTTCTGGTTGTTTCTGTCAGTCCTTTTTTTCTCTCTCTCTCTCCCTCCTCCCCCGTCGTGTCCTTAACTAATTCATCCCCTCCATCTAGTTCTCTATCAGTCTTCTCCTCTCTTATCATTCTTAACTTTACTATTTAATAAAGAGAGATGGACGCAAATCAAGTTACTACTTACATCACACTACACCAATTCAACCATAAATAATGATCACTAAAGAACAAAGTGAGTTTTCAGAAACCTTCACCCTCTCCCGTAACTATACTTTTCGTAACACAATGTAAATACAACACTAAGTAATTTTATTTTGAGTTGTATCTTCTTCGCAACCAAAAATAACGAGGATACATATTTTCCATACCTTAAGAAAAAAAAAATATCCTTCCTTCCTTCCTTTAACACCAACACTCTTAAGGAAGCTACACCATCACCTAACACAGAGGACGAAGAGAACAAGGCGTGTCCTACTCCAACAGTATCGAACTTCAGACGGCAGGAGAGAGCGGGAGGGAGGTTGGCTGGCGTAAAGTGACGAAAGGAAAGGAGAAGAGGTAAGAAGATGCAGCCCGTCAGATCCAATAATACTGTTGTGAGGTTGGACTGTAGAAAGAAAACGAATGAGATGGATAAGTATAGCTAACAACAGAAAGACAAGGAGAATGGGAAAAGTTTAAATGGAATCCCAAATGAAAAAGGTAATGCATGAGATAAGAAAAAGAAAGAAAGGAGGAAAAAGAGCGAGAGAAAAAGAAGGATGATTGTGTGTTAGATGACAACAGACGAAACGATAATGAAAGTCCATAGAAACAAATGAGATGCGAAGCGAAACAAGAGAATGAAGAAAAAAGAGGAGGAGGAAGAAGAGATAAGGAAGGATGAAGCGAGGAAGGGAGAGAGACGAAAAAACAAACAAAAAAACAAATGTGATATAAGAGAGAATAAAAGGCAAAACAATAAACACCAAAACTATAACTTGAACTCCATCACAATATCTATACAATCTCCTTTCCAATTCCTTATACATTTTCCTCGATCTATTATCCTTCCCTCTCTCTCTCTCTTTCTCTCTTTCTCTCTTTCTCTCTCCCTTCCATCCTATCAACTTACCTTCCCATTCTTTTGACTTAAACACGCGCTAATAAACTCCACAATACGGGAGAGAATTTAGTGGTGAAGCAGAGAATTGGAATCTAAACGTGCAATTAAAACTTCAGTGAGGATCGCGTCACCTAGAAACTACTAAAGGAAAGTAATAAAGCCTCACTGACACGCACACACACGCACACGCACACACACACACGCACACACACACACGCACCCACCCACACACACACACACACACACACTATCTATTGCCTCTGTCACCTACATTTCTACCGCCACCTGCCTTCCTTCTTTCTTTCTTTCTTCCTTTTTTCCTTACTTCCTTTCTTCCTTCCTTATTCCTTGTTTCCTTCTTTTCTTCCTTCCTTTCTCCCATATATTACTGCCAATGTGTTAGACAAGAGAGAGAGAGAGAGAGAGAGAGAGAGAGAGAGAGAGAGAGAGAGAGAGAGAGAGAGAGAGAGAGAGAGAGAGAGAGAGAGAGAGAGAGAGAGAGAGAGAGAGAGAGAGAGAGAGAGAGAAAAAAAAATTAATTGAATGTAGATAATTACATTCCCTCATTACTATAACTGGAACTAAATTTTATGTTTCGTTAACCCCAAAAAAAGCACAAACAAAAATAAAAACAAAAACAAGAAAAGCAATCATTAATTCGTCTGTTGAAGAAAATTATTAACTTCTTAAACGAAAAAAAACTAGCAAGCATCAAAAGGGAAGGAAAGTTTGTAAAAAATATTTCTTTTCTATCTAAAAGAGGAGGAGGAACGAAGCAGTTTAATGAACGAATGATACTTGTCATTATTATTATTATTATTATTATTATTATTATCATTATTAAGAAAGTCTCTGATATGGTTAGTCGTTTGTGTGTAGCGTTTAATGAAAGAGCAAGTAATTCAAGCTCTTCTAATCCACTCTCAGAGCCTTGCCAACGAGGAAACTCACGGGATGTAAGTGGAATTAACAAAACACTATTGCAATTATCAAGGGGTAAGATTGCTTTAATCTGCAGACATATTGGAACTGAAACACAAGAGGGAGACTGAATGAAAATAAAAACAAAAAACATACAAACTGGGAACGACTGAACTACTGTGATTACTATTTGTTATTACTATTTTTTTTTACAACGGGGTAACATTTTCATTGGCAGGCAGAGTGGAATTGTTAAATTAATGAAATCCAAATAATTATATGATACGTCCTTTACTTTCATAATAATAATGATGATGATGATGATGATGGAGATGTGAGAATAAATCAATAATATATAAGATTAATAGACATTTTGCTATACTACTTAGGGATATAATTATAAAGATAGAAAAAAAGAAAATAGAAAGTGTTGAGAAAAAAATTAGCACGTGTTTGTAAGTGAAATTCAACACATTAATAAATCCAGTAATTAATTATTCTTTTATTTCCCACATTTCTACCGGAGACAAAATTGTGAAAAGAATAAAGAATAAATAGAGTTCTTCAGGAAAGGTTTATATTTTTCTCTCTTTTGTCAGGCAGAAAAGAGAGAGAGAGAGAGAGAGAGAGAGAGAGAGAGAGAGAGAGAGAGAGAGAGAGAGAGAGAGAGAGAGAGAGAGAGAGAGAGAGAGAGAGAGAGAGACACACACAGACACACAAGAGCATCCTTCTTTGTACTGAGTCGTCTGCGCTGGTTTCATTCTCCTTCCTTTATTTATCTTCTCGTTCAAAAAGAAAACAGATTGCAGAAAGAGAGAGAGAGAGAGAGAGAGAGAGAGAGAGAGAGAGAGAGAGAGAGAGAGAGAGAGAGAGAGAGAGAGAGAGAGAGAGAGAGAGAGAGAGAGAGAGAGAGAGAGAGAGAGAGAGAGAGAGAGAGAGAGAGAGAGAGAGGAGAGAGAGAGAGAGAGAGAGAGAGAGAGAGAGAGAGAGAGAGGAGAGAGAGAGAGAGAGAGAGAGAGAGAGAGAGAGAGAGAGAGAGAGAGAGAGAGAGAGAGAGAGAGAGAGAGAGAGAGAGAGAGAGAGAGAGAGGAGAGAGAGAGAGAGAGAGAGAGAGAGAGAGAGAGAGAGAGAGAGAGAGAGAGAGAGAGAGAGAGAGAGAGAGAGAGAGAGAGAGAGAGAGGAGAGAGAGAGAGAGAGAGAGAGAGAGAGAGAGAGAGAGAGAGAGAGAGAGAGAGAGAGAGAGAGAGAGAGAGAGATGAGAGAAGAGAGAGAGAGAGAGAGAGAGAGAGAGAGAGAGAGAGAGAGAGAGAGAGAGAGAGAGAGAGAGAGAGAGAGAGAGAGAGAGAGAGAGAGGAGAGAGAGAGAGAGAGAGAGGAGAGAGAGAGAGAGAGAGAGAGAGAGAGAGAGAGAGAGAGGAGAGAGAGAGAGAGAGAGAGAGAGAGAGAGAGGAGAGAGAGAGAGAGAGAGAGAGAGAGAGAGAGAGAGAGAGAGAGGAGAGAGAGAGAGAGAGAGAGAGAGAGAGACAGGACACCCAACCTAACACAATGGTAGCCTCAGCCAAAGGTCGGTAATGATGTGCAAACACCCACTGACATTACAGGAGAGTGGGAAGAACTACTGAGGAAGAACGACGAAGAAAGAGAAAGAAAATAGAAGAGAAAGAAAGAAAGAGAAAGAAAGAGAAAGAGAAAGAAGAGAAGAGAAAGAAGAGAGAGAAAGAAAGAGGAATATATAAAAGAGAAAAATGATGTAACTGTCCATGTGAATCAAATTTAAAGGTAAACAACGAAATGTATTGAAAAAAAAATCATAAGTTATAAAGAAGGAAGGAAGGAAGAAAAGGAAGAAAGAGGGAGGAAAAAATGGATAATTCAAACGTCAAGGGAATGGGAAGGAAAGAAAGAAAGGTGGAAAAAAAAGTAAATGTTTCTATCTTTGTTTCATATCTTCTTCCCTCACTGCTGTCACCTCCACCACCACCACCACCACCTCCTCCTCCTCCTCCTCCTCCTCCTCCGTCACGCACTTCTCTTCTTCCTCGCCGTCCTTCTTCTCCTCAGAATGGGTCGGAAAAGTGTGAAGGGAAGTTTCAACATAAACTGGACAGCAGCTCATAAATCTTACTCTTCTCTCTCTCTCTCTCTCTCTCTCTCTCTCTCTCTCTCTCTCTCTCTCTCTCTCTCTCTCTCTCTCTTATCTGAACTGTTTTTTTTGTATTTTCCTCTTCCTTTTACTGGTTCCCTTCTTTCTTATCTGTTTTCATTTCCTTTCTATTCATCTGCCTTTCCTTTCCTTCCTCCGTAGTTTCAATCGCTCCCTCTGAGTTGAGATTGAACGAAATCAAAGGGTGATTAATCAATGGTTGTCTATATTCCGTATTAATTCATTTAGTTTCGTTTGTCGAGTTTTGTGTATTCGTTATCTCAATCTTTTATTATCATCATCTTCTGTATCATTATATATAAAAAATGTTACTCCAGCGCAATGGATAAAAGAAAGAAAGAAAGAAAAAAAGCTTGAAGCATCGCGCAAATTTAACATTATTCGTTCGTGTTAAGTCAATGGAATCAGGACACGAGAAAAAAAAAATGTAAAGTATAAAAGAAAAGACGTGAATGATGGAAGTCACTGCTGAAAGGAAAACAGATTCTCCCTATTCTAATTTATCACGTTATCAAGCTTGTCAAGTTCTTCCTCCTTCTTCTTCTTCTTCTTCTTCTTCTTTTTCTTCTTCCTGGAGGCAAACGAACTAACAAATGATTGACTGAAATCTTCTTCTTCCTGCTTCTTGCTCTTCTTGTTCTTGTTGTTGTTCTTGTTCTTCTTGGTCTTATTCTTCTTTTTCTTGTTGTTGTTCTTCCTGGAGGCAAACGAACTTACAAATGACTAACTGGAATGGATGCGAACTGTTTGCATGAATAGATAGCGTGAGGGCTGCACCCTTTGGAAAAAGTTGACAGTCAATAGAATGACTCTGGATCGTTTGTGTAATGAAGCGAACATACGTTGTGGTGAAGAGAGGAAGGAAGGAAGGAAGGATACGTACTGTACACACAAGGGAAGGGTTAAAGGTTATATACAGTTTACGTGCAATGGATGATATGCAATTACTGCTGAGTGACGCTTACATGTTTTGTATGTATGTTTTCATTGATTCTGGAACTTAAAGATTTTCAACACACACGCAACACACACAAACACACCTTCCTTAAGACTCCACTACCTGAACTAAACATTCTCATTGCTCTTCCACCCATCCTTCCTTCCTTCCTTCCCCAATACTCTCACGGTCATCCCACTGTCCTCGTCTGTCTGGTAATTCAAAGTACGAAATTCTACCACTTCTTGTTAATATATTTTTTCCTTTATATCTATAGGCTATAGTTTTTTCTCCTCCTTTAGTATTAATAAACCTATTTAATTACTCGTACTGTTTTTTTTTGCATGGTTTTTAATTATGTTCTT
>JAPQNM010000002.1:13120412-13160412 GCA_029783475.1 Metacarcinus magister
GTGTGTGTGTGTGTGTGTGTGTGTATGTGTATGTGTGCGTTTGTGTGTATGTGTGTGGTACGTAGTAAGTAAGTGTGTGATTGAAGGAGGGAGGCAGGAAGTGACTGGAAGCGGAGGGAGGTCGGGTCGGGCTGATTAAAGACTGTTGTAGGAGACTGGCAGCTTCCTCACAATAGGCTGCGGGACATAAATTTTCTTGGAAAGGAGACTAATCTTGCAGCGACAGAAGGTGACACGGGACCTCATATTACCTCTAGCTGGAGGGGAGGAATAGAGAGGCTAAGGGGAGATGAGGGGAGGCGAGGGGAGATGAGGGGAGGAGAGGATAAAGGAGTAGTAGAGAGCAGGGTAAAGATGATTAAAGGGTTAGAGAGGACGTAGAGAGAGAGGACGTAGAGAGAGAGGAAGAGAGAGAGGGAAGAGGGAAGGAAGGAAGGGTGGGTGAAAGAGCGGAAGTAAAAAGTAACTGCAAAATAAAAAAAAAGAAAGAAAAGCGTATGAGGTAGAAAAAAGTCAGTGAGGTGCAAGAGGGATACGCAAAGGGAAAAAATATATGAAAAAAAGAAAGAAAAAGAAAAAGAAAAAAATATATATAAACAAAAAATAAAAGCGCAACGAGATAGATACAGTTTTATAAAGAGTGGTTGACCGGGAGTCGTTTTTTTTACCTAACATATAAATATAAACAAAAAATATAAACACACACAGCCTAAAAATCACGGTGAGGGTCGGGGGGGAGGGGGAGAATGTGGAAAAATCTGTCTCTCCCTCTTCTGAGTGCATGGGACAGACACGCACACACGCACACGCACACACACACACACGTGCACACACACACACTTAGAAGGAGAGTTGATGTGCGAGGTTACATCCTGAAGGTAGTCACCCCAGAGTGCCAGAGTGCCAGAGTGCCTTGCCCTTTCTTACGAGCTACTTCTGCCTAGAGTACGTAGGAAGGAAGATGGGGGGGGGGCACTAGACGCCATCTTGAATTCAATTTTCCACCACCACACCGCTCACTCAGATCATCCCATCCCATCCCTCACCTTTCTCTCTCTCTCTCTCTCTCTCTCTCTCTCTCTCTCTCTCTCTCTCTCTCTCTTCAAGGCACACCTAATGAATAATGAAGCGACTTTCACAACTGCTTTGAGAAGTTTCAATTCGCAATACTCACTTGATCTCCTTTCACACACTACTAACTCTGTTAACTACTTCATTAACTAGTTAAGGAACCACCAAGAGCTGTAACTAATTCTTCTTAAAGGTATTCCATGATAATAGTGATGATTCTGTTTAATATTCTCTTATATGTGTGTATCGTAATGTGTCTCTCACTATGTTTAGGTTAGGTTAGGTTAGGTTAGATTAGGTTAGGTTAGGTATGTGTATGTATGTGTATGTGTATGTATGTAGTGTATGTGTATGTATGTAGTGTATGTGTATGTGTATCGAGTCTCTCACTGTGTTGACCCGTGGTATGTGTAGGTGTTTAGTGTACTGTGCGTGACTGGAATGTGTATAAGACAGGCAGGGAGGGAGGGAAAGAGGGGAGTCCTAATCAGTTTAGTTAGACGTGACCTTAAAACAAACCTAACACTCGGAGTCGTTACCACACAGCAAAGTAAGAGTGTATTCCATAAATGTGTTGAGAAAAACTATACATTTCAAGTCTCCATTGTTGGTATGACTAAATGATGACCGAGCATCTGTGAGTAAAAATTGTGACTGATGAGGTTTTGCAAAAAGAAGAGCTGGAAGGAAGGAGGTTACTGGAACAGAAGGAAGGAAATACCTGGAACTAAAGAAAAAACTGAAAAGAAGGAAGGAAGGAAGTGACTGGAACTGAAGGAAGAACTGGAAGGAAGGGACTGACTGGAACAGAAGGAAGGAGATGGCTGGAACTAAAGGGACTGAAGGAAAAACTGGAAAGCAGGTAACTGGAACTGAAGAAAAACTGGAAAACAGAAAGTAACTGGAACTGAACTAGAACTGACTGGTGTTGGTGTTAAGTATTGAGAGTCAAGCGAGATTCTGCAAGCTGATGTTTCTGTATTTAACGGCGTGACAAAGTGTGTGTGTGTGTGTGTGTGTGTGTGTGTGTGTGTGTGTGTGTGTGTGTGTGTGTGTGTGTGTGTGTGTGTGTGTGTGTGTGTGTGTGTGTGTGTGTGTGTGTGTGTGTGTGTGTGTGTGTGTGTGTGTGTGTGTGTGCGTGGTTCTGTTATTCACTTTGACACCTGACCTTCCTAACGCAATTCAAGGGTTATTGGTGACCATCATTTGCCGGCCAATCACCAAGGAAATGACGTGGACTCAGCAACAAGAGCAAACACCAAAGGCTATTGAGCGGTCAAGGTTGCAAGCCAAAGCACGAACTATGAGCAAAATAATGGGAGTAGGAAATTAGGTGTTGCAGTCTCATATTATAAGTTTTTTTTCTTTCTGGAATTTCATAAGAGAAAGATGTAGATAATAGATTTTTTTGGTATAGTTTTTAATCATGCACAGAGTTTAGTTTGTTTTTGAGAATTATTCGATGTCAAACTGTGAAATATGGTGATGAATTATAAAGGAAGTTGATAGTTTAGCATATAATTGTATCGTATTTATTGCCTAAGAATGGAAATGTCTCAGGAGTGAACAGTGTAAGAACCAGAACCAGAAGACTAAACACGTTGGTTATTCAGTTCAAAGTGGAAAAATAAAATAGGTTTGCGAGGTAGAACGGTAAGAAAAGTGTCAGTGATTCCCTATTCCTAGGTCTTGGCGGAGAATGGTAAAGCTTCAAGAGACAAATGGTGTTCCGCAAAGGAGAAGAAAATTAGATGTAAAAGCCGCGAGTGTCTGAAATTAATGATGACAAAGGTAAGAAAATTCTCAGAGCACCTTCTTATCTCCTTGATTCCCTCTGGAGTTCTAGTTTAGTACAGATTTTACCTTTTATTTTTTTACCCTCTCATTACGATCTAAGTAAAAAAAATCTATGGACCCCAAGAACTCTTAAATTACTCTAACATCTAATTAATTCTTAACATACTGGTGTTTGAAAATAAAGTAAAGTTCGTCTAATATCATTTCTTCCTTTTACCTTTCCTCTAATTGAGCGGCACATTTAGAATCAGCTAAGTGTCCTACATTCCAATTCAACTCAACACTCAGATGGCTTGTATATAAGTAACACGTGTTTATCTAACTCATTCCAGTCACATGGAAGAGAAATAAACACTCGACCTGGATTCTCACCTCACCTTCCCGCCGGCGCCAACAACGTCTCACCATCCCACACACACACACACACACACAAGGGACCCACAACCAAGAAGTAAATATCCACATAAATCCACACCAAGGACTCCATCCGTCATTGTGCCGAGTGCTATCTGTCATACATTAACGCTAAACACTCCCTAGGGCGAACCATTACCATAAATATGAATTCCTCCCTCAACCATTTCTTCCATTCTACTCACTCGCATCTCCTCCTCCCTCCCTCTTCTTCTCTCTTCCATGCCATCCGCCTTTCCATTCCTCTGGGCTTCAGGCACGAATATAGATGAAGCAGAGATCTTCCACCGAGTCCCTAGCGGTGAGGGGCAGGAGAGAAGGGATCAGGTGGGAATAGGGAGCGATAATTACGACCAACCACGAATCAGAATTTTCCGCTAACCCCACAGATGCAGATATGGAACCTGAACGCAGGGGACGAAACGAAGGAGGAAGAAGAGGAGGACGAGAAAGAGGAGGAGGAAGAAGACACTTGAGAGGAAAAGGTGTCCTCTTATTCCCAGATAAAGGAAGGTGTAGAGGGTTGAAAAAAAGTACTGGGAACTGAGGAAAGGTTAAAAAGGAAGAAAGGTCAGAGGGAAAGGCAGGAGAGCAGAGCAAATTGAAAAATAAGAATAAAGAATAGAGAATGAAGACTAGAGTGAGGCAATAGGAGATCAGAAAAACGAATAAGTCTTTCTAAAGAACTTTTCCTTAGCGGCGAGAAACTAAAAATGACTCAGACTTGTAACCTAAAGATGGAAGAAAAATAACCTCGACACTTTTTCTTTTTCTTCTTTTTTTTTCCTTTTTTTTTTCTCTCTTTCTCTCTCAGACACGTGGAGCAGAGAGGAGCGGAAACCAGCCATTACATATTTTTCTTTTCATTCCTAATTCTTCTTCTTCTTCTTCTTCTTCTTCAAGTTACTTATTGTTAATGAAGATTGAGGGAGATTACACACACACACACACAAAAACAAACAACAAAAAAATTGCAATAATAGACTTTGATACGAACTCAATCCGCTTCAAGTATTTTCCTAAGTCGATGTTATGTTACGTTTTTTCCACCTTAGCCAAAACAAAACATTATTTATTACAGACTGAGGAATTTTAGATGAATGTGCGTTGTTTTTGACAGGAAGCTTGCACGGATATTGGTCTCTTGTTTTCTATATAGAAGGCGGGAGGGAGGCTGATGGGGGGAGACAAGCGAGAGAAAAGAAAAAGAGTGAGTCTAGTACATAATAGAGTCTGACTAGAATATCCATGGAAGTGACAGCTTTCTCTCTACCTTATAACGTAATCATTCTTCCTTCACTTTCTATGCTATAAATAACATCAATCCATCTTCTTTGCCTTCCTTGTAGCACAGCGTTCACTTATATTCGCTCTATCTGAAGGCCACACTTACAAGCCACACGCATCTATTCCCAGAAGGTGAACGATATCAACGCCACCTGGACTCCAAAAAACACACTACTAGACGCTCTACCTACCCATCAACTACGGACGAGAATCAATCCAACGCCACCCAACCCATTCCCCGTGCGCGCGCCGTGGAGGTAAAAAAAAAGAACCTAATACCATACCGGAGACTTTCTTCTTCAACGTTATTGCATCCACGTGCAGGTCATCCACCTCTACTCACCCACCTAACCTTTAAGCTGGATGATTGGGTGACGTTACGCAAGCTTCACCAACACAGAGGAGGAGGAGGAGGAGGAGGAGGAGGAGGAGGAGGAGGAGGAGGAGGAGGAGGAGGATAACAGGATATTGAAATTTACACTGGCAAGCTGAGGGAGGCAATTTTCACCCTGCAAGATCTCTCTCAGTGAACGAGGTTAAATATTCCTATCACGCCCTCTAAGTTTACCGCTCCGTGACTTTCAACACCGTAACACGATTCCTTAAGGGAGAGGAGAAGGAAGCGAAGCAGGAATCAAAAGGAGAGAAGGAGAGTGTTGATAAATTAATATATTACACAAGGAATAGGGGAACAGGGAGACAGGAAAGTAGGACAAGGAAAAGATGAATGGAAAAACTGGTAAGGAGGTAGGAGTGTGTGTGTGGTGTGTGGAGGTGAGGGAGAAGGAAGGGCAGTGAAGGACAGTAAAAAGGACTGGAGGTGACGTGAAGGGGATAGGAAGGAGAGGGAAGGAGGAGAAGAAAAAGGAGAAAGAAGATTAAAGGAAGGGAAGATGTTGAAGAGAGAAAGAAAGAGAGAGAAAGAGAGAATGATGATAAAGTCAGTGGAGAAAACTAGCTTCAGAAAATGTAACTGAAACTGTAAATAAAGGATGATAAGTAAATGAATGAGAACAAAGAAGACGAATAAACACTGATACAGCAGAATACAATACAAAGCAAAACATGGAAGAAGGGAAGGAAGAAAGGAGGGAAGGAAGAAGGGAAGGAAATGATTGAGAGAGAGGGAAAGAGACAAGAAAAGGGGAAAGAGACAAGACTCTCATCTCATAAATCTTCAACTGCATGAGAAAGTTGCATCAAGCATAACAAGAGTGGCAAAATTTTAGTCTCCGTTTAAAATTCTGCACCAACTCTGACCTGCTTTCAGCCTCAAAACCCCAGATTGCTCATGTCATTACCACAATTCCGCACACAGAAATGCTACCTGATTCTTGTGACTTGAATTTTGTCATCCCTACCCGCACAGGTCGACCCCAGCAGTCTAATTACAACTGTGAATTTAATTAAAGGGTAAGGTAACTAAAGGCACGTACAGCATAGCGGAACATAGGTGCTGCTGGTGCTGTGTTATGCTGTGCTGACCTGACCTGACCTGACCTTCCGTAACCTTACCTTGAGAGTGTATAGCGGTAGGAAGAACATGAAAGACACCCTCCCTTCAGTAATGCATCCTCAACACTGATGAAATACGATGCTCACCCAACATACATACATCATACATTCTCACATCTAGTTAACTTGAGTGCTGCAACTTTATAATTATTCGTATTAAAAAAAATAAGTTGACGATACATCTTGTCGTGTCGGTTCCCTTCCGTTCCCTTCCGTTTGACCTGAATATGTTTACAACTAATATCTGAAATGCGTATTTTTTTTGTACAAGTAATTACAAAAAGTACATCACCAAAACCACACAACAAAGACGATGGATGTGTGTGTTGTCATAATCAGAAATTTCTTTAGAATATGAAAGTTTTATTTTTCTTATGTATTTATTTATTTTTTAATCACGATATGAGGTTCATTATTTCATTTACTTTATCGATAATTACTGCCAAGGTGAAGGCGTGTAGTAGTGTGCTTCGCAACGTTTAAACAGACTGAAGCAGCAGCAGCGAGGCGAGGTGAGGCTCTCCTAGTGTGTGTGTGTGTGTGTGTGTGTGTGTGTGTGTGTGTGTGTGTGTGTGTGTGTGTGTGTGTGTGTGTGTGTGTGTGTGTGTGTGTGTGTGTGTGTGTGTGTGTGTGTGTGTGTGTGTGTGTGTGTGTGTGTGTGTGTGTGTGTGTGTGTGTGTGTGTGTGTGTGTGTGTGGTGTGTGTGTGTGTGTGTGTGTGTGTGTGTGTGTGTGTGGTGTGTGTGTGTGTGTGTGTGTGTGTGTGTGTGTGTGTGTGTGTGTGTGTGTGTGTGTGTGTGTGTGTGTGTGTGGTGTGTGTGTGTGTGTGTGTGTGTGTGTGTGTGTGTGTGGTGTGTGTGTGTGTGTGTGTGTGTGTGTGTGGTGTGTGTGTGTGTGTGTGTGTGTGTGTGTGTGTGTGTGTGTGTGTGTGTGTGTGTGTGTGTGTGTGTGGTGTGTGTGTGTGTGTGTGTGTGTGTGTGTGTGTGTGTGTGTGTGTGTGTGTGTGTGTGTGTGTGTGTGTGTGTGTGTGTGTGTGTGTGTGTGTGTGTGTGTGTGTGTGTGTGTGTGTGTGTGTGTGTGTGTGTGTGTGTGTGTGTGTGTGTGTGTGTGTGTGTGTGTGTGTGTGTGTGTGTGTGTGTGTGTGTGTGTGTGTGTGTGTGTGTGTGTGTGTGTGTGTGGTGTGTGTGTGTGTGTGTGTGTGTGTGTGTGTGTGTGTGTGTGTGTGTGTGTGTGTGTGTGTGTGTGTGTGTGTGTGTGTGTGTGTGTGGTGTGTGTGTGTGTGTGTGTGTGTGTGTGTGTGTGTGTGTGTGTGTGTGTGTGTGTGTGTGTGTGTGTGTGTGTGGTGTGTGTGTGTGTGTGTGTGTGTGTGTGTGTGTGTGTGTGTGTGTGTGTGTGTGTGTGTGTGTGTGTGTGTGTGTGTGTGTGTGTCGTGCAATCAGCAAAATTGAGTTCGAGACTAATGGCAGAAAATTAACCATCTCCTATGATTAATTTTTTTTCGAGCAATACAGACAGTAGTGCAAAATCTATATCTATGTACCGTAAATCAGCTGTAAGTCAACTATATTATGTTACATTACTCATCTTCATTAAGTCCATCTTTAAAAACACTGTAGACCTGACCTGACCTGACCTGACCTGACCTAACCTTGACCTTCAGAAACCGCGCCATCTGGCACCATAATTTTTCTTTCCCGAAGTTCGTCCAGATACCAATTTATTGACTAACCCGGTAGTAAGGACGAGGAGGAGCGGCCTGCCCCGTCCACCGCCTGTCTGTCTGTCTGTCTGTCTATCTGTATAGTCTGGTCTGGCCTTGACTGAAGAATTTTTTTAGTTTGCGGCTTTCAATCACCTCGAACAATGTGTAGGTGAAGAGCATTGACGAGTGGCTGACGAATATTCAATCACAAACTTTATAATAGAAATCGTTGCTGCAAAGATATATACAAAAAAACAACAACACTATACTATCTTGTTTTTTTGGTACATGTGAATCTCTGTGAAGAACATTATTTTTTCCCTTCACGAATATTAAGATTTTTCATGATTTTGTATTTGATTTATGAATTTACGAAGATAATCACTTTTTACATTCCATTCCATTCCATTCCATTCCATTCCATTCCATTCCATTATAGGTCTCGCTTCAGCCTTCCGTAATTATCGTGTTCCATATACACCATCAGTGACCTTCCTACGAAACCTTGCTGAGCGGAAACCAAATTCTGAGTATTCAATGATATAATTGGCCATCGCTGCTGCTGCTGGTGCTGCTCTAAAAACTTGATAATGATGATGATAATGATGATATTATTATTACTACTCTACTCTCTCTACTCTCTCTCTCTCTGTTTATGTTTCATCCCGATGTCAGAATGGATTTTGTGATGTGTCTTAGGTTAATTCAGGTAAGCTTGTCAGCCTCAACTAATTAGACTGCTGAGGCCAATCTACCTGTGTCAATATCTGTGCGTGTATACTTGTTACTGTGTGTGTGTGTGTGTGTGTGTGTGTGTGTGTGTGTGTGTGTGTGTGTGTGTGTGTGTGTGTGTGTGTGTGTGTGTGTGTGTGTGTGTGTTTTGCAGTCTCTATTTATACCCAACCAGTAAGATC
The DNA here is from genome assembly GCA_029783475.1 of Metacarcinus magister. Taxonomy (NCBI): domain Eukaryota; kingdom Metazoa; phylum Arthropoda; class Malacostraca; order Decapoda; family Cancridae; genus Metacarcinus; species Metacarcinus magister. The sequence goes on from JAPQNM010000002.1 coordinate 13,129,112, forward strand.
TAAGCAGCTTTCAATTTCTCATTACTATATCCTCCTTCTTCCTTTTCCTCCTCCTCCTTTTCCTCCTTTTCCTCCTCCTCCTTTTCCTCCTCCTTTTCCTCCTCCTCCTCCTCCTCCTTCTTCCACAGTTAAAAGTCAAGCTGCACGTGCACGGAAAAAAAATTATGAATGCTGAGAAAAGATATTATTTTTAAACACCTTATAATAACCTCATCAAAACATTTCTATTGATGGTACAAAGGTAAGTTTATATAGTGTATTCTACTTTGAGTCTACTTAAGTATTTTAATGTGTTTAAGTCTCCATCCAACCAGAGCAGAGAACGTATAAAAAAAATCAAATAAATAAAGGTTAGTTCGTTGTGATGGTAACATTGCATCTGTCACAACTCAGGTACCTACAAGCCTTCCCTTATTACAGGTGTGTATTTATATTACAGGTAACGTGGCATAAAGACAGGTATATTACAGGTAAATGTTTAAGTATCTATGTTTTTTATAATGTAAAAGTCCATGTAATCTATATTTGACTTGCTTAGATATACATAGAAAAGTAAGTCTGTGTAAATATCTAGTACGAAGCCTTTGAATGTTATCTATTATGTGTAGGTTGAAAAAATATTAAAGTATTCACAACGAGATTATTTACATATATATTTTTTTTCAAATCGTCTCAGAAAATAGACTGAATATATCTATTTACTTTATGATACAAGACTTTTTATTTATTTATTTTCTTGAGTTAGGGATTCAATATTCTGTGGAAAAGATGAAGCAGAGCAGCGAGGCCAATAATAATAACGATACTACTACTAATAATAACAATAACAATAACAATAATAATAATAAACAATAACAACAATAATAATATCCTACTACTATAGGAGTATACGCGGGTTACTGATAGCTTTCTGCCTCTATATACCTAATTCTAGTGAGCCTTATCTTGATGCAGCAGCATTTAAGAAAGTCAAAGGAAGGCTATGTACACTACATGAGTAATCAAACAGACTTTGCCTTCCTGAAATAGTGTATAAAAACTTGTTTTCATCATATGTTCTACTTAAACTAGCTGTAACTCCTTTCGTTTTACTCGTATTGAATTTTCAAGCAATGCTTCAGAATCTGCACCTTTTTCCGATCCTTATGGTATGTAACAAGTACTGATAAACACAATATTAAGAAAATATATATTACGTCCTCACGTAAATTACGTAGATTATAAATAATAAATAAAAAACTAGACGCAGGATTGGAATGGGATAGGGTTTAAAAAGAGGAGAAAAATATTTATAATTTCACAACATAACACTTTGTTATATTTGATCGGTATCTATCTCATGAAAAATAGTTATCTACTATATTAATGATATCATTAAACAAATAATATTAGCTTCTAAGCTAAGATACCAATTGAACAAAGTGCTTTGTTTGTTAGTTGGTAATTTCATAAGGAATATCTGATATCTTTTCCATCAACATTGGTAAAGTATTAGATCCACCATACTGATTTTATCATTTCTTTTAACCCAAATAAATTAATTTATAGCAATAAAAGTTTCTGGTGAAATTAACTGAAACTAAGCTGAAAGTCTTACATTATTCCCATGTACAACATAGTTTAAAAAAAAGAAAATCGAAGAGGAAATTTTGCAAAAAATTTCCCGAAGTAGAAAAAATGACAAAAATACACCATATGTTGAGGTCAATTCTACACATCCACGAGAGTCTGTAAGATGGTTAAACGTGTCGTAAGGCTTAGTTATGAACTGCTTTGAGCTGTAACAGTCATTACAAGAATATTCGTGGACGTTAAGACTATGTGTGTTCCTTACGGGTTAACGCGTCCTGTGTAGGAGTATACGCGGGTTACTGATAGCTATCATATCCTCTTGATGGAGCTTGACACTGCAATAAAAGTACTGCATTACATTTTTTAATGAAAATAAATAACTTCCATAGCCATTGGCACTGGTGACAGAGTCAGTAGTTAAGAGTTTGATCGGCAGGTCATGACCGAACGATACACCGTATGTTGAGATTAATTCTACACATCCACGAGGGTCTGCAAGATGGTTAAACGTGTCGTAAGGCTTAGTTATGAACTGCTTTGAGCTGTAACACTCATTACAAGAATATTCGTGGACGTTAAGACTATATGTGTTCCTTACGGGTTAACGCGTCGTGTGTAGGAGTATACGCAGGTTACTGATAGCTATGATATTCTCTTGATGGTGCTTGACACTGCAATAAAAGTACTGCATTACATTTTTTAATGAAAATAAATTACTTCCATAGCCATTGGCACTGGTGACAGAGTCAGTAGGTAAGATTTTGATCGGCCGGTCATGACCGAACGATACACCATATGTTGAGATTAATTCTACACATCCAAGAGGGTCTGCAAGATGGTTAAACGTGTCGTAAGGCTTAGTTATGAACTGCTTTGAGCTGTAACAGTCATTACAAGAATATTCGTGGACGTTAAGACTATATGTGTTCCTTACGGGTTAACGCGTCGTGTGTAGGAGTATACGCAGGTTACTGATAGCTATGATATTCTCTTGATGGTGCTTGACACTGCCATAAAAGTACTGCATTACATTTTTTAATGAAAATAAATAACTTCCATAGCCATTGGCACTGGTGACAGAGTCAGTAGTTAAGAGTTTGATCAGCAGGTCATGACCGAACGATACACCGTATGTTGAGATTAATTCTACACATCCACGAGGGTCTGCAAGATGGTTAAACGTGTCGTAAAACTTAGTTATGAACTGCTTTGAGCTGTAACAGTCATTACAAGAATATTCGTGGACGTTAAGACCATATGTGTTCCTTACGGGTAAACGCGTCGTGTGTAGGAGTATACGCAGGTTACTGATAGCTATGATATTCTCTTGATGGTGCTTGACACTGCAATAAAAGTACTGCATTACATTTTTTAATGAAAATAAATTACTTCCATAGCCATTGGCACCGGTGACAGCAGAGTCAGTAGTGAAGATTTTGATCGGCCGGTCATGACCGAACGAGTGGTGGAAATTGAATTGTTTTCTGCCTCTATATACCTAATTCTAGTGAGCCTTATCTTGATGCAGCAGCATTTAAGAAGGTCAAAGGAAGGCTATGTACACTACAGGAGTAATCAAACAGACTCTGCCATCCTGAAATAGTGTATAAAAACTTGTTTTCATCATATGTTCTACTTAAACTAGCTGTAACTCCTTTCGTTTTACTCGTATTGAATTTTCAAGCAATGCTTCAGAATCTACACCTTTTTCCGATCCTTATGGTATGTAACAAGTACTGATAAACACAATATTAAGAAAATATATATTACGTCCTCACGTAAATTACGTAGATTATAAATAATAAAAAAAAACTAGACGCAGGATTGGAATGGGATAGGGTTTAAAAAGAGGAGAAAAATATTTATAATTTCACAACATAACACTTTGTTATATTTGATCGGTATCTATCTCATGAAAAATAGTTATCTACTATAATAATGATATCATTAAACAAACAATATTAGCTTCTAAGCTAAGATACCAATTGAACAAAGTGCTTTGTTTGTTAGTTGGTAATTTCATAAGGAATATCTGATATCTTTTCCATCAACATTGGTAAAGTATTAGATCCACCATACTGATTTTATCATTTCTTTTAACCCAAATAAATTAATTTATAGCAATAAAAGTTTCTGGTGAAATTAACTGAAACTAAGCTGAAAGTCTTACGTTATTCCCATGTACAACATAGTTTAAAAAAAAGAAAATCGAAGAGGAAATTTTGCAAAAAATTTCCCGAAGTAGAAAAAATGACAAAAATACACCATATGTTGAGGTCAATTCTACACATCCACGAGGGTCTGTAAGATGGTTAAACGTGTCGTAAGGCTTAGTTATGAACTGCTTTGAGCTGTAACAGTCATTACAAGAATATTCGTGGACGTTAAGACTATATGTGTTCCTTACGGGTTAACGCGTCCTGTGTAGGAGTATACGCGGGTTACTGATAGCTATCATATCCTCTTGATGGAGCTTGACACTGCAATAAAAGTACTGCATTACATTTTTTAATGAAAATAAATAACTTCCATAGCCATTGGCACTGGTGACAGAGTCAGTAGTTAAGATTTTGATCGGCAGGTCATGACCGAACGATACACCGTATGTTGAGATTAATTCTACACATCCACGAGGGTCTGCAAGATGGTTAAACGTGTCGTAAGGCTTAGTTATGAACTGCTTTGAGCTGTAACACTCATTACAAGAATATTCGTGGACGTTAAGACTATATGTGTTCCTTACGGGTTAACGCGTCGTGTGTAGGAGTATACGCAGGTTACTGATAGCTATGATATTCTCTTGATGGTGCTTGACACTGCAATAAAAGTACTGCATTACATTTTTTAATGATAATAAATTACTTCCATAGCCATTGGCACTGGTGACAGAGTCAGTAGTTAAGATTTTGATCGGCCGGTCATGACCGAACGATACACCATATGTTGAGATAAATTCTACACATCCACGAGGGTCTGCAAGATGGTTAAACGTGTCATAAGGCTTAGTTATGAACTGCTTTGAGCTGTAACAGTCATTACAAGAATATTCGTGGACGTTAAGACTATGTGTGTTCCTTACGGGTTAACGCGTCCTGTGTAGGAGTATACGCAGGTTACTGATAGCTATCATATCCTCTTGATGGAGCTTGACACTGCAATAAAAGTACTGCATTACATTTTTTAATGAAAATAAATAACTTCCATAGCCATTGGCACTGGTGACAGAGTCAGTAGTTAAGATTTTGATCGGCCGGTCATGATCGAACGATACACCATATGTTGAGATTAATTCTACACATCCACGAGGGTCTGAGAGATGGTTAAATGTGTCGTAAGGCTTAGTTATGAACTGCTTTGAGCTGTAACAGTCATTACAAGAATATTCGTTGACGTTAAGACTATATGTGTTCCTTACGGGTTAACGCGTCGTGTGTAGGAGTATACGCAGGTTACTGATAGCTATGATATTCTCTTGATGGTGCTTGACACTGCAATAAAAGTACTGCATTACATTTTTTAATGAAAATAAATTACTTCCATAGCCATTGGCACCGGTGACAGCAGAGTCAGTAGTGAAGATTTTGATCGGCCGGTCATGACCGAACGAGTGGTGGAAATTGAATTGTTTTCTGCCTCTATCTACCTAATTCTAGTGAGCCTTATCTTGATGCAGCAGCATTTAAGAAGGTCAAAGGAAGGCTATGTACACTACAGGAGTAATCAAACAGACTCTGCCATCCTGAAATAGTGTATAAAAACTTGTTTTCATCATATGTTCTACTTAAACTAGCTGTAACTCCTTTCGTTTTACTCGTATTGAATTTTCAAGCAATGCTTCAGAATCTGCACATTTTTCCGATCCTTATGGTATGTAACAAGTACTGATAAACACAATATTAAGAAAATATATATTACGTCCTCACGTAAATTACGTAGATTATAAATAATGAAAAAAAAAACTAGACGCAGGATTGGAATGGGATAGGGTTTAAAAAGAGGAGAAAAATATTTATGATTTCACAACATAACTCTTTGTTATATTTGATCGGTATCTATCTCATGAAAAAAAGTTATCTACTAAAATAATGATATCATTAAACAAACAATATTAACTTCTAAGCTAAGATACCAATTGAACAAAGTTCTTTGTTTATTTGTTGGTAATTTCATAAGGAATATCTGATATCTTTTCCATCAACATTGGTAAAGTATTAGATCCACCATACTGATTTTATCATTTCTTTTAACCCAAATAAATTAATTTATAGCAATAAAAGTTTGCTGGTGAAATTAACTGAAACTAAGCTGAAAGTCTTACATTATTCCCATGTACAACATAGTTTAAAAAAAACAAAATCGAAGAGGAAATTTTGCAAAAAATTTCCCGAAGTAGAAAAAATGACAAAAATACACCATATGTTGAGGTCAATTCTACACATCCACGAGGGTCTGTAAGATGGTTAAACGTGTCGTAAGGCTTAGTTATGGTCTGCTTTGAGCTGTAAACAGTCATTAGAAGAATATTCGTGGACGTTAAGACTATATGTGTTCCCTACGGGTTAACACATCGTGTGTAGGAGTATACGTGGGTTACTGATAGCTATCATATCCTCTTTATTGTGCTTGACACTGCAATAAAAGTACTGCATTACATTTTTTAATGAAAATAAATAACTTCCATAGCCATTGGCACTGGTGACAGAGTCAGTAGTTAAGATTTTGATCGGCCGGTCATGACCGAACGATACACCATATGTTGAGATTAATTCTACACATCCACGAGGGTCTGCAAGATGGTTAAACGTGTCGTAAGGCTTAGTTATGAACTGCTTTGAGCTGTAACACTCATTACAAGAATATTCGTGGACGTTAAGACTATATGTGTTCCTTACGGGTTAACGCGTCGTGTGTAGGAGTATACGCAGGTTACTGATAGCTATGATATTCTCTTGATGGTGCTTGACACTGCAATAAAAGTACTGCATTACATTTTTTAATGAAAATAAATTACTTCCCTAGCCATTGGCACTGGTGACAGAGTCAGTAGGTAAGATTTTGATCGGCCGGTCATGACCGAACGATACACCATATGTTGAGATTAATTCTACACATCCAAGAGGGTCTGCAAGATGGTTAAACGTGTCGTAAGGCTTAGTTATGAACTGCTTTGAGCTGTAACAGTCATTACAAGAATATTCGTGGACGTTAAGACTATATGTGTTCCTTACGGGTTAACGCGTCGTGTGTAGGAGTATACGCAGGTTACTGATAGCTATGATATTCTCTTGATGGTGCTTGACACTGCCATAAAAGTACTGCATTACATTTTTTAATGAAAATAAATAACTTCCATAGCCATTGGCACTGGTGACAGAGTCAGTAGTTAAGAGTTTGATCGGCAGGTCATGACCGAACGATACACCGTATGTTGAGATTAATTCTACACATCCACGAGGGTCTGCAAGATGGTTAAACGTGTCGTAAAACTTAGTTATGAACTGCTTTGAGCTGTAACAGTCATTACAAGAATATTCGTGGACGTTAAGACCATATGTGTTCCTTACGGGTAAACGCGTCGTGTGTAGGAGTATACGCGGGTTACTGATAGCTATGATATTCTCTTGATGGTGCTTGACACTGCAATAAAAGTACTGCATTACATTTTTTAATGAAAATAAATTACTTCCATAGCCATTGGCACCGGTGACAGCAGAGTCAGTAGTGAAGATTTTGATCGGCCGGTCATGACCGAACGAGTGGTGGAAATTGAATTGTTTTCTGCCTCTATCTACCTAATTCTAGTGAGCCTTATCTTGATGCAGCAGCATTTAAGAAGGTCAAAGGAAGGCTATGTACACTACAGGAGTAATGAAACAGACTCTGCCATCCTGAAATAGTGTATAAAAACTTGTTTTCATCATATGTTCTACTTAAACTAGCTGTAACTCCTTTCGTTTTACTCGTATATAATTTTCAAGCAATGCTTCAGAATCTACACCTTTTTCCGATCCTTATGGTATGTAACAAGTACTGATAAACACAATATTAAGAAAATATATATTACGTCCTCACGTAAATTACGTAGATTATAAATAATAAAAAAAAACTAGACGCAGGATTGGAATGGGATAGGGTTTAAAAAGAGGAGAAAAATATTTATAATTTCACAACATAACACTTTGTTATATTTGATCGGTATCTATCTCATGAAAAATAGTTATCTACTATAATAATGATATCATTAAACAAATAATATTAGCTTCTAAGCTAAGATACCAATTGAACAAAGTGCTTTGTTTGTTAGTTGGTAATTTCATAAGGAATATCTGATATCTTTTCCATCAACATTGGTAAAGTATTAGATCCACCATACTGATTTTATCATTTCTTTTAACCCAAATAAATTAATTTATAGCAATAAAAGTTTCTGGTGAAATTAACTGAAACTAAGCTGAAAGTCTTACATTATTCCCATGTACAACATAGTTTAAAAAAAAGAAAATCGAAGAGGAAATTTTGCAAAAAATTTCCCGAAGTAGAAAAAATGACAAAAATACACCATATGTTGAGGTCAATTCTACACATCCACGAGGGTCTGTAAGATGGTTAAACGTGTCGTAAGGCTTAGTTATGAACTGCTTTGAGCTGTAACAGTCATTACAAGAATATTCGTGGACGTTAAGACTATATGTGTTCCTTACGGGTTAACGCGTCCTGTGTAGGAGTATACGCGGGTTACTGATAGCTATCATATCCTCTTGATGGAGCTTGACACTGCAATAAAAGTACTGCATTACATTTTTTAATGAAAATAAATAACTTCCATAGCCATTGGCACTGGTGACAGAGTCAGTAGTTAAGATTTTGATCGGCAGGTCATGACCGAACGATACACCGTATGTTGAGATTAATTCTACACATCCACGAGGGTCTGCAAGATGGTTAAACGTGTCGTAAGGCTTAGTTATGAACTGCTTTGAGCTGTAACACTCATTACAAGAATATTCGTGGACGTTAAGACTATATGTGTTCCTTACGGGTTAGCGCGTCGTGTGTAGGAGTATACGCAGGTTACTGATAGCTATGATATTCTCTTGATGGTGCTTGACACTGCAATAAAAGTACTGCATTACATTTTTTAATGAAAATAAATTACTTCCATAGCCATTGGCACTGGTGACAGAGTCAGTAGGTAAGATTTTGATCGGCCGGTCATGACCGAACGATACACCATATGTTGAGATTAATTCTACACATCCAAGAGGGTCTGCAAGATGGTTAAACGTGTCGTAAGGCTTAGTTATGAACTGCTTTGAGCTGTAACATTCATTACAAGAATATTCGTGGACGTTAAGACTATATGTGTTCCTTACGGGTTAACGCGTCGTGTGTAGGAGTATACGCAGGTTACTGATAGCTATGATATTCTCTTGATGGTGCTTGACACTGCAATAAAAGTACTGCATTACATTTTTTAATGATAATAAATTACTTCCATAGCCATTGGCACTGGTGACAGAGTCAGTAGTTAAGATTTTGATCGGCCGGTCATGACCGAACGATACACCATATGTTGAGATAAATTCTACACATCCACGAGGGTCTGCAAGATGGTTAAATGTGTCATAAGGCTTAGTTATGAACTGCTTTGAGCTGTAACAGTCATTACAAGAATATTCGTGGACGTTAAGACTATGTGTGTTCCTTACGGGTTAACGCGTCCTGTGTAGGAGTATACGCGGGTTACTGATAGCTATCATATCCTCTTGATGGAGCTTGACACTGCAATAAAAGTACTGCATTACATTTTTTAATGAAAATAAATAACTTCCATAGCCATTGGCACTGGTGACAGAGTCAGTAGTTAAGATTTTGATCGGCCGGTCATGATCGAACGATACACCATATGTTGAGATTAATTCTACACATCCACGAGGGTCTGAGAGATGGTTAAATGTGTCGTAAGGCTTAGTTATGAACTGCTTTGAGCTGTAACAGTCATTACAAGAATATTCGTGGACGTTAAGACTATATGTGTTCCTTACGGGTTAACGCGTCGTGTGTAGGAGTATACGCAGGTTACTGATAGCTATGATATTCTCTTGATGGTGCTTGACACTGCAATAAAAGTACTGCATTACATTTTTTAATGAAAATAAATTACTTCCATAGCCATTGGCACCGGTGACAGCAGAGTCAGTAGTGAAGATTTTGATCGGCCGGTCATGACCGAACGAGTGGTGGAAATTGAATTGTTTTCTGCCTCTATCTACCTAATTCTAGTGAGCCTTATCTTGATGCAGCAGCATTTAAGAAGGTCAAAGGAAGGCTATGTACACTACAGGAGTAATCAAACAGACTCTGCCATCCTGAAATAGTGTATAAAAACTTGTTTTCATCATATGTTCTACTTAAACTAGCTGTAACTCCTTTCGTTTTACTCGTATTGAATTTTCAAGCAATGCTTCAGAATCTGCACCTTTTTCCGATCCTTATGGTATGTAACAAGTACTGATAAACACAATATTAAGAAAATATATATTACGTCCTCACGTAAATTACGTAGATTATAAATAATAAAAAAAAACTAGACGCAGGATTGGAATGGGATAGGGTTTAAAAAGAGGAGAAAAATATTTATGATTTCACAACATAACTCTTTGTTATATTTGATCGGTATCTATCTCATGAAAAAAAGTTATCTACTAAAATAATGATATCATTAAACAAACAATATTAACTTCTAAGCTAAGATACCAATTGAACAAAGTTCTTTGTTTATTTGTTGGTAATTTCATAAGGAATATCTGATATCTTTTCCATCAACATTGGTAAAGTATTAGATCCACCATACTGATTTTATCATTTCTTTTAACCCAAATAAATTAATTTATAGCAATAAAAGTTGCTGGTGAAATTAACTGAAACTAAGCTGAAAGTCTTACATTATTCCCATGTACAACATAGTATAAAAAAAAAAAAATCGAAGAGGAAATTTTGCAAAAAATTTCCCGAAGTAGAAAAAATGACAAAAATACACCATATGTTGAGGTCAATTCTACACATCTACGAGGCTCTGTAAGATGGTTAAACGTGTTGTAAGGCTTAGTTATGGTCTGCTTTGAGCTGTAAAAGTCATTAGAAGAATATTCGTGGACGTTAAGACTATATGTGTTCCCTACGGGTTAACGCATCGTGTGTAGGAGTATACGCGGGTTACTGATAGCTATCATATCCTCTTTATTGTGCTTGACACTGCAATAAAAGTACTGCATTACATTTTTTAATGAAAATAAATAACTTCCATAGCCATTGGCACTGGTGACAGAGTCAGTAGTTAAGATTTTGATCGGCCGGTCATGACCGAACGATACACCATATGTTGAGATTAATTCTACACATCCACGAGGGTCTGCAAGATGGTTAAACGTGTCGTAAGGCTTAGTTATGAACTGCTTTGAGCTGTAACAGTCATTACAAGAATATTCGTGGACGTTAAGACTATGTGTGTTCCTTACGGGTTAACGCGTCGTGTGTAGGAGTATACGCAGGTTACTGATAGCTATGATATTCTCTTGATGGTGCTTGACACTGCAATAAAAGTACTGCATTACATTTTTTAATGAAAATAAATTACTTCCATAGCCATTGCCACTGGTGACAGAGTCAGTAGGTAAGATTTTGATCGGCCGGTCATGACCGAACGATACACCATATGTTGAGATTTATTCTACACATCCACGAGGGTCTGCAAGATGGTTAAACGTGTCGTAAGGCTTAGCTATGAACTGCTTTGAGCTGTAAAAGTCATTACAAGAATATTCGTGGACGTTAAGACTATATGTGTTCCTTACGTGTTAACGCGTCGTGTGTAGGAGTATACGCAGGTTACTGATAGCTATGATATTCTCTTGATGGTGCTTGACACTGCAATAAAAGTACTGCATTACATTTTTTAATGAAAATAAATTACTTCCATAGCCATTGGCACTGGTGACAGAGTCAGTAGTTAAGATTTTGATCGGCCGGTCATGACCGAACGATACACCATATGTTGAGATAAATTCTACACATCCACGAGGGTCTGCAAGATGGTTAAACGTGTCGTAAGGCTTAGTTATGAACTGCTTTGAGCTGTAACAGTCATTACAAGAATATTCGTGGACGTTAAGACTATATGTGTTCCCTACGGGTTAACGCGTCGTGTGTAGGAGTATACGCAGGTTACTGATAGCTATGATATTCTCTTGATGGTCCTTGACACTGCAAGAAAAGTACTGCATTACATTTTTTAATGAAAATAAATAACTTTCATAGCCATTGGCACTGGTGACAGAGTCAGTAGTTAAGATTTTGATCGGCCGGTCATGACCGAACGATACACCATATGTTGAGATTAATTCTACACATCCACGAGGGTCTGCAAGATGGTTAAACGTGTCGTAAGGCTTAGTTATGAACTGCTTTGAGCTGTAACAGTCATTACAAGAATATTCGTGGACGTTAAGACTATATTTGTTCCTTACGGGTTAACGCGTCGTGTGTAGGAGTATACGCGGGTTACTGATAGCTATGATATTCTCTTGATGGTCCTTGACACTGCAATAAAAGTACTGCATTACATTTTTTAATGAAAATAAATTACTTCCATAGCCATTGGCACCGGTGACAGCAGAGTCAGTAGTGAAGATTTTGATCGGCCGGTCATGACCGAACGAGTGGTGGAAATTGAATTGTTTTCTGCCTCTATATACCTAATTCTAGTGAGCCTTATCTTGATGCAGCAGCATTTAAGAAGGTCAAAGGAAGGCTATGTATACTACATGAGTAATCAAACAGACTCTGCCTTCCTAAAATAGTGTATAAAAACTTGTTTTCATCATATGTTGTACTTAAACTAGCTGTAACTCCTTTCGTTTTACTCGTATTGAATTTTCAAGCAATGCTTCAGAATCTGCACCTTTTTCCAATCCTTATGGTATGTAATAAGTACTGATAAACACAATATTAAGAAAATATATATTACGTCCTCACGTAAATTACGTAGATTATAAATAATAAAACAAGAAACTAGACGCAGGATTGGGATGGGATAGGGTTTAAAAAGAGGAGAAAAATATTTAATAAATTCACAACATAACACTTTGTTATATTTGATCGGTATCTATCTCATGAAAAATAGTTATCTACTATAATAATGATATCATTAAACAAACAATATTAGCTTCTAAGCTAAGATACGAATTGAACAAAGTGCTTTGTTTGTTAGTTGGTAATTTCATAAGGAATATCTGATATCTTTTCCATCAACATTGGTAAAGTATTAGATCCACCATACTGATTTTATCATTTCTTTTAACACAAATAAATTCATTTATAGCAATAAAAGTTTCTGGTGAAATTAACTGAAACTAAGCTGAAAGTCTTACATTATTCCCATGTACAACATAGTTTAAAAAAAACAAAATCGAAGAGGAAATTTTACAAAAAATTTCCCGAAGTAGAAAAAATGACAAAAATACACCATATGTTGAGGTCAATTCTACATATCCACGAGGGTCTGTAAGATGGTTAAACGTGTCGTAAGGCTTAGTTATGAACTGCTTTGAGCTGTAACAGTCATTACAAGAATATTCGTGGACGTTAAGACTATATGTGTTCCTTACGGGTTAACGCGTCCTGTGTAGGAGTATACGCGGGTTACTGATAGCTATCATATCCTCTTGATGGAGCTTGACACTGCAATAAAAGTACTGCATTACATTTTTTAATGAAAATAAATAACTTCCATAGCCATTGGCACTGGTGACAGAGTCAGTAGTTAAGATTTTGATCGGCCGGTCATGACCGAACGATACACCATATGTTGAGATTAATTCTACACATCCACGAGGGTCTGCAAGATGGTTAAACGTGTCGTAAGGCTTAGTTATGAACTGCTTTGAGCTGTAACAGTCATTACAAGAATATTCGTGGACGTTAAGACCATATGTGTTCCTTACGGGTAAACGCGTCGTGTGTAGGAGTATACGCGGGTTACTGATAGCTATGATATTCTCTTGAATGTGCTTGACACTGCAATAAAAGTACTGCATTACATTTTTTAATGCAAATAAACTACTTCCATAGCCATTGGCACCGGTTACAGCAGAGTCAGTAGTGAAGATTTTGATCGGCCGGTCATGACCGAACGAGTGGTGGAAATTGAATTGTTTTCTGCCTCTATATACCTAATTCTAGTGAGCCTTATCTTGATGCAGCAGCATTTAAGAAGGTCAAAGGAAGGCTATGTACACTACATGAGTAATCAAACAGACTTTGCCTTCCTGAAATAGTGTATAAAAACTTGTTTTCATCATATGTTCTACTTAAACTAGCTGTAACTCCTTTCGTTTTACTCGTATTGAATTTTAAAGCAATGCTTCAGCATAAGAACATAAGAACATAAGAAATGAGGAGACTGCAAGAGGCCAGTTAATGACCTACACGAGGCAGCTCCTTGCCCCCCACCCTTGGAATAATCCAATATTTAGCCATCCCACCTGTCATCCCTATCTATACTCTGATCCAACCGTCTTTTAAAGCTATCTATTGACTCAGCACTTACTACTTGTCTACCCAGCCTATTCCAATCGTTCACCACTCTGTTAGTGAACCAATATCTACCTATGTCTGTCCTGAATCTAAGTTTTTCTAGCTTGTACCCATTTCCACGTGTCCTATCCTGACTACTAAATTCTAAAACCTGATCAATGTTACCCTTATTAATTCCTTTTACCCATTTGAAAACCTCAATCAAATCCCCTCTTGCCCTCCTTCTCTCTAGGGAGTGGAGATTAAGACGTTTTAACCTATCTTTGTAGGGTAAATTTCTCAGCCCCTGAATCATCTTGGTCATTCTTCTCTGGACTGCCTCCAAGGACCCTATATCTTTCCTATAATAAGGGGACCAAAACTGAGCTGCATAATCTAAGTGGGGTCTTACTAGCGCTAAATACAACCTCAGAATGACCTCAGAACTCCTATTTGTCACACACCTACTAATAAATCCCATTATCTTGTTGGCTCTATTTCTAGCTATAATACACTGTTCCCTGGGGCGCAAGTCACTGCTTATTTGAACTCCTAAGTCCCTCACACTATATGACTTTCCTAAGGTATTGTCATTTAATGTGTAGTCTACAGACCTATTACCTTTACCTACACTCATAATGCTACACTTGTTAACATTAAACTGCATCTGCCATTTCTCTGACCACTCGTACAGCCTATTTAAGTCATCCTGCAGCATCCTAGCATCATCTAAATTCTTTACCGGTCTTCCTATTTTTGTGTCATCGGCAAATTTACTGATATCACTGTTTATTCCCGTCTCTAAGTCATTTATATAGATTATGAATAACAATGGTCCTAGTACTGATCCTTGTGGTACCCCACTAGTGACATTACCCCATTCTGATTTCTTCCCATTAATCTGTACCCTCTGTTCCCTACTAGTAAGCCATCCCCTAATCCACTCTAGTAACTTCCCACCTATGCCATGAGCCTTGACTTTACTTAACAGTCTCCTATGGGGTACTCTGTCAAAGGCTTTACTGAAGTCCAAATAAACTATATCATACTCGTACCCCTTATCTATGGTTTCAAATACTTTCCTATAGAAGGATAATAAATTTGTCAGGCAGGACTTCCCCTTGCTAAAACCATGTTGACTATGTCTAATTAGCTTGTGTTCATCTAAATGTTTTCTAATTGCCCTTGCTATGATAGCTTCTAACATCTTGCCTACCACTGATGTTAAACTAATTGGGCGGTAGTTACTACTTTCTGCCTTATCTCCTTTCTTGAATATAGGAACTACATTTGCCTGCCTCCATAGCCTAGGAACTACTCCTGTGTCTAGGGATTTTCTAAAAATCATCGCAATGGGTTCAACGAGTTCTTCTCTACATTCCCTAAGAATCCTCGGAAAAATGTCGTCCGGCCCGGGAGATTTAGTCTTTTTAAGTCTATCTATTTCCTTGCTAACTACTTCCCTACTTATGACTATTTCGCTTAATTTATCAACCTCTTGTCCCCTAAAGATCTGTACTGGCTCCAGTTCCCTACCCGACTCTTCCTGAGAAAATACGGACAAGAAGTATTTATTTAATTCCTTACTAATTTCCTCACCATTTTCTATCAAGCTGCCATCCATTCCTTTAAGAGGTCCTATTCTTTCCTTTGTTTTAGCCTTGTACAGCTGATAGAATCCCTTTGGATCCTTCTGGGCATCTCTAGCTATCCTAACCTCATAATTCCTCTTTGCAGTCCTAATATCCTTTTTAACTTTCCTAGCTAGGTCATTATACTGCCCTACTACCTGTACTTCTCCCCTTTTAATTCTCCTATAGAGTCCCCTTTTTACTCCAATTTCCCTTCTAATGCTGCTATTCATCCATTTTGGATCATTTCTATTTGACCTAATCCTCCTCTTAGGTGTATACTGTTCCTGCCCTGTATGAATTTCCCTAACTATGCTATTATAATGTAATTCTACCTCAATGTTTTGATCCTCCTCTCTGCCTACTCCTATTCCCTCCCAATCTATACTCTGGAGGTGGTGTCTGAGGCCCTGGTAATTGGCTTTTCTAAAATCTGGTACTAAAGCAGTGTTTTGTTCTATCTTCCTCTTTGCATTAATCTTGAATCTAATTTCGTGGTGGTCACTAACATCAAATCTAGCTCCTATCTCAACCTGACTGACCAAAGTTTCATTATTCGTGAAGACCAGATCTAAAATATTTCCCTGTCGCGTTGGTTCCCTTACAAGTTGTGTGAAAAAACCATCCTGGACGACATTTAAGAATTCCTCCGAGCACCCGTCTCCTGTCATACTATCCCAGTCTATTCTCCTATAATTAAAGTCCCCCATAATGCACACATTATTATACCTAGATGCTCTTGCAAGCTCCTGCATCAGGGGTGCACTAGCTGCTTCGTCTAAATCCGGAGGTCTATATATAATCCCTACAACAAACTTTTTCCCTCCTATAATAATGTCAATCCATAATGATTCCGTATTATTGTGGTATTGACATAGCTATTTAATGTGTTTCTAACGTACAGTGCCACACCTCCCCCCTCTCCTCCCTACTCTATCCCTGTGAAAAAAAAGTGTACTCATCTATTCCTACTTCAGGTAAGAAATGTTTGCCTGCAATATTTAACCAAGTTTCTGTAATACCTATAATATCTAACTCTTCTACACATGCAATACCTCTAAGTGTGTCTATCTTATTTATTACACTTGTACTGTTTGTATAAAAGACACTAAGTTCATGTACCTCCCTCTCTTTACCCCGTCCTTTGTCACTATTACCCTTACCTCTGTTAATATTTAGTTTCCCTGACTGGACTGCCTAACTGCCCTCTCAAGACACTCACTAAGCTCCTGCACCCCCTTCCTACTGAAGTGTACACCATCCCTGGCATACAGCTCCTGTCTCCCATAAAACCTGCTCCACTCATCCATAAAACCTACCCCATCCTCTCCACACATCCTCATCAACCTCTCGTTGAGGCCAAGGGCATGTGAGAGCCACCAGCCTCTAACCCCCGGTCTGGGGAGCACCCCTGACACTATACACCTCCTACCACTCTCCTTTATCTCCCTCAGAAGCTCCCTATACCTATCCACTAGCTCCTCTGACCTTACCCTGCCTACATCGTTCACTCCCACGTGAACCACCACTAACGCCTCCTTTCCCGTCCCCTCCACTACCCTCCTGTATCTCTCTGTCACGTCCTGCACTCCAGCCCCAGGAAGACAACACGTCATCCTCCTCTCCCTGTCGGCCTCACAGAAAGTCTCATCTAAATATTTAATCCTTGAGTCTCCCAGAACTAACACTTCCTGCGACCCTTCTAACCTTTCCCTGTTCTTCCTCACCTTCCCACCTTCCTTCCTCTCCTTCCCATCTAACTTCCTCCTCACTATCTTCGCCTTGGGTGTCCTGTCCCCTTCTCCTGCTACTTCTATCACGACCTCTTCCTCCTCCTGTGTAGCTAACAACCCAAACTTGTTGCTACACTCCACCTCACACAGGGGAGGAAATTCCACCTCACACAAGGGAGGGCTCACCCTCCCTTTCCCTCCCCTATCCACAACCCTCCAACTATCCCCCCCCTGTCTCTGACCTGACGCTCGTGACCTGACGCTAACTTCTCGCCTTACCTCTTGCATCTGTTGCCTCGTCTGTGCCAACAAAACTTTCACTTCCTTAACCTCCTCCTCTAAAGCTACATTTCTAGCTAACACTTCACACAACTTACATTCACTTACCATCCATTGTCTCTCCATTCCACAGGAACCACACCTCACTACTCCACCCTCCATACCTGTAACCCCCTCGCCTATATTGAGTACAACACACTCAGCCATCTAAATAATTTTGCCCAAAAATATACACAAAACACAATAAAATACTTGTTATGGTAACAATATAGCCTGGTATCCCTTGTGTTGACGCACTAAAACACAATAAAATATCTGTTATGGATAAATACAACCTGGTATCCCTTGTTAGCGCGAGCAAGTAGCAGCACGTCCTCCTCTGAGCAGGTCAGGCTTACACCTTTTTCCGATCCTTATGGTATGTAACAAGTACTGATAAACACAATATTAAGAAAATATATATTACGTCCTCACGTAAATTACGTAGATTATAAATAATGAAAAAAAAAACTAGACGCAGGATTGGAATGAGATAGGGTTTAAAAAGAGGAGAAAAATATTTATGATTTCACAACATAATTCTTTGTTATATTTGATCGGTATCTATCTCATGAAAAAAAGTTATCTACTAAAATAATGATATCATTAAACAAACTGTATTAACTTCTAAGCTAAGATACCAATTTAACAAAGTTCTTTTTTTATTAGTTGGTAATTTCATAAGGAATATCTGATATCTTTTCATAAGAACATAAGAAATTAAGGAAGCTACAAAAGGCCCTGAGGCCTGCACTAGGTAGTTCCTGTTTAATTTAACCCCCCTATTACCTACACCCACCTCTCATCCCTATCCATGAAGTCGTCTAGTCTTCTCTTAAAACTCCCTATTGTCTGTGCACTAACTACCCGCTGACTCAGTCTGTTCCAATCATCTACCACCCTATTTGTGAACCAATTTCTGCCTATTTCTTTATTAAATCTACATTTTTCTAGTTTGAACCCGTTGTTTCTTGTTCTATCCTGACTACTAATCGTAAGAACTTTTTCTACATCCCCCTTATTAAAACCCTTTACCCACTTGAATACTTCAATCAGATCGCCCCTTACTCTACGTCTCTCCAGTGAGTGCAATTTCAAGTGTTTTAGTCTCCTTTCATAGCTGAAATTACGAATCCCTTCTATCATTTTGGTCATCCTTCTCTGCACTGATTCTAACAAAATTATATCCATTCTATAATACGGTGACCAAAACTGTACTGCATAGTCTAGGTGAGGTCTGACTAACGCTAAATACAACTTCAAAATAACCTCAGCACTTCTACTTTTAACACTCCTAGTAATGAATCCTAACAACCTATTGGCCCTATTTCTAGCCTCAATACACTGTTTTCTGGGACGGAGGTCTGAGCTTACCTGTACACCCAAATCCCTCTCACATTCTGACCTATTGAGCATTATCCTGTTTATTTTGTACCTGTTTTGAGGGTTTTCCCTTCCAATATTCATTACTTTACACTTATCTATATTAAAATCCATCTGCCACTTAACCACCCACTCGTTTAGCCTATCTAAGTCCCCCTGTAAGTCCTCTACATCAGTCTCTGATCTAATAATCCTACCTATCTTTGAATCGTCAGCAAATTTACTAATAACACTACTAATCCCATTATCTAAGTCGTTAATGTATATTATGAATAATAATGGCCCTAATACAGATCCCTGTGGCACTCCACTTGTTACTCCTCCCCAATTAGACTTAGAACCATTAATTGTAACCATATGCTGCCTATTGCTTAACCATGACCTAATCCAGCGAAGAACTTTCCCATCAATCCCATGAGCTCTAACCTTACTTAATAGTCTATCATGCGGAACCTTATCAAACGCTTTACTGAAATCAAGATATATAATGTCATAATTATCATCCTTATCAACTGCCTCATAAACATTCCTATAAAAAGTTAATAAGTTAGTGAGACATGACCTACCCTTACTGAATCCATGTTGTGAATCATTTATTAAACTAAACTTTTCCAAATGCCCTCTGATCTTATTTGCAATAATAGACTCTAGTAATTTACCTACAATTGAAGTTAGACTGACGGGTCGGTAATTAGACATCAATGCTCTATTTCCCTTTTTAAAAATAGGAACTACATTTGCTTGCCTCCACTTTGAAGGAACCTCCCCTAAATCCACTGATTTCCTGAAAATATTGACTAACGGCTGGCTAACTACCTCCTTACATTCCTTAATTACCCTGGGATAAACCTCATCGGGACCTGGTGATTTAAACTTCTTCATTCTATCTATCTCCCTTACTACCAATTCCTTAGTTACTTCAATATCTACCAGCTTTTCACTTTCCTCTCCCCTAAATATTTGCTCACAAACCGGAACTATGTTTTTATCTTCCCTGGTAAAGACACTTAAGAAATATTCATTGAGAACCTTACACATATCCTCCCCCGAATTTACCATCTCATGCTCACCTAATCTCAACGGACCTACAGATTCCCTGCTTTTAGTCCTATAGACTTGAAAAAATCCCTTAGGGTCAGCTTTAACCTGACTCGCTATCTTAATCTCGTATTGTTTTTTTGCTGAACGTGTAAGTTTTTTAACTGACCTAGATAATTCGATATACTGTTCTCTATAGATAACCTGTCCTGACTTAATCTTTTTATATACGTTCCTTTTTAGTCCTATTAAATACTTTAATTTGTTAGTCATCCACTTAGGATCGTTTCTACTCGACCTTATTGCCCTATATGGAATATTTAATTTCTGACCTGCAATCAAATTATCAAGGAAAAATGTATATGCTTCGTCAGCTTTGACCTCACTAACTCCCCCTTCCCCTAAAACCTGATCTGATCTCCCTTCACCTGTTTCTTCCCCCTCTGAGCCTGACCTGACCTGACCTTCCCCCTCCAACGGACTCCAGCTAATCCCGTTCCAGGTGTCTTCTTAATCCCTCATAATTTGCCTTTCTAAAGTCAGGTATCCTATGCTTATTAACACTCCTAACTTCTTTTTCCCCTTTTAATATAAACCTAATTTCACAATGATCGCTGTTACCTAACTGTCCCCCAACTTCCGCTTCCTTAACTAAATCATCCCGGTTAGTTAATATTAAATCTAGAATATTATCACCTCTAGTAGGTTCCCTGATTATCTGGTTTAGAAAATTATCCTGAACTAACTTTAACAAATCCTCAGCATCATTATCACCTACCGTTAGGTCCCAATCAATGTTCCTTAAATTAAAATCACCTAACACACATATCTGTTCATACTTACACGCCCTGTTTATCTCCTGCCATATAGGAATAGAGTCCTCCTTATTCAAGCTTGGAGGCCTATATACCACACCCAACACAGTTTTTCTCTTTGCTTCTATCACATCTACCCATATGGATTCTATCCTGTCATCTATCCTAATAACATTATTTACATAGCATTGCAATGTGTTCCTAACATACAGTGCAACACCTCCTCCTCTTCTGCCCACTCTGTCTTTATGAAAAAACTTGTACCCTTCTATTTCTACTTCTGGACTAAATATCTTCCCAGACATATCCAACCATGTTTCTGTTAAAGCAATAATGTCAAAATTTTCTACACTAACCAACCCTCTAAGATAATCTATTTTATTTACTATACTCCTGCAGTTTGTATAGTAAACTTTCAAGCCACTATTACTCTTCTTTACATTGACATTCCTCGTGTCCCTAGTTGACTTCCCTCTATCATCTATTTGAAAAAATCCTGCAGGGCACTCATTTATCTTTACACCCTCCATCAACATTGGTAAAGTATTAGATCCACCATACTGATTTTATCATTTCTTTTAACCCAAATAAATTAATTTATAGCAATAAAAGTTGCTGGTGAAATTCACTGAAAACAAGCTGAAAGTCTTACATTATTCCCATGTACAACATAGTTTAAAAAAAACAAAATCGAAGAGGAAATTTTGCAAAAAATTTCCCGAAGTAGAAAAAATGACAAAAATACACCATATGTTGAGGTCAATTCTACACATCCACGAGGGTCTGTAAGATGGTTAAACGTGTCGTAAGGCTTAGTTATGAACTGCTTTGAGCTGTAACAGTCATTACAAGAATATTCGTGGACGTTAAGACTATATGTGTTCCTTACGGGTTAACGCGTCGTGTGTAGGAGTATACGCGGGTTACTGATAGCTATCATATCCTCTTGATGGAGCTTGACACTGCAATAAAAGTACTGCATTACATTTTTTAATGAAAATAAATTACTTCCATAGCCATTGGCACTGGTGACAGAGTCAGTAGTTAAGATTTTGATCGGCCGGTCATGACCGAACGATACACCATATGTTGAGATTAATTCTACACATCCACGAGGGTCTGCAAAATGGTTAAACGTGTCGTAAGGCTTAGTTATGAACTGCTTTGAGCTGTAATAGTCATTACAAGAATATTCGTGGACGTTAAGACTATATGTGTTCCTTACGGGTTAAAGCGTCGTGTGTAGGAGTTTACGCAGGTTACTGATAGCTATGATATTCTCTTGATGGTGCTTGACACTGCAATAAAAGTACTGCATTACATTTTTTAATGAAAATAAATTACTTCCATAGCCATTGGCACCGGTGACAGCAGAGTCAGTAGTGAAGATTTTGATCGGCCGGTCATGACCGAACGAGTGGTGGAAATTGAATTGTTTTCTGCCTCTATATACCTAATTCTAGTGAGCCTTATCTTGATGCAGCAGCATTTAAGAAGGTCAAAGGAAGGCTATGTACACTACATGAGTAATCAAACAGACTCTGCCTTCCTGAAATAGTGTATAAAAACTTGTTTTCATCATATAGTTCTACTTAAACTAGCTGTAACTCCTTTTCGTTTTACTCGTATTGAATTTTCAAGCAATGCTTCAGAATCTTCACCTTTTTCCGATCCTTATGGTATGTAACAAGTACTGATAAACACAATATTAAGAAAATATATATTAAAGAGGAGAAAAATATTTATGATTTCACAACATAACACTTTGTTATATTTGATCGGTATCTATCTCATGAAAAATAGTTATCTACTATAATAATGATATCATTAAACAAACAATATTAGCTTCTAAGCTAAGATACCAATTGAACAAAGTACTTTGTTTGTTAGTTGGTAATTTCATAAGGAATATCTGATATCTTTTCTATCAACATTGGTAAAGTATTAGATCCACCATACTGATTTTATCATTTCTTTTAACCCAAATAAATTAATTTATAGCAATAAAAGTTGCTGGTGAAATTAACTGAAACTAAGCTGAAAGTCTTACATTATTCCCATGTACAACATAGTTTAAAAAAAACAAAATCGAAGAGGAAATTTTGCAAAAAATTTCCCGAAGTAGAAAAAATGACAAAAATACACCATATGTTGAGGTCAATTCTACACATCCACGAGGGTCTGTAAGATGGTTAAACGTGTCGTAAGGCTTAGTTATGAACTGCTTTGAGCTGTAACAGTCATTACAAGAATATTCGTGGACGTTAAGACTGTGTGTTCCTTACGGGTTAACGCGTCGTGTGTAGGAGTATACGCGGGTTACTGATAGCTATCATATCCTCTTGATGGAGCTTGACACTGCAATAAAAGTACTGCATTACATTTTTTAATGAAAATAAATAACTTCCATAGCCATTGGCACTGGTGACAGAGTCAGTAGTTAAGATTGTGATCGGCCGGTCATGATCGAATGATACACCATATGTTGAGATTAATTCTACACATCCACGAGGGTCTGCAAGATGGTTAAACGTGTCGTAAGTCTACTATATCAAAATCCCATGTTCCCGAATATACATTAAGGAAAACGATCCCACAACTATATACGAATTGCTTTTTAGCCTCCAGCACCAACAGAAAATGAGGGTCGAGGAGAGGGAGGGAGGGAGGGAAGGCTACAGAAAATGTACTGCAAAAGGTTTCTTCATCATTGTAGAGACGACTGAATGGAACACCGCGCCCCCCCCATCCCCCCACAAAAGTATATGTATCTATGTCTTCGTATATATACTCCTGGATGTATGTAAGTATGTATATTTGTATGTATGTATGTATGTATGTATGTATTTATGTATGTATGTATGTATGCATTTTAACATCTATCTATCTATTTCTATCTTTCTATCTAATCATATATATCTACCTATCTGTTTATCTATCAGTCTTCCTATCTTTTTTCTATCAATCTATCTTATCCTTACCTACCCATCTGTCTATCAACTTGTTTGTCTATCTATCTATCGCTATCTATCTGTCCGACCATTAGGCTTATGTGACCAAATAACCTTATAATGTAATGGCCAATAGGAATCTCTTTAGGCTGTGAAGGGACAGAACATTATTGTCTAGTGGTTGGTCAATTGAATGTCTTTTTTTAGGCCTATACACTCACTCTCTCTCTCTCTCTCTCTCTCTCTCTCTCTCTCTCTCTCTCTCTCTCTCTCTCTCTCTCTCTCTCTCTCTCTCTCTCTCTCTCTCTCTCTTGATGAAATTGGGGGTGGAAGTCGGGGCCACTTCACAATTTAAACTTTTGCCCCGTACAGTATCAGTTTTCGGCGGGTTCAGGGGCGGGAAAGACCTGGAGGGAAGGAGGAGAGAGAAGTAGGAGGAGGGAAGAGGAGGAGGGAAGAGGTAGAGGAGAGGTGGAGGCAAGGAAAAGGAGAGGAAGGAGATAGAGAGAAAAGTTTCCCTCCTTCGCTAAGATGAGAGGGAGAAGTTGAAGTAGTTACTGAAGGCTGAGAAAATCAAATGTCATAAACTGGATATTATCGGTGTGTGTGTGTGTGTGTGTGTGTGTGTGGTGTGTGTGTGTGTGTGTGTGTGTGTGTGTGTGTGTGTGTGTGTGTGTCAAAAATTTCAATATAAATGATGTCTCTCTACTCAACCAGAATCACATAACTTTCTTAATTGTTATCTTTTCGTCATTTTAGTACAAACGCAGAAAACTTAGTAGCCTCCAGTGTCTCAAAAACACAGTTGTTCCACCTGTCACGTACACACAATCCTCAAGACAGGTAGGTAAGGTATCCCATTTCCTTTATATAACTCAACTAATGCCTCTCAGCAGTCCTTTCCCCCTAACGCGCACCCATCCTCTCCGCCTCGTCCTCTACAATAAATATTCTTGAGACGCCCTTCTCGGTGAATTTTAAGTGGAAATTTCATATCTCGACTCTTGCTACATCCACTTCCATTAAGTTAAACCTTCCGTCCCGCCTCCTTCTGGTCTTCTCTCCTTTCAACATAATTCAATTTGTCATAAGTTTAGGTCACTGAGTGGTTGTATCTTTTTTGTGTGTGTATACAATGCCTAGTGGTCCATAAGAAGACGCTGCTTTTGATCTCTTTCTCTCTCTCTCTCTCTCTCTCTCTCTCTCTCTCTCTCTCTCTCTCTCTCTCTCTCTCTCTCTCTCTCTCTCTCTCTCTCTCTCTCTCTCTCTCTCTCTCTCTCTCATATACTCGTCATTATCGACCCTTCCCTCCCAGTGGCCACGTCTGGTACGCCAAGGTGACGTCATGAGTAACTTGGGGATCAAACAGATTTGTGATTTACTTGACTTCCTGGCGAGAAAAGTTTTTTGAGGCAAGTCGGAAATATGGTTCCGGGAATCCTGCTCTCAGTCTTATTGAAGCCAATGCATTGATCCTTTACTTGGGGCCTACATTCCTTTGTTTTTTATATTATTATGAAGCGACACTGACTTTGATTTCAAGTTTGTCTTTACAGGGAAAGTTTCTTTGGACAAACTGCGCTTCCGTCAATGTGTGTGTGTTTACCGCTCACTACGTACGTACATGCCATTTCCTGCTGTCCTTAATGCATGAATTCACACACACACACACACACACACACACACACACACACGACATAGAAGTTCCTTGATAGAAGTGGACGGTATAGGAGAAGGAAACGGTCACACAAACATTCAAAAGGGAAGCCATACTGAAATTGGGCCACAAAGTAACGGGAAAGAGGGAGCGAGAGATGGAAAGTGCCGGAGTGAGGCTGAGAAGGGGAAGGTGATGGAATGTGAAGACAGGGTGTAAAGGCGAGACGAGGAAGTTGAAAAAAAGAAAAAAAAAATATGCCAAGGGGAAGGAAGACGAGAGAGTCACCTCCATAAACCATTAAACCTTCATTTTGGTCAAGTTCTGAGTAAGTGTGAAAGAAGAGAAGGAATGCTCAGGGGTGAAACGGATGGTTGGAATGATGAACGATTATAAAGAAAAGTGTGAAAAATTGATGCATAAAAATCGCATGAGAAATGGTTTGCAACACGTGCAGAGCGAATGAAGACTGACGATGTTCCTGAGTCTGGGAGAGCACGTCAGTATTAGGTCAGTCGAGGTGTTTATATATTGGACGTATTGACTTGAACTAAATTGACTTACCAACAAACACAAACAGAGGCAGAAACGAGGAAGAGTTAAAATAAGAGAAAGAAGGAGAGGAAGACAGATAAACTCACTAACATAGAGACTACACACATCACCAAACACTTTATCACAGTTTGAAACACTCCTTAGCATATGAACAACGTATTTTTAACTTGATAGCATTACTTTCCTTCATTCATACACCCACTACGAGCTCTAAGACACTGAACCTAACACTAGAATACTGTGAGAATCTGTAGCCACGTGAGAATATCCCTGAAAAACCATGTAACAGGCGTTGAGGTGGCGGTGCTTGCTATCGTTAATGTTAAGTATCCATTCCGAAGTGTTGGTTGGGTTCATGGGTGAAGTTTGTGGTCATTTCACATACTGTTGTTGCTTGTTATTTGGTTTGCATAGAGAGAGATAAAAAAAAATGAGAGAAAGAGAGAGAAAAAGAGAGAAAGTAAGCACTGGATAACCTACAAAGTACCATCTTGTACAGTCATTCCCCCTTATGTTTCCACCATGCTAACCCTCGCACTTAAAACAGATCCACCAACCTTTCAACGCCTTACGTCTTTAAACTCGCCTTCCAAGAACACCTTCATTATTTCACCCTTACCTTCCCTTCCCTTCCCCTTCCCCTTCCCTGCCTCGAGCCAACCATCCATCCAACTGACCCCTTTCCATCCCTTCCCTTCCCCTTTCCCTTACCTTGGAATACGTCACAGATCCTATGGAGGCAGCTAAGCGACTAATGGGTATGAGGGTAGCAGTAAGAGGAGTTCATTAAGGGAAAAGTTCATTATCGCGAATCATTAGTGGATAATTAAAAGGTGATGAGAGGAATGTGTGCTTGGCTGCGCGTGCTGGCTGGGAAAAAGGGAAAAAATGGGAGGAGAGTTGAGGGAGGGAGGAAAATGTGTAGATGGGGTGAAGGTGAAAGAGAGAGAGAGAGAGAGAGAGAGAGAGAGAGAGAGAGAGAGAGAGAGAGAGAGAGAGAGAGAGAGAGAGAGAGAGAGAGAGAGAGAGAGAGAGAGTCAGCCAAGAGATCAACACAAACAACTAAACAGTCAACCTTCGAAGCTGCGTTTAACATATCCTAAAATCTTCCTAACAACTCTAAATCATCAATCAAACTCCACATATGTAAATAAATCAATACATATATACATAAACAAAAATTTACTAATACTACACAACCAAACAACACACTCACACAACAAACACAACATCCACGTACTCGTATATATATTCCTTCCTCCTCCTCCTATCCCTCCTTCCTTTCAAGACTATCAAAGTACTTCCACAAAAGGCCTCAAGAGCTCTCTCGGCCTCCTGAACGTGGTTAGGTTGCCTCCTCAAGGTGCTCAGAGGTGCCTAAGCTCCTTCGCCTCCGGATGGTGCAGTGAAGGAGGGGGTGGAGGGAGGGAGGTGGGGAGGGGGTGGAGAGGGTGGAGGGGGGAGAGGGTGGTACCTGTACATAATTAAGTGCACAGTGAAGGTGTATGAAGGGGGAAGGTGAGGATTAGTTTGATGGTGTACGAGAGAGAGAGAGAGAGAGAGAGAGAGAGAGAGAGAGAGAGAGAGAGAGAGAGAGAGAGAGAGAGAGAGAGAGAGAGAGAGAGAGATTAATATATATATATATATATATATATATATATATATATATATATATATATATATATATATATATGAATATTATGTTTTACGAAGATTATAAATGAGATTTTTCCGTGTCAGAGGTAACCCTTTCCCCTCACTGAACATTAATTAATCCCTTATCAGCGCGGGGCACCCTCACCTGGGGCGGGGCGGGGCGGGGCGGGGCGGGGCGGGGCGGGGCGGGGCGGGGCGGGGCGGGGCGGGGCGGGGGCGGGAGGGGCTGGGACTAGCGCGAAACCAACACCGAACAAATTAAAAACATAGAGGAAAAAAAACCCATTGAAATAGAAAATGAAAAATAACAGTCCTTATAATCCCAAACTTTCGGTGGATAATGGTGTTACAAAATTATTATCTGTTTTGATTAGTTAATTTTGAACTTTAAAAACTCAATGTATTAAGTTTAGATTATTCTACCTCCTATCTTTCTCTCTCTCTCTCTCTCTCTCTCTCTCTCTCTCTCTCTCTCTCTCTCTCTCTCTCTCTCTCTCTCTCTCTCTCTCTCTCTCTCTCTCTCTCTCTCTCTCTCTCTCTCTCTCACACTAGGTTGGTATCAAAAGTATACACATTCTTCAAAGCTGTTCACTATATAACAGATTAAACAAAAAAAACATTAGACGAGTATTAGCCTCGACAACAAGCAGGACATAATTAAGGAAATGCAAAGGACGACAAAACCAACTAAATTAATAATAAAACAACACGTAGAATGCATTAAACTAAACCATTAATCTTGTCCTCTGAAGAACAATAGAACAAGTAGCAGCTTTGAACTCATTACGTGAACAATTAAACATACGAAAGAGAGATTAAAAAGAAAGAAAAACTGATAAAAACACACAAAACTTAGTGTTCAGATTGCATTAGCATGTTGCAATGATTACACAACACACCAGAGAACACTCACTCCCCTTGCTTTCCTCTTTCCTAACTCCACCTCAATAGTAAAAAGAAGTGTTGGTCTGATTACTTCTCACTAGGATTTCCACTCACGGTTCTGGCCACACACTGCTTATCGTGTGGCAATAGGGAAGGAAATACTGAATACATCCTTGTTTTCTTTCAATCAGGCACACTAGACTATATGTATTCAATTTAATCTTATTTATATTACGATCGTATTAGGAAAGACTTTCAATGTTAATAATATGAGTCATGTATATATATTGGGAACAAAAATGAGCTCACTCACAATTGAATTAAATGAAATAATGAAATATTGAGAAAGGGAAACTTTTATATCAATCTGATTTAATATCCAACTTTAGCAAGGCAGGTAATAAAAACAAGTTATTGTTAAAAGTGGCTATTTCTACTACTACTACTACTACTACTACTACTACTACTACTATTACTGTTACTATTACTACTACTACTACTACTACTACTACTACTACTACTACTACTACTACTACTACTACTACTACTAAAAATCTTAAAACACCTCCACATTTCCTTCACATCTAACATGACAGTCGAGACAGAAGAACCAAAACACAATATAAAACCATTACCATCCATTTGGGTACACACACACACGCACACGCACACGCACACGCACACACACACACACACACACACACACACACACACACACACACACACACCTGCTCGTACCAGAACGGAACACTGGAACGGAACACTGGAACGGAATACACTACAATAATACACATATCAACATTTCAATATATCTGACACGCGCGTACTCAATCCGATACGTAACTCAAATGCCCTCCAGCTACCAGTACGCGGGTGGCTCCCTTGTCTATGCTATTTATTTTTCCTCTCGATGTGGCTTATGCTGAGGGGAGAAAACCAACCACGTGTAAGTGTGTTTGAAGAGGAATTCATTGGATGGGGAAGGATGTGGAGCGAGGTGTTCTATATGTGTTCTAAGATGTGAGGTGCATGAATGTTTATAGTTGTCATTGATGTGTTTTTTTTGTTTGTATATGAGGTTAGGGTTAAAAGGGTGAAAACTTTGATTTGTTAGTTTAGGTTTTTAGTAGTTGTAGAGTTATTCGAGTGTGTGTGTGTGTGTGTGTGTGTGTGTGTGTGTGTGTGTGTGTGTGTGTGTGTGTGTGTGTGTGTGTGTGTGTGTGTGTGTGTGTGTGTAAAGTAATGTAATGATTATTATAAATGATTAGAAACGATAATAAGAAACTAAACAAAAAGAAGTGTTAGAAATATATTACCTCAGTCAATTATGGTTCCGTCTTTCGTGTGATAAAAATAAAAAATAGAATAATAAATAAAAAAATAAAAAAAGGATATAAAGGAACCAACAAATTAGTAATAAAACAAAAATGGAAATGAATATAATCCCAACCAATACAACTGCACATTTTCTATTAACTTTCCATCACCATTACCTAATTATACATAACATTAATTAACTACATCACTAAAACACTCCATGATTATAAAAAAAGTTAATAGCTACGTGTGTTTACCCTAAAATCTCATTAAACAGCAATCACAGGTAAGCTAAGACACTGAACAGGTGACACACACTCTCCCTCTCCCTCTCCCTCTCCCTCTCCCTCTCCCTCTCTCTCTCTCTCTCTCTCTCTCTCTCTCTCTCTCTCTCTCTCTCTCTCTCTCTCTTACCAAAATCCTCGACAACTAGAGGGTTTCCACAACTTTGGGAGTGGTTACCTTCACCTGCCTCACACTTTACGCCTCCCTCCTCACACCTGTCCCCCCTCCCTGCCTGCCTGCTGTGCCCTACTCCCTGCCTGCTGTCCCCACTCCCTGTCCTCGCTCCCTCCCTCCCTGCCTGCCTGCCTGCCCTCGTGACCAAGTTAAAAGGAACACTTAGACAGACACCAATGTACGCGAGACAGGTAACACGAGAAGGAGTTGTTGCCTTTGTATAGTATAGTACGAGGATGTAAAAGCCGTTAATTAAGTACTACCTGTGTATAAATAACGTTAGGTATTCAATTTAGTTGTTTTATTATTGGTAAGGAAAGCACTTATAGGGAGGTATATAGTGTGATTTATGTAATGAGTAATGTGGGAATTTTAAATAGATTTGGATAGTATATAAATCAGACTAAATAATGTACCGTGAACTATCCTATAAAGAAATTGCAACACGGGAAGAAATAAAGATATGATAACGCTTTCTTATGACTTTTTTTTTAACGTTAAAGGGAAATATATCGTTAATACACCATTCAGACATGTTTTATAAGACGATTCAATTCCATTATTTCCATTATTTTTCCCCCATTACGACGCCCGTTTTCATCTTGTTAAACCGTTTGTTTGTCTGTATATCTGTTTGTCTGTATGTCTGTGTGAGT
Organism: Metacarcinus magister; assembly: GCA_029783475.1. Lineage (NCBI taxonomy): Eukaryota > Metazoa > Arthropoda > Malacostraca > Decapoda > Cancridae > Metacarcinus > Metacarcinus magister. The sequence continues at coordinate 13,160,311 of JAPQNM010000002.1, forward strand.
TAATGTCTTGGTCTCGTGTGCCAGCCAGTGTGTGTGTGTGTGTGTGTGTGTGTGTGTGTGTGTGTGTGTGTGTGTGTGTGTGTGTGTGTGTGTGTGTGTGTG
>JAPQNM010000002.1:13165412-13197912 GCA_029783475.1 Metacarcinus magister
GACTTGCCTTGACGTGGCGCCCTCTAACTCTTGTGGTTATCACGGTAAACGGAAAACAACTACGTCTTTCCCTCCTCCTCGCCTCCCCGCCTCTCAGCCGCCACCGCCACCGCCGCCGCTGCCTCCGCCTCGACCCCCACGAAGTGTTGCCAACCTCCATGCGACCAACCAACCTTGTGAACCTTTAAGCTGTTATCACTCCGCTGGGTTTCTGATGATGATGATAGTCTTTCTCTCATTCTCTCTCGCTCTCTTTCTCTCTCTTTCATAGTATACTACCTAAAGAGCACTTCTCTATAGGTGTGCGAGGGTGATATAGAAGAGAGAGAGAGAGAGAGAGAGAGAGAGAGAGAGAGAGAGAGAGAGAGAGAGAGAGAGAGAGAGAGAGAGAGAGAGAGAGAGAGAGAGACGCAGAGGGAGAGAGGAGGGCAAAAGAGTATAAAACACACAAAATAGAATTACCAATTACATATCACGTCCCTGCCTGTGTTCTGCCCCCTGACACGCCCCCCTGCCCCTCTTACCACAAGCCCCCCTCCCTCAAGCCTCTATTTGGCTGTGGTGCAGGACGCGAGGGCGCTGTGGCAGGCGAGGGCGGAAGGGACTGACCCAGGAATTTTACTAGGAAAAGAGAAAATGGAGTGGTTTCCCCCAAGACCCGACAACAATGTGGACATAATGAACCTAGGGGAAGGTGGCATACAAACATACGAGAGAGAGAGAGAGAGAGAGAGAGAGAGAGAGAGAGAGAGAGGAGAGAGAGAGAGAGAGAGAGAGAGAGAGAGTGAAGAGGAACAGCAAATATAAGGTAGACAAGGGAGGCTGATGGGACAATAGCATAAAAAATGGAAGGTAATGGAGGAATATGAGGTTGGGGGGAAAGGAGGGAGAAGGAAGACATATGGAAATGAAAAAGGTGCATTAGTTGTACAAATAAATAACAATAATAATAGTAATAATAGTAATAATAATAACTTGTCATCAATACGAATAAGTAACAAAAACAACATAATAACTTTAACAAATAACACAAAATCAAGACGATCTGACATAAGATATACAAGAGAGAGAGAGAGAGAGAGAGAGAGAGAGAGAGAGAGAGAGAGAGAGAGAGAGAGAGAGAGAGAGAGAGAGAGAGAGAGAGACGTGAGTGAAGTTAAGGTTGAATAAACACAGGTCAGGTTAGGTTAGGTTCCCACTGCAAATTTTATCGCATCCCCCTTCTATTTTATAACTCTTGATTGTATCACCAACACGGCCCCTCAAGGTAAGGCCAGAAAAAAAGGTGAAAAAATGGCCTGGTCTGAGTGACGAATGACCAGGTGCACCAATTTGTGTGTGTGTGTGTGTGTGTGTGTGTGTGTGTGTGTGTGTACAAGTTATCTGCACGTGCCTGATGAGGTTCGTTTTCCTGACACAGTCTTTACACCCAAGTCACTCTTGAAAAACAGTATAAAACATTATGTTGTGACGCAGCTCAGGTTACTACTAATGGTGGTGGTGGTGGTGACCCTCTACTGGGACTGTGTGACGCCAACTGACTCTTCAACTCTGCCTGTATTTCTTTCTATCAGTGTGTGTGTGTGTGTGTGTGTGTGTGTGTGTGTGTGTGTGTGTGTGTTAAGAGTAAAAGTAAACTAAAATAAATTACTGCTTACCCTGTTAGATGAGCTTGATATCCATGGCTGAGAGAGTGAAGAGAAGGGAGGGAGAGAGACAGTGGACGGCCGTGATTTTTAGACTTTACAGAATCACTATTGAATTTACACTTAGCAACGACACGTGTCAAGGTTATAGATGTATGAAGGTGTTTCTATAACCTAATTAGTGGCCAGAGAAGTCACTGTAGTACCGGTAATGTTGATATTAGTGAAGACGCGTAGGAAGTATTACAGGAGGAGGCCGAGCAGGGACCACGTGTGTAGGGAAGGGAAACACTATCTAATGTGTGTGTGTGTGTGTGTGTGTGTGGGTGTCGTGGTGCTGCTTTCCTATTGGTTGAGTCAGTCTCCTTGTTCCAGCGTGATTGGTTGAACTGACTGTGTGTGTATGTGTGTTTGTGTGTCTGTGGAGGTTTGGATATAAACGTATTTTGTAGTGATATATTAAGCATAGAAAAAGGTTGTTGCTCCTGCACTGCTTCTACTAATTGAAAGCAAATTAATTCCCATTATGAAATATGTAACGTTGCCAAATCTAGTAAGATGGTGCCACAAGAAAAAATATCGTACGAGGCAGTTGACTACACTGTATTTATGTTTTTTTTGGTATTTAAGTCTCTATGAATGAGCTCGATCCCTTATTTACGTTATATTGTTGTTAGATTAAACTATAAAACTGTTTTGTTCTCGTCTATAGGCCGTTTAGGTAATCACGTAGGCATATATGTTAAATTTTTCCCTAACGTAATTCCTTTGTGACATCCGAAAATGATCATATAAAGAAATATTAAGGTTTTTATTTTCAGATTGTTAGAAAGTCGTTCCGGAAATCAATTTACTCTCATACTACTTGTTTCCTTTTTTTTTCTCTCTCTCTTTATGTCTTTTCATGCTATCTACTCCCTTCTCCTTTTCGTTTATCCTTTCCTTCCCCTTTCAAGCATCTGCATCTGCTTCCACCCTTTCCTGTTCCTTTCTTTTATTTAACCCACGTCTCTAATCCTTACTCACTCCTCGCTTCTCCCTATCCAAGCCTCCCTCCCTCCTTCCCTCCCTTCCTCTCACACACACGACTCTCCTTCCATCCTGCCTCTCTATGCATTCCCTCACCTCTCGTCCCCCTCCAGCTCTTGTACCTTTCAAAAGGGATTTTTTCTACATAAATATTCATGTCTCCGCCCTACACGAAATTCCTCATTCTATTCTTTTTTTTTTATCTTGTTCGTGAGGCAATTATCTCCCTTGTTTCATCCCCTTGTTCCCTCCTTCCTTCGTTCCTTCCTTCCTTCTTTCCTTTCCTTCAACGCCTACCCAATGTATCTTTACCAAACTTTAGCACTAAGAGAGAGAGAAGATAAGTTTCATCTTCACGTATTCATCATTAAAGGGAAGGTAAATACGTTTCTTCTCGACTACTAAGAAGAATGATGCTCGTCGGTAAATGAGAGGATGTAAGGATGTAAGGGAGGGTCAGGGGAGTGAGTGCATGGGTGTAAGAGGACCAGGAAGAAAGTTGATGGGATGCTATAACGAAGCCAGTCACTGCAATGGTGTTGGTTATAGCCAGGCAGGTGGTGGTGGTGCTACACTACGAGCTATTATTATTATTACTACTACTACTACTACTATTACTGCTACTACTACTACATGCCCCCCCGCCCCACCACACACACACGGTCCCAGAATAATAACACACTAAAAAAAAAACCCCAGACACAGAATCTCCTCCTCAGCCCTTTTTCCATTCATGATTCAGGTTTGCCTCGAGGAAGGTAGAGAAAACACGTAAGTAATGTACGAGACCATTTATTCTTAATCTAACATTGTGTGAGGGAGGAAAGGGTGAGGTTGGGTGGGTGGGTGGGTCGGTGAGGGTGGGTGGGTGGGTGGGTTGTGTAGCGCTGGAACTCACAGTGAGGATTTAAATATTGATGGGGCGCTGCGTTCAAGAGTCTGTAAGGTTGATGGGGTGAATGGGGGGAAGGGGGAAGGCTCTCAATGTTGCAGGAAAAAGGAATATTGTCTCAGGGCGTTGCAGAGGAGATGGAGGGAGGGAGGAAGGGAGGAGGAGGGAGGGAGGAAGGGAGGGAGGGAGGGAGTAAGGGAAGGGCGACTCGTTCCTCCTGAAATGTATTGTAGCTTTAACGTGTATATATGAGAGAGAGAGAGAGAGAGAGAGAACGAGAGAGAGAAAAAAAAAGAGAGAGAAAAAAAGACAGTACCAATGGATCTATCAGCATATCCCTTCACAAAATTTTCTTATATATTTTTAATCTCAACACAGATAGATAGAGAGAGAGATAGATAGAGAGAGAGAGAGAGAAAAAAAAAAAGTACGAACTAAAGATTATCCAACTCAGACTTTCCTGCACCGCCCTTCCTTTCTGCCTCACCCACCCTCAACCCACCCTCAACCCACCCCACCCACCCCTTGCCTTGCCTCGCCTCGCCTCGCCTCGCCTCGCCTTGCCTCCCTGAAAATCTCCGAACTAATTTGAATGGCTAATTAATTTTTTTTGCCTCACTATTCAGGGAGTTGGTGGAAAACTTGCCCAAATTCGTCACTGAGGAGGAAGCAACGGTGTGTGTGTGTGTGTGTGTGTGTGTGTGTGTGTGTGTGTGTGTGTGTGTGTGTGTGTGTGTGTGTGTGTGTGTGTGTGTGTGTGTGTGTGTGTGTGTGTGTGTGTGTGTGTGTGTGTGTGTGTGTGTGTGTGTGTGTGTGTGTGTGCAATTGCATTTAGATTTTAGGGTTCGCACTGATCTTCTTTTTTTTAATTTTTCTATTTATTTATTCTTATTTTTTTCTTGCTTTCATCTATCTTGCCTTTGCAACATTATGATTTTTTTGGTTGTTTATATTCGTGTCTGCAAATTGCTAAAGCTGAGTTTTATTTACTTATTCATTTCTAATTAGAGATACGTCTCATTTGAATAAAAACATGCTATTTCTCTCTCTCTCTCTCTCTCTCTCTCTCTCTCTCTCTCTCTCTCTCTCTCTCTCTCTCTCTCTCTCTCTCTCTTTCTCTTTCTCTTTCTCTTTCTCTTTCTCTTTCTCTTTCTCTCTCTCTCTCTCTCTCTCTCTCTCTCTCTCTCTCTCTCTCTCTCTCTCTCTCTCTCTCTCTCTCTCTCTCTCTCTCTCTCTCTCTCTCTCTCTCTCTCTCTCTCTAATACAACCAAACAAAACATTAATACAAAGAAAGGATCTCAAAGGAATTGCAAAACACATCAAAGGACTCGTAAGATCCTAACCTCATTCACTGACTGATTGACTGATTAACTGACTGATTAACTGACTGATTGCCTGACTGATTGACTGCCTGATTAACTGACTGATTGGCAACGTAACATCAGATACAAAACTACGAAGCCTTGAACCATCAACTCAACGCATACAAGTTTTGTTTCGTTTCTACCTTCTGCAAATCTTTTTTTTTCTTAGCGTTGCAAGAAAGTATATAGGTCTGTTTTTTTCCCCGTTTTATTCTGCTATTGATTTGTGACACACACACACACACACACACACACACACACACACACACACACACACACACACACACACACACACACAGAGACACACACAACCATTTATTTCCATGGTTTATTCTCCAATATACTGTCCCAAGCTTCCAATTCCCTTCTCCTCCTCTTCCCCTTCCACCACCACCACCCACGTCCTCCCTCCTCTCCTAACACCCTCCACGCCCACGTCCCTCCCCCCGCCCTGCACCGCCCACAGGTAATATCCTCAGATGGCCACTTGAGGTTTTCAACGAAATGGCTTTTTTGTTTGTCCAAGCGAAGTCTTCGTAAGAACGCCCGGCGGGGGTCAACGATGCTTTCCACTGCCTCCTATTTCCCTGCCTGGCCTGGGCGTCCTTTAGGGTGCTTCATGCCCTCTCCAACTAAGATCGGAACAATGCTTCATCACCGCGGACCCTTGTTCTTACCACTTGAACCTCTACTACCACTTAAAACCACCACCAACTACTGCAAAATCATGATTACTGTTATTCTCCAATTTTTTTTCTAGTTGGTGATCTGCCTGGCGCGTCCCTTCCCTTCCCTTCCCTTCCGATTTTGTGCCACCGTTTCAATTCTTTACGGACTATTAATACGAAGGTTGGCACTTCAAACTATTTTGCACTTTCAATTTTGACTCAAATATTCTGAGTTTAAAAGTCCGTGAACGCATCTTGAAGATCTATAATAATAAAAACTTTTGAGTTGATGGAAATTCACTATTTTTTATGGACACTTGCATATGAAAATCTTTGTAACATTGAAGAAAAAAAATGTATAAATTGATATTTTACTCAAGATTATGAATGATAGAAGTTATCTCATTAAACACAAACCATCAAGTACTTACGAACACAGTAGTTTTTATATCACGAAAGTAGTAAGATGATCTTCCCTTCCGTTCCAACCTTCCCAGTGCTCAAGGCAAGTCTAGAGCCTAACAAATGAAAAAAAACAGGAAGGAATCTGCAGTAGTTCAAACGTGGTTGTCTAAGCTCTAACTTATTGACGACTCATAAATTACTCTTCCATTTAGTTTGTTTGTCAGGAAAGGCAAGAAATAAAAAAAAAAAAAACATAAAATGATAGCTAAATAAATCACATTGCTTGCCCTAATTTCTGTCTTTCATTAATACAGAATAAAGTCAACAACGCAGGACGTATTGAAGAGGAAACGTAACTCACAACATCTCCCAAACAATGTTAATTAAAAAAACATGCTGGAAATCGATACCCACGCCTTGCATCACCATCACGTCGACTTGTTTTCTTCTCACATTGATTCCCAGCACAACACGGCTCGGGAATGCTATGCTATACTGTCTGGCGTGCTCAATGTCGCTTCGGATACCACACTCCTGAAATAGCTCCAACCGCGTGTCTGAATACCTACCACCCATTAAGAGTCTCGATATCTGCATGCACGTCCGATGTAAAGAAAGAAAGGACACAGAAAGAGAGAGAAAAAAAAAAAGAGTTGTAACCTACGTATAATTCCGGAAAATGTAAGAAAGGACAAAAAAACAAAAGAGAGAGAGAAAAAAAAAAAGTTGCAACCTATACGTACAATTCCAGAAAATGTATTGTAATGTTAAGAATGTGATACGTACTGCTGGTGGTAAGTAATGGGAGGGAGGAGGAGGAATATCATTCGTCGCTTCTTATTCATGAAAAAAATGAAATGTTATCTACAATTCCAGCGCATGTAAAAGCTATCCATCCCTTGGTGTATGTAGGTAGACTTATGAATAATAAAGAAATATGAATAAAAAAATAAACCATGAAGCTGATATTGAAAGCCTGAGTAATAATTAATTGCGCACAAAGTCATGTTAAGCTGAATATTCATTGTTCATGTTATACTAAATATTCATTGTATGTTCACGTATAAAATAAAAAATAAAAAAATCTTAAAATGATTGAATTATACAGAAAAAAAACATGTTGAAACTATGATACTGTAAAAATAGTTGTTGAACGCCTAGCTTAACGAAACTATCTCTTCACACCAGGCGAAGAAGAAGATTCTCTCTTTCCTAATGCAATATAGAGCAAAACGATGTCCTCGTATCGCCTTAGGGAAAAGTACTGTCCTCACAAGTCTTCTAAAGCCGTAGCAACCGCTCACACCGAACCCACAATCATTTTCACATAATAGTAAAGGATGAAACATACTAATAAACACACACTTCTTTTGCGGGTTGTATATATGTACGTATGTAGTCTTCTTTCAGGAGTTTTTGGAATACGTTAGTGACTCGAGGATAAATGTGTTTTTCTCCAGAGATCATTATTTTTTCGGCTTGAATGAAAATAACGTTCGTAGGGAGGGGGGGGGAGGGTGTTATTCTGTAAAGGCAACCTGCTGTCCTGTACGAGATAAGTTACATTTCCAGCAATGATATATATATATATATATATATATATATATATATATATATATATATATATATATATATATATATGATATTTTTACCCGCGTTCTTATTGTGTTTTTGTTATCAATCAAGATCATAAACACCAACATCTACCTGTATGGATGATCGACTTCTTACAGTCAGTCTTCCACACGTTCACCTCACTTCCAGACATGTTTTTGAGACCGTAATTTACTCTGTCTTAGAATAGTCATCTTGTAGTGTTTTTATATTAAGGATTATGCTTTTAAAATATGTAGATTATTACTTATTGATCGGGAATATTAGGCGAAGATTCTTATAGTAATGCATTAGGCCAATTCTTAAACATTTTTTGGCACTTTCTGTAGGGTATCTGATGTACTATAATAATAAAACATAGACACACACACATACACATACACTCCCCTCCCCCCCCACACACACACAAACACACACACACACGTAACATTCAAAGGTCACACACACTTATTAATAACATACAGATCAACATTTTCTAAGGGGTAGCAAAGCAAGCAGGGGAAGGCAGGAGGGGTGTGGTGTGCTGTATGTAGACTTAGATTAACTAACTTGCAAGCAGAAGCAGGAACAAGTGAGGCTTTTTCTGGACCAACATGTTTACTGATCATAATTACCTTCCCCCTCTCTGTGTGTATTTTACTACCTCTCCTACCTTTCCTTCCTACCTACCACCCACCCACACAGGCTTTCACTTACCTACTACACCTGCCTCAATACCCCGTCCCTCTCCTCCTCCTCCTTCCCCATCTTCCTCCTCCTCCTCCCTGCCACCCGCCTTCATCACTTGGGGTAATCTCGCTGGAATAACGCAATAAATTTAAGACCAAGAGGGATATCAACTTTTTGCTTATCTAAAGAGAGGTGATGAAGGTATAACAGCACCGTGATATGCCTAGGGCGCGCTAAGGAAATTATAAGGTGCGCGGTAAAGCTGAATTTATGTACCTTTTGGGATACTTGCTGATACGCTTTTGTTTGTTTTTCGTGTTAGTGTTGTTTAAATACTGATTATGTTTTAGTTTAGTTTAGTTTAGTTTAGTTTATAAGATGAAGAAAACGCAGTAAGGGAGTGGGTGTAAGTATTCTTGTTCTTATTCTTGTTGTTATATTATTAGCTTCGGGTTTGTGTGGTACAGTTAATTTACAGAATAACACCCGTCTATAACAGTGTCTATATACTTATTTATATATAAGATAATTATCCTTCGTGGTGAGACGGGTGTGATACTGTAATAATATAATCTCAAGGGGTAGTGCGTTTAACTAATTTAACTTTATAACTTTTACCACATTTCTGAAGTGAAGTATTAAAAGAACGAATATAATAAAAATTCTGTCGAAACCTTCAACGGCTTCTCTTTTCTTTTCTTCTTCCTCCTGCCTGACGTTGTTGTCGCATGGAACGTCGACTTTCGGTGTGGCGGCGGCTGACATTTCCTCATTTTGGCATCGACACTTTGCAAGAGTGGAACCAATCGAGAAAATAAAAATAAAAGAAGTAAAGATTCTATCAGCGTTGGTAAGAGCGGTTACGGGTTGATTTTTTTTTTTTCTTTCCATGTCCGCTCCTGACGCTCTCTCTGCTCCGGTTATTTTAGTTTTTATAGACGTAATGATTATTGAGCTATTTATCAATTTTTTTCCCCCCTTCTATTTTTATTATTCAATCTTTTTTAGATGTTTTATTTATTATTCAGCTGAACGCCATGACACAACTAACGAAAATGATAAGGATGATAATTATTTCAATTAATTTTATCCTTCATTCCTAATCAGTAATGAATGAATAAAAAAAAGGTATCACATTACATTTATAATTTTGTTAATCATGATTATCACTTGATTTAATGTTATTGAAATATTAATAAACAGTACGTATTTTAGACAAAAATCCTTACCGTTATGCAAAAGTTTAAGTATTTATATATAACGTAATGCATTTCCTTCACACTTTCAGAGAATTTTGGTCACCACGAAACCCCATTGATGTTTAAAGAATGCATAAAAACACCAATAACTACCGATAATAAAAATAAACCGTTACATTATTGAAGAAAATGTAATATCCTTATTGTGTAATTCCTAGACATTGCATTCAAAAGGCAAACATACGTACTTACATTTCTAATTTCATGCACAGGAATCAGTACAAAAACCAGTCATCAAAAAATGCCGTAATAATAAAAACAAAACAATAAAAACAAGTGAGGATATATAACCACTAAAATATATGTATGAATGCGCATCGAACACCAGAAATAAACTCACCCGTCACGTATCGAAAAAAACTTTGCAACACAGCTTAGCCAGACTCACGGAATTGCCGAGTGCAAGGTGACGTGGAAGGTCCTCGGGTACGGCAGGAAGGAAGCTTGACGACAAACGATCAATACCTTTCATTCTAAGTCTCACTATGTTTGAATAATAGTATGAACCACTACCAACACTACACACACACACACACACCCACACACACACTACGCTACCCCTTTCCCCTCCCAACACACACACACACACACACACATACATACATATACGTCATAGGTAATAACCATCAAAGACTTGCCTCATTCAGCCCGGGAATGGAATAGAGTGACGGTGTAAGGGTGACGGTGTAAGGGTGACGGGGTAAGGGTGACGGGTTAAGGGTGACGGGGTAAGGGTGAGGGTAAGGGTGAGGGTCTACCTACATACTAATACATTGATGGGTAGGGAACGATGAAAGGCTGCTACAGAAAGGAGAGGCAGCGGAAGTAATGAGCGCTGATGTATAGCCGTGAAATTATGTGGAAAGAACGACGACATTTTATAAGGAAGGTGGCGTGGCAAGGAAGGAGTGAAGGAGGGAAGGAAGGAGAGAGAGAGGGAGGGAGGGAGGGAGGGAGGGAGGGGGTTAGGAGGGAAGAGAGGGAGGGAGTACGTATCGCTGATGTGTGTGTGAAGAGAGTGATTTCAGGGAAGTGTTAGTTAATGAGAAGAAGCATTTGGGGAGTGAGTGAGACAGTGAGTGAGTAAAGAAAAATATAATAATCAAGGGAGACTGTAATAAATTTGTGTGGTAGTAGGAGAGGAAGAGGAATGTAGTATGTGAAGCAGCTTGTGTGTATTAAGTCCTTTCATCATTCTTCGTCATCATCGTTATCAGCAGCAGAAGCAGAAGCCATTACCTAGTCCCCTTCAGGATCAAGGTTTCAGTCCCAAATTACTTGAGTTGTGCACATTTCTCTTCTCTTCATGCATGCTTGATGACATGGGATGGATATTTTTAGTCTTGGTTGTAGTTTCCATGTGTATTAGTATTAGCGACTGTATTACAACCCTACACTGCACAATACTAAGGCAAGGTTCAGAGAGAGACGGTCGTTCAGTGATTGCGTGAAGTCATGCGCAATGCTAGATACTTTTAATAGAATGTTTCACCCCATGCTTACTATTTTCCGAGTGTTCTATTTATAAATGGTTTCAGAAGGGTTAGTAATGACGGAAAATGGTCATACAACTAATTTTAAGCTTGGTACATCGAAGATTTTGTTTAGTATGTGAAACTAGTCGTTCTTCCATACACAATGTTTTCAATTTTTTTTCCTTTTCTGTCTGGGTGTGACTTTACAATACTATACAACTAATGTTCTCCCAAAGCACTTCAACTTGTCGTCTTTCAACCTTCCTTCCTTCCTTCATCACATCACATCTTCTCTGCGCAACAAACTTTCATGTTCCTCAAAACTTCAATTAAAAAAACACTATATTCTATGCAAAGAAACCTATAAGTGGAAAGGCTGCAGCTTGTCCGTCCCAGCTGCTTCATCATCATCATCATCATCATCATCATCATCAGTGAGGGAGCAGCTTGACACGTGTCCATTGGGGAGAGTTCATATTAGAAGGGACAGGAACATTAACAAAAAAAAAAGAGATTGAGAGCGAGAGAGGGATGGAGTTTATTACTAAGGCTGCACATAATTACCATACTTCGTTTGATACACACATACTTACATACTTACATAACCCAGAGTGACGCGATAATACGGTAGCGTTCCTGAGCAGAGAGAGAGAGAGAGAGAGAGAGAGAGAGAGAGAGAGAGAGAGAGAGAGAGAGAGAGAGAGAGAGAGAGAGAGAGAGAGAGAGAGAGAGAGAGAGAGAGAGAGAGAGAGAGAGAGAGAGAGAGAGAGAGAGAGAGAGAGAGAGAGAGAGAGAGAGAGAGAGAGAGAGAGAGAGAGAGAGAGAGAGAGAGAGAGAGAGAGAGAGGAGAGAGAGAGAGAGAGAGAGAGAGAGAGAGAGAGAGAGAGAGAGAGAGAGAGAGGAGAGAGAGAGAGAGAGAGAGAGAGAGAGAGAGAGAGAGAGAGAGAGAGAGAGAGAGAGAGAGAGAGAGAGAGGAGAGAGAGAGAGAGAGAGAGAGAGAGAGAGAGAGAGAGAGAGAGAGAGAGAGAGAGAGAGAGAGAGAGAGAGGAGAGAGAGAGAGAGAGAGAGAGAGAGAGAGAGAGAGAGAGAGAGAGAGAGAGAGAGAGAGAGAGAGAGAGAGAGAGAGAGAGAGAGAGAGAGAGAGAGAGAGGAGAGAGAGAGAGAGAGAGAGAGAGAGAGAGAGAGAGAGAGAGAGAGAGGAGAGAGAGAGAGAGAGAGAGAGAGAGAGAGAGAGAGGAGAGAGAGAGAGAGAGAGAGAGAGAGAGAGAGAGAGAGAGAGAGAGAGAGAGAGAGGAGAGAGAGAGAGAGAGAGAGAGAGAGAGAGAGAGAGAGAGAGAGAGAGAGAGAGAGAGAGAGAGAGAGAGAGAGAGAGAGGAGAGAGAGAGAGAGAGAGAGAGAGAGAGAGAGAGGAGAGAGAGAGAGAGAGAGAGAGAGAGAGAGAGAGAGAGAGAGGAGAGAGAGAGAGAGAGAGAGAGAGAGAGAGAGAGAGAGAGAGAGAGAGAGAGAGAGAGAGGAGAGAGAGAGAGAGAGAGAGAGAGAGAGAGAGAGAGGAGAGAGAGAGAGAGAGAGAGAGAGAGAGAGAGAGAGAGAGAGAGAGAGAGAGAGAGAGAGAGAGAGAGAGAGAGAGAGAGAGAGAGAGAGAGGAGAGAGAGAGAGAGAGAGAGAGAGAGAGAGAGAGAGAGAGAGAGGAGAGAGAGAGAGAGAGAGAGAGAGAGAGAGAGAGAGGAGAGAGAGAGAGAGAGAGGAGAGAGAGAGAGAGAGAGAGAGAGAGAGAGGAGAGAGAGAGAGGAGAGAGAGAGAGAGAGAGGAGAGAGAGAGAGAGAGGAGAGAGAGAGAGAGAGAGAGAGAGAGAGGAGAGAGAGAGAGGAGAGAGAGAGAGAGGAGAGAGAGAGAGAGAGAGAGAGAGAGGAGAGAGAGAGAGAGGAGAGAGAGAGAGAGAGAGAGAGAGAGAGAGAGAGAGAGAGAGAGGAGAGAGAGAGAGAGAGAGAGAGAGAGAGAGAGAGAGAGAGAGAGAGAGAGAGAGAGAGAGAGGGGGGGGTCTGTCCCTGCCAATATAATTACCATCAGTCATTTTTTTTGGTACAGCCAGATTTTAGTTGTATACGTGACCACTCACTCTTTCTTTCTGCCTCCCTCTTCCTCCTCCTCCTCCTCCTCCTCCTCCTCTTCCTCCTCCTCCTCCTCCTCCTCCTGCATTGAACGTAATAGGAACGCCCAACACACACATTAACACACATCACCTGAAAAACACATCGTCAGAACCAGTAATTGGGAGTGTTTTTTTTTATTTCTATTTTTTTTTGTCACTGAACCTTGCACCACTAACCTTTCGTGCTAAAAAAAGAAATAAAAAGAAATAAATGTTATGTGAAAAAGGGTGATCCATGACAATTACTCAACCTTAGTTCCTAGACTTTGTAAATTATAAATGTGTATATTTAGCTTCTTTTCTTTTTTTCTCTCTTTCTCTCTCACGTTTTATATTTTTCCACATTGTATCACTTTTTTTCATACTCCTTTATTGTTTTCAAGGACGTAAGGGGATACAAAACATAATTCAAAGATATAATAATCCATCTTAACCATTTGTATATAACAAAATAGAAGGTAAACGATTATAAACTACGTATCATATAATGGAAATGACAATGGAAGTTACCGGTAGGAGTTGGATTTCACAAGGAGCTCAAGACGTCACCACTAAGTAATGTCACCTTGAAGTAACATCAAAACAAAACTACCTTGAGGGCACGAACGTCTATTAACATCGTCATCATCATTCCAAGAAACAGTGTAATCTAGAGGAGAGCTCAAGCCTTTCTCAACTATCTTCATTCATCTGTCTGTCTGTCTGTCTGTCTGTCTGTTTGTCTTCGTTTGATCTGATTTAATCTCTGCATCGTTTTCTCAAGTCTATTTTTCATTCCATTCCTTTTCTTTGAGTTGTTATTGCATCATCTAGACTGTCTATCTTTTGTGGGTAATATGATGACAACAACAACAATAAAAAAAGGAAAAAAAGGTTGAATTTCTTATAAGGAATGAAATCAAATTATTACCCAAGAAAGTGAGAGTTACCACCAGAACCTTATAGAGAGCCGGCAGGAGACTCGCCAAGACGCCAGGTTAGGTTAGGTTAAGTTAGGTTAGGTTAAATTAGGTTAAGTTAGGTTAGGTTAGGTTTGGTAAGGTTGTTAGGTTCATCCTGAAGAAGTGTTGTCGCAAGTCGAAGGTTCCAAGAATTTATGTAATGGAAATCTATGCTTGCGGTTCTTTCATGGCTGCATCTATTGTGTCTCACTCATTCTAACGGGGTCACAAATCAGCATATTTTCCTTTGTATATATAACGCCTTTTTGTCAATTTTCAGAACAATAGAGAAAATAGCGTTTGGTGATTATGTTAAAAGGTTGAGTTTAATATCACAAGTAAATGATCTAAATCGCCTTAAATCAGCTATAAATGTTTAAGGAATAAGACTTCAACATGTAAATCGGGTCTGAGAAAATATTCACGAGTGTGGGAAAAGCTATGATGATTCAGTCATATTTTCTTTTATAGAGAAGTTGAAGGAATTTAAGACTCAACCTTTATATTATACGTGATTCTTATATAACTATCGATAAAACCTCACTGTCTGTCTGTCTGTCTGTACATCGTTCAATTCAACCACCACCACCACCACCACCACCACCACCACCACCAACAGCAAGAATAATATATTTCAACTCGGAGCATTTCAGACATAACGTTTACAGCCTGCTTCTCCTTTCCTTTTTTTTCCGTAAATAAAACAAATAATTCCAACCATGTGTTTAAAAAAATTCACTCTAACAACAATTACTCGCACGACGCAGACATTTACGTAATTAACGCATCGCATGGGTAATTACGAACAAACTATCTTAACTTTCACTGCAATCTATGGAATCTCTCTCTTTCTCTTTCTCTCTCTCTCTCTCTCTCTCTCTCTCTCTCTCTCTCTCTCTCTCTCTCTCTCTCTCTCTCTCTCTCTTCCTTTCCCTAAGAAGGTTTCCTAATTCAATATGCCAGACGGCCCCGTAAATGTTATCCGCCCTGAGTGGTTTGTGGGAAGTTGGAAAGGAAAAAGGCGTTGAATGGACTTGAACGGAAGGAAGGAAGGAAGGAAGGAAGGAAGGAAGGAAGGAAGGAAGGAAGGAAGGAAGGAAGGTTAGAGAAGGAGCCTGCAGTGAAAATAAGACTAGCAAAAGAAAGAAGACAGAAGAAAGAAGAAGAAGAAGAAGAAGAGGAAAGAAGAAGAAGAAAAGGGAAGGTAATACAAAAATTTGGTTATATCTGAAAGGGAAAATCTGAAAGGGGAACGCAAGACTACTCAGATTTATACAATGCAAAGAGAGAAAGAGAGAGAGAAAGAAACAGTGAGAAAGTTTATGGAATAGTACTATGAAGGGACATGACTGACGACCGACCAAGAAAGAGGAAGAAAAAGAGGACCAAGAGGTGAATGAAAACAAGAAGACGTCTTTGCCTTAGAAAGTGGAATTCTGGGATGGCAGCGGAAAGAAAAAGGAGAGAGGGTGCTGTCAGTTAAGTTCTTATGAGAAAGGAAGAGAAGAGAGGAAGTGAGGAGGAATGAAAGGAAAGGCAAGGAAGATGAATAGAGGGAAGGGAGGACGAGAGAAAGAAGCTGTAGAAGAGGAAAAAGAAGAAGCAGGAGATGAAGAAGAAGAAGAAAAAGAAGAACAAGAACAATGAAGAAGAATACAATGGATTGAGGTCATTCAGCTTCACTATCTATACGTGTTAAATTAATAAAAAGTATTCCTGGGTTTGGGTGTTACCACTATTTTTATAACCATTCATCATACAGGAAAACTTACCAAACAAATATTTGTGAAAATTGAAAGATCTACAACTTTTATCCGCATAATTTTTCACGTGTTTGTGACGAAAATGGATTTCCGAATTTGTGGCCTGAAAATATCGACCAGGATGGAATCGAAGATGTTTTTGTCATTTTATAACGTAACTTTTGGTTTTACGGGAAAAATTTATATAAAACATAATTGTTAAGCTTGATGCTTTTTATCTGATGTCGTTATTATTTTCCAATTACTCTTAAATATTTGGAGAAAAACTGTTATGTGAATAAAACAACTGTGACACATTCACGATATTTTCTCACTTACTTACACTCCAATTCCATTTCACTACAGCTCAAAAGAACGGGCTTCTTCTGCTCTATCTTTGCTATCCCTTATATTTTGTTCGTAAACCTCATTTTCCAGTTATTTAACAAAACATGATTTCTGGGAAAAAATCCTATGGGTTCCCCTTGCAGAAATTCGAAAAAATTTCGACAACTCAGAATCTCATGAAAATTGGTCCACAAAGTTTCTTGGACATACTGAACACGAATCTAGCATTAGTTTTATGATCACTAGAATTTAAAACTTTATTTCATTATATATTGCCTCATAAAACCCATGGAAATAATCACAATTTCCTTCTTACAGGGCGATGCTGGTCTCCTATGTCAAACAAACAAACAAAAAAATCTCTCTATCTATCTATCTCTCTCTCTCTCTCTCTCTCTCTCTCTCTATATATATATATATATATATATATATATATATATATATATATATATATATATATATATATATATATATATATACACACACACATGACCCTGAGTAGTAAATAGTTTTGATAACTCGAAGTTCTAAGACTGCCAGGCTAGATATAATGAATTCGGAAAAATTGTTAACTCGAAGAAAATAGATTACAACCAATTATGAAGAATTTTAAGATTTATAAAATTCATGTTATGGAGAATATGAAACGAAAATTAGCAAGTCGATAATTGAAAAAGAAAAGAAAAGAAAAGAAAAGAATATAAGGACGAGAAGAAAAAGGAAGGCGCGAAAAAGTAATGGAAGGAAAACTAAGAATAGGAGGAGTAGAAGGAATAATAGGAGGAGGAGGAATAGGAGGAATAGAAAAAATAGGAGGAGGAGGAGGAGGAGGAGGAGGAGGAGGAGAAGGAGGCGGAACGCGTGGTGGTCCATGTCAGATTGTGTTTGTTTCTTTATCACATTACAAAGAAAGGGAAAGGCACAGAACCAAGAAAACTGAATTACTTTAGTTAGGGTCGAGGCCAAGACTGTGAGGTTTTGGCTTGTATAATAATGAATACGAGACTCTGTGGTTCCTGCCATTTAGTGAGCATTCCGTGAACCACATAAAAGAGACAATGAAGTATCTGAAATCATTACTATTGTTATTATCATCTGAAAGAGATAGATAGAGATAGATAGATAGATAGATAGATGGATAGATAGATGGAGAGAGAGAAGAAAAATCGATGTAGCTGGTATTCACTAATAATAATGATAATAATGGTAATGAGATGCATATGATGTAAGGATTATTCAACATGTACTACTACTAATAATAATATCATACCGAGTTTTCATACGAATAAGCTTTAAAAATAACTGATTACAACATAACACCAGCAGGAATAGAAGCAGTATTAGTAGTAGTAGCAGTAACAGTAATTATATAGTTTAACTTAATACTACTTCATATATACAAAACAAAAGTATATATGATAATTTCCTACTTTCTTCACTAGTTTAGAATTTTTACAGGTAGCAAACAGCAAGCTCGAGTCAAGTAATCCTCTATGTTCAAAGCACTGAAGCAGCAACACTCAAACCTCCTTGAGTCACCACGCTCAACACACACCTTACCTCACCTCACCTTACCTCGCCTCACCTTGCATTGCCTTGTCTTGCCTTGCCTTGCCTCGCCTCGCTTCGCTTTGCCTTGTCTTGCCTCTCCTCTCCTCACCTCACCTCACCTCGCCTTGCCTTGCCTCACCTCACCTCACTTCAGCCTTCCATACATAACAAATCCTTTCACAAAGACGAACAACCTGTTTGCTAATCATCATAATGGACAAAATCTCTGCGTCACATCCTTAAGTGGCTCAGGTTTTAACGTCGTATTTTCCTCTCTTAAGTCTTGTCTTGTCGTTGGGTCGTTCCTTGTTGGGTTGGCGATGATGAGGAGAAAGTTTTGGTCAACGGCGGTGCGCTGCTGTCAAAAGGGCGAGTACCTTGAAGTTACGGAGTAAACAAGGATGGAAACTTTTGTATTCAGAAGAAACCTTTCAACAGCCCCAGCCTCTGCCTTGGACTCAATGGGGGAAGGAGGAAAGGAAAAAAGAAAAAGAAAGAATGCGAGAGAGATAGAGAGAGAGAAAGATATATTCAACTACAAGAAAAGTGACATTGCAATATGTTTCCCTGTGAGTGACGGTTGTGGTTCTTCCGAGACAATCACACATACTTTTCATCAGTCGCCTGAGACCCATCCGTCCCCACACTTTACCTTCCATTGCAATCTTCAGTCAAGCAGCGGCAGGCAGACAGACAGCATGTGTGTGTCAGGTGTCGTAGTTTTAAAAAGATGTAGTTTGTATATAAAGATGATGCTCTGATGTTAATTCTTATCCCAAATATCAGGTTTTAGCCCTAATACACTGGAATTTTATAGATTTGATAGAATTATTCCATTATTCAAGAAAAAATTGAATTAACTGTATATTTTGGGGAAAGTGTTATTTGTGAAACGGTTACCAGCTATGCAGCGCGGAAAAAAAGTGGAAAAAAGAGATCAAAATATATTAATAGAATAAAAATAGTGAGTGATCAGCCATACATAAAAAAAATAACACCAGTGATCGGGATGAAAAGTGTATGACCATTAATTTTCATAGAACAATTTCGGGTCATCATTGAATACAGTGACGGAACTAAAATGTTTTGGCAAAATCATTACTCCAGCTGACGTCACGCATCAAAATACAACGAAGATTAAAAAAAACACAAAACATTATAACGATACATTCCAGATCATACAAACAGAACGAATTTAAATTTATGACATTTAGAAATCAATGCCTTAAGTTGTTTTTCTTTTAAATATGGGTTATGTACACACACACACACACACACACACACACAAAACTATACCAAGATTTTTTTTGTTTGAAAGTAACGCTCAGTGTAAGATTTGCTTTTATTGTTTTTTCTCGATCCACAAGTTTGTCGATTATCAAAGTTTTGTTAAAAATTCAATTACATAAGATGAGTTGAGTGA
This sequence comes from Metacarcinus magister, assembly GCA_029783475.1. Classification (NCBI taxonomy): domain Eukaryota; kingdom Metazoa; phylum Arthropoda; class Malacostraca; order Decapoda; family Cancridae; genus Metacarcinus; species Metacarcinus magister. Next base: position 13,184,588 of record JAPQNM010000002.1, read on the forward strand.
GTGACGACACATACAAAGTCTTCTTTTTGTAATTTACACATTATTACATGTTATTAATGAAATTATAGATATTATGACACTGATCTTAATCATAACACGTTGGAATGGTAGTGTCTATTAATACAATATATCAATAGTGTATAATAAAATATAATAGCATGAATAATATAATGTAATATAGAACACTTTTTAAAACGTAACATCTATTAATAAATACTACATAATGATCTTTCGAAAGCTAAAAGAAAATTAAAAATGCATTATAATTAATTCTTCATTAAAATTAAGACAAACAAAACACTATACACATCATATAAATAGTTATTTTATCTTTTTTGTAGTTTATATTTTTACTTATCCTGTGTTCTTTTTTATTGTACATTAATTAATTATTTTTATCTCCACACAAATATTACGTACAAGTCTTCCTGAAATTATCCAGTTTTTTTTCTCCTTTTCTTCCCGTAATAACAGAGTCAAGATCAAAATCAGGAAGTAGAATTTTTCCGTCTCGTCAAATTATTACGTGAAAGGGAATCATTTATCTTCCCTTTATGTCTTCGTTTTCTTCTTCACATATATAAAGGTTTAGAACACTTATTTCCTTGTTTCCACGCTAGCACAAGTGAGTGTTTTGTTCTCATGTATCAACGGTGTTATTCTCGACACCAGAAATAACTTGTATTTATCCATATTCATTAATCTTAAAAGGTAACATCACTTTACAATCTATTTCAGGAATCACTGTTATCCATTTACCATCGATTTGTTTTCACGCATCAAGCCAACCAATGTGTGTTTATTTACATCATTCAGTCAACGGTGACATAAAACACACACACACACACACACACACGCGATCAGTTTTATCCATGTTCAGAATAGAAAAATAGGACTTGACGTGGCTTAATGTGGCTTGACTCGGCTTGAGTTGACGCGATAATGAGGTGCAATACATTAGGGAGACTATTGCAGCTCCCTCCCTCCCTCCATCCTACACACACTCACCGCTCTACTGTTCTACTGATTTATGTACACTTTTATCAATATTGCAACACATTTTTACATCAACTCCTGACTCGCGCGGTCATGGAATGTATTGAGTTTGAAGGTCATAAGTGTGGTGTTTGAGGTCACACCACACCGTCCTGGAGCCGCCTTGACGCAGTGTTGTGGCGGCGAGGTGGTGTGGCGCTGTCTGCTGTCTGCTCTTGAAGATGAAGGATAGCGGCGGCAAAGAGTGTGTGTGTCCACGAAAATAAAGTAATAAAAAACAAAAAAATATCAATAACCAATCAAATAAATAAATAAATAAATAAAAGAATGCAGTGACGATAGAGAAAAAATCAACGAACAAAGCCTGTACAAATATAACGTAAGTGATGTCATATATATTCTGAGCCACGGATGGAGGTAAGATTTACGAGTATCATTATCGGGCGTCAGAGTGAATCAGTGAAGTCGGAAATTGTCGTTTGGCAGCACAGCAACACAACAACACACCCTGGTGGAGGGACTGACGCAGGCCAGTGCCAGTGATGGACAGTGCCACCCTAAGGGCCTGGCACTCCTGTGTTACCCTGGCAACTGTACCCTGTCGTCAGCACACAAGGTTACCTGCACCTCACACATAGGTGATACAGTTTGCATGACACATCAATATTAATGGTCCTCGCTTACATACTGTAGTTCAACTTTTGCTTGTGTGTTTGACTTGATAAAGTGTAATTGATGTGACGTCGATATTTTATTGCTTGGCAGTAAAAAAATGGGTCATAAAGAGAATGGTCAAAATTTTTTTTCGTTCACGGTTTGAATGAGATATTGACGCTGTAATGAGGGTCAGCATGTTGTGTGTCCGAGGTGGTGTTGGTGATGCGCTGCTGTGGTGGACGAGGACTAGTAACAGAACACTTAAGTCTGACAAACTTTAAATTACATTCTTGGTGTGTTCTGCTGCATCTCTTTTAGCAGCTGATTTTTGTCCAGGAGTGTTCAGGTATCACTGCAAGGTTACTATTGTGAATAAACAAAAAACACTTCAGTTCAGTGATAAATTAACTAGAAAGAAATATAGCTACCACTTAAATCTTGAATTATGGAACTGTGTCCAACAAAAGAATCACTGGTTCATTCCGGTGTTTATTTAGTATACATATCGAGCCCTTTAAGGAGAGAGAGGAGTGATGGTGATGATGGGAGACGAAAACATAAAGTAAAAAACACAAACAAAGATAAGGGAGTAAGAGGGCAAGCCAATACTGCCGTGGTTTTCGTGTACAATAGCCGCGGGCTGATCTCCTGAAAGAAAACGAAGCATAAACTAAGTTGCAGTCCCGGAAAAAACCATCAAGTGATCCACACACACACACACACACACACACACACACACACACACACACACACACACACACACACACACACACACACACACACACACACACACACACACACACACGAACGACCAATACAGATCAGATGTTAGTTTTTTCAATAATAACAAATATAACAAATTACTGGTTATAAAAACACATTAAAAACACCATAACATGCAACCCTGGGACAGAATCCAAACCTTTACTTCTAGAGACGTTTAAATTCTTACGTCCTGAAGGAGTTAACGTTGTAGTAAGTGCAGTAACAAGGGCAAGCAGACTGTTCGGAGGCTGCCAGTGCGGGGGATTTGGGAGCGAAGATAATGTTACTCTTGCATTACTAGAACGGACAGAACAGCAATGAGTTGGAGGAGAAAGTCTTGTTCTAAGGGGAGGAGAGGGAAGGCAAGCAGGAAGCAGGTTGGCAGCAGCAGGAACCATGGAAATAGAGGCATAAAACAGCAGGATAAGCAGCGTGGAAGCAGGCAGGCAGGCAGGCTCGGGGTCAGGGTGTGCAGGACTAAAAAAACATTCACGTAACAGCAACGTAAAAGACGGGGAGTGACGCAACAAAGTGATGAAATAAACCAACCTGAAGCACAACACAACACGACCTAAGAATGCTGTATGACATCTCCTAAACCTTGGAAAGTGTACAAGAGTTATACATAATGTTGACCTTCGCGGGGGAGAAAAAAAAAATGTATAATGTAAGTGCATACATAGTGGTGCAATGAAGACTATACTTTGATAACGATGTAAAATGTAACGTCAATTAACAGTGAGGCGATGAAGTTAATGAACCCAGGTAATGGCTTAGGTCGAGAGAGCCAATACTGAATATGCTAATTGTAGACCACGAAACAAATGAATAATTAATGCTCATCGATGACTGGATGAAAAGCATTTTGAGAGAAGGAACATACATACACACATACATACATGCACTTACCTATCACATGTATATACTCTTTACAGGCAAGCTAAAAGAACACAATAAACATACATGCATTCACACATAAATTACCTACAAACAAGAAAATACGAGACACTACTAAGAAATCATTATGACTGACCATAACGAGAGAGGATAAAAAAATAAAGACAGGCACTCCTTACCAGCGATGACGTGCACATTGACACTTTTCGGTTTGGAGTTGGCGGGCGAGCAGGTGTAGCATCCTGAGTGGCTAGTGTCTGCCACCTGCACCAGTAGCCGCGAGGTGCTCACTACCCCACGCTCCGTCGACACCACCACACCAGCGCGCGTCCTGTCGTAACTTACCAGCTGGGGTGAGGGAAGGGAGGAAAGGGTACGTTAGTGAGGTTATAGAGTAAAGGAAGGCAAGATGTGATTGGTTGTAAGGAAAGGGTGTTATGTGATAGGATGTAGAGGAATGATTTGCTAAGACGTATTAGGTGTCAAAATGTTATAGGAAATGGAGGATGTAATAGGAAGTAAATAAAGGGTGTTATGTGATAGGATATAGAGGACAAATTTGCTAGGACGTATTAGGTGTCAAGGTATGATTGGAAATGGATGGTTTGATGTGATATGAAAATTAATTAATACATATTTTGTGTTTATTCAGGTATGTACACATGGCGTTGATGTAATGTTATAGTAAAGTATTGGTGTTGATTGCGTATACACACACACACGCACACGCACACGCACACCATACACACACACACACACACACACACACACACACACACACACGCATCTGAACAATCAATCAGTATTTCATGGTTGTCAAATATCATAGACGAGTCATGCATTAAACCGTATAATTCCAGCATTCATATGTTAGAGATCGGTTAAAATGGATAACATTTACAATTCAAATATGTAAGAAAGGATTTTTTTATATACCTTTATTTTTATGGAAGATACGATTTTTATAGAAGATATGATTTTTATGAAAGATAAACTAGTAATTCCCGGGTTAATTTAACACTATCTTACCTATAACTCATAATCCATACAAAAAAAAAAAAAAAAAAAAATCTTTTCATATACATTTGAGTTATAGATCCACTTTCTCTCCTTCCGCCCATTCCTTCCTTCCTTCCTTCCTGGGGGACATAAACCCATAAAGCTGACACCGAGGTGGTAAAGGGTATTGTTGTCACTTTTATGATCTCAACGAGTCTTTCCACCATGACTTGTTGCCACACTGTCTTGGCAGCCATACTCTTGACGTCTTCTTATGATCAATGACAGAAGAAAACAAAAAACAAGTGACTGCTGATATTTTTCCCAAGCAAAATGGAATACAATTGAAGACAAAGAAAACGAAAGAGTAAAAGTCCCTCATCGCAGGTTCTATAATTATTTTAAAGGATAAACTATGGTAACTATTTCATTTCTTACAATTGTTTATCTTACTGCTAGTTAAAGGAGTGAAAACAAAAAGGACAAGGACAAGGACAGGAATACTAACACACGCAACACACACACACACACACACACAAAGAAACACATTGTTCCACACATACTCGTAAAACTCTATTCATCGTCCTCTTGACACACAATTATGACCACATGAAATTGCGTACGCGGTCAAAATGCATAAGGTAATTACGGGGAATAAAGATGAATGACAGGCTTCAATGTGTGTGTGCGTGGGTGTGTGTGGGAGTGGGCTGTCCATGTGCGTGTGTACGTATATGTGCGTGAATGTGTACACAAGAGAAGGCCCCCACATCAAGCAACCGTCACTCGGGAAAATTAATGATACCTTTGATGTTAATGAAAGGTGAGAGTTTTGCCCGGGACAACAGAAGGGCCGCCCCTCACTAATGACTGTGTAATGACTGCTCTTTGTGCTTCCCCGCCGCCTGATGGGGCCTGATGGGGCTGCAGGGAAGGGCTGACTAAGGACAGCTTAAGGTGCTTGAGTGTAGGGAAACGTGTTGAGGATTTGTTGGCTCATCGCTGCAGAATGAAAAGGTGGTGGTGGTGGTGGTGGTCATGGTGGTGGTGGTGGTGGTCATGGTGGTGGTGGTGGTGGTGGTAGTGGTGGTGGTGGTAGTGGTGGTGTAAAAGTATTGATCAGAAAGAGGTAGAGAGGCGCTCACCTTCTCATTGTGGTACCAGAATATGAAGGCTGGAGGCTCAGGGCTGTACTTGACACTACACGTCAGGGCGAGGCGGCTCCCAGTGTTGATATAAACGTCTGGTCCGCCGACTATCTCCGTCTCAGGTTCTAAAGAAATGAGAGAAGAGAAGAAAAAAAAGGTAAAAAATGCCTACAAGTAAACTTTTTTTTATATGTAAATAACGCAAGGTAAAAATATATAGATTAAATGGGAAGTAAATGTCTTTTTTATTATTAGTTCAAAATATCTTATTGTAATTTATAGAAACAGTAGAGTTAGTGTTTTTTAAGTAAGTCAAGTTTCATCTCCATTCTTCCGCGTCACATCACACATCACATCTGGAAATCACTTCACAAATAATTCCACGAGGTTCATGTTTGTTCAGGGATTAAGAAATACGAAAAGTTGCAGTCACATCAAAAAAGATTTCAATAACCACTGTTTGTGAATCCATTATTAGACAGAAAATCGAAACGAAAACAAAACAGATAGCGTATACTTGCACTTAGCCACAGAAACAGGATACCAGGACTGAATATTCATCAAGAGAGTTACGTAAGATGATCAAATTAGGCTGGAAACTTTTCTGCCTCCCTTTTTTTCAATACTTAATTTTCCCTCTAACTTTCATTTTTTATAGGAAATATTAACCAGAACCTAAAAGAAAGCATTAGTATCCGTAATTTCATATACATATTTGCATCTAATAGTTATACACAAAAGACATAAGTTAGTTTACTGCATTATAAGTTAGTTTGTAGGTTAATAGATCACTTTGAAGATAAAATAAGACATTACAGGAAGTGCTGCAGAGGGCGTGTTTGGAGACGTGACAAGTGCATTCTATAAGTATAAGTTCCATAACATCTCCTGACGGTTTCATAATTAAGGTGTCTATAACCTCTCACAGACCTGCCTGCCTTCAAGCATACCAGTACCACCACCCTTACTTAACACAACTCCTCTCCTCCTCCTCCTCCTCCACCTCCTCCTCCTCCTCCTCCTCCTCCTCATACCTTCACGTCAGACTTCAGGAATTTTCTTGTCAGTTAACATGACACCTCAACTTTCCTCACAAGTTTTTTCTTATTTCTTTTTCTTTCCTTGACTTTAGCAGGAAAATCAGACGGGAGCATGTTCGCGTAGCAGTAAAAATAGAAAAACAAAGTGTAACATGGGAGGAACGGAACGGAACGAGGCTGACTACTTACTGGAACGGAACGGAACGAAGCTAAACTGAACTAGATTTTTTCCCCCGCCAAACAGTTTTAGTATTTTTTCACGTATTGGTAACTGGATAAGTGGTATAGAAAGAACCCATAAAGAGGTCCATTTAATACCCGTTCCTTAAGGTAAAAATTAAGTATTATAATTTTTTTTTCGTAAGGGAAGATCAAAATTAGAAGCATTAGTGTTGTCTTGATGCTTCTCAGTTACAAAAAAATGGGAGAGTTTAAGTTAGAAGAAGGTGGAAGGATGGGACGAGACGAAGTGTTCCAGAATGTACCGTTCAAAAGGGTGAACTATACTTTATAGTCACACACACACACACACACACACACACACACACACACACACACACACACACACACACACACACACACACACACACACACACACACACACACACACACACACACACACACACACACACACACACACACACACACACACAACGTACAACTAAATCAACATTATAGTTATTTGAGTACAGTTAACGAAACAAACTAGGTATTTAAACGATATAACTACGTAATAAGCGTCTTGTTAGTGAAATATGTAAGGCAATTTGTACGACTTAACTAGCGAAGCACACACACACACACACATACACACACACACTCTCTCTCTCTCTCTCTCTCTCTCTCTCTCTCTCTCTCTCTCTCTCTCTCTCTCTCTCTCTCTCTCTCTCTCTCTCTCTCTCTCTCTCTCTCTCTCTCTCTCTCTCTCTCTCCCCTCAGGTACAATTAGCACAGTACCCGCATCGAAAGTGCAAAACTATGTAGTGTGAATTGGAACTGAATTATATTTCCAGTAACTACACTTCAAACACACCTCATTAACCTGACGGACAAAAGTGTTGCGAGTGCCAATCATTCCTGAAGTGTACAGGATTGAAGCATAGAACTAGTATTATTATTATTATTGTTATTATTGTTATTATTGTTATTATTGTTATTATTATTATTATTATTATTATTATTATTATTATTATTATCATTATTATTGCTAACTTGATTAATTTTTTTTTTTTTATTCTTAACTGATCAGTGTTTAATTAACGGAAGGGACTGCAAGCTGATGAAATTACTACATTACTATATTATTTATGACCTGTGTCGGAGGGTACGTAATATGCTGAATACAAATACAAGATACACGTGTACGTATATATATAACAATAAAGCAATTTCTCTGACATACTCTAGAAGACCTAAACATTATTATCATTAGACTCTTTCTATTCACCAACAACGATAACGATAACAAAGCATCACAACACAAGGAAGTATTAGACACAATGGGGACTAAACCAGACTGAGATAAAGACTGAAACTTTACAACAATGAAGAAACATATCTTAAGACTACCTGTTACAAAGACGAAATCTCCACAACTACATACACATCTACATACACAAATAAAAGTATACACATGATATTGACTATAACATTAATACACTTGCATATTTGGTCCTGTTTCTTGTATATATGAACCCCATAACCTCCCTCGCCTCGATCTAATCTAACCTAACCTAACCTAACCTAACCTAACCTAACCTAACCAACCTAAGCTGCAAGACATAATGTAACACAAGTCTTAAAACTCATCTCACTTCACTCATGTCATTGTACTCAAGACATGACTTACTGTGTTACGTTATATCATGTGAGTTTGTGTATTTTAATGAGAGAAAGAGAGAGAAAGAGAAAGAGAGAGAGTAAGAGAGAGACACACACACACACACACACACACACACACACACACACACACACACACACACACACACACACACACACGTTGTTGTATCTCTAATTATCATTTATTCCTTTCTTTTTACCGTACTTACACTTGCACTCTAACTTTTACATCCCTTCCTCTCATTATTTCCCTTCCTCTCCACCTCCTTCAGCTCCCCCTTGACCTCCCTCCTCATACTCTTTCTTTCTCCTTTTTCGTCGTTACACATTTTTTCTTCACTTTCTCTCCCCTCATTTTCTCGTCCTCGTCCTCCTCCTTGTCCTCCTCCTCCTCCTCCTCCTCCTCCTCCTCCTCCTCCTTCTCCGGATTCTCATTTCATTCCCCTCCGTCATCTTTCATTCCGTTCTCTTTCGTCCACTCCTCATCTCCAGCACGCTAATGAGATTTAACTAATTACTCGGCTGAGACAATGAAGAGAGATATGACATTCTTGTGGGGCAGATGTGGCAGCACTCCTTCTGGGACGCCTAACAACCCATGATGGACCAATTACACGTGCGAGAGGGTGAAGGTAGTTGTACAGTTAGGTTTTTGACTTATTTAGAATTTCACTATTTTTTATTTTTTTTGAGAGAGAGAGAGAGAGTAAGAGAAAGTGAGAGAGAGAGAGAGAGAGAGAGGGAGAGAGAGATGGGAGTACATTATTGCATTCAACATGTGACATTATTCGGGGAAGACACGCAACACACACACACACACACACACACACACACACACACACACACACACACACACACACACACACACACACACACACACACACACACAAGTCCAAGTCCTTCCTCTACCGACACACAATCTTGTTAGCATGGATGACTTCTAGGAAACTGCCTTTGTCCTCTTATTCCTAGACCTTGTGTGCACGTATTATACACTTGCTGTACGTACACGGGCCGAGCAACCAGACAGTCTCACAGTGAAGCAGATTCCCGCGAAGACATAGTTAGGAAGAATTATGTTGTTTTTTTTATTCTCTCTTTACTAAGTTAATTTGTCTTGGTGGTTTTTGTACGCGTGTGGTGCAAAATAAAGTGTGTCATTTAATTTAATTTAATGTTGTTTTTATATTCTATGAAGAGAATTATTATAAAGTCTCATCACAATATCTTAGAAAAACATTGTATAAGAAATAAAAACACGGAAGAAAGAACTTGTTATGTATCTAAACAATGCGAAATATTGAAGTGAGTGTTATGTAAATATACAATACCATCCCTTGAACTGGAATAAAAGAGTCTTCCCTGCAACCAAACCCTACAAAACACACCTAGTTATAAACCAAACCACCACGATATATGTACAAACCTTTTCAATTGTTCCCGCCACAAGCATTAAACTAGCTGTAACTCCTTTCGTTTTACTCGTATTGAATTTTCAAGCATGGATTCAGAATCTGCATAGTTTTCCGATCTTTATGGTATGTAACAAGTACCGATAAACACAATATTTTGAAAATATATATTACGTCCTCACGTAAATTACGTAGATTATAAATAACGAAAAAAGAAACTAGACGCAGGATTGGAATGGGATAGGGTTTAAAAAGAAGACAAAAATATTTATGATTTCACAACATAACTCTTTGCTATATTTGATCGGTATCTATCTCATGAAAAATAGTTATTTACTAAAATTTTGATATCATTAAACAAACAATATTAGCTTCTAAGCTAAGATACCAATTGAACAAAGTGCTCTGTTTATTAGTTGGTAATTTCATAAGGAATATCTGATATCTTTTCCATCAACATTGGTAAAGTATTAGATCCACCATACTGATTTTATCATTTGTTTTAACCCAAATAAATTCCTTTATAGAAATAAAAGTTGCTGGTGAAATTAACTGAAACTAAGCTGAATGTCTTACATTATTCCTATGTACAACATAGTTTAAAAAGAACAAAATCGAAGAGGAAAAAAAATCAAAAATTTCCCGAAGTAGCAAATATGACAAAAATACACCATATGTTGAGATCAATTCTACACATCCACGAGGGTCTGTAAGATGGTTAAACGTGTTGTAAGGCATAGTTATGAACTGCTTTGAGCTGTAACAGTCATTACAAGAATATTCGTGGAAGTTAAGAGTATACGTGTTCCTTACGGGGTAACGGGTCGTGTGTAGGAGTATACGTGGGTTACTGATAGCTCTCTGATGGAGCTTGACACTGCAATAAAAGTACTGCATTACATTTTTTTAATGAAAATAAATCACTTCCATAGCCATTGGCACCGGTGACAGTCAGTAGTGAAGATTTTGATCGGCCGGTCATGACCGAACGAGCGGTGGGAATTGAGTTGTTTTCTGCCTCTATATACCTAATTCTAGTGAGCCTTATCTTGATGCAGCAGCATTTAAGAAGGTCAGAGGAAGGCTATGTATACTACAGGAGTATTCAAACAGACTCTGCCATCCTGAAATAGTGTATAAAAACTGGTTTTCATCACATTTTCTACTTAAACTAGCTGTAACTCCTTTCGTTTTACTCGTATTGAATTTTCAAGCATGGATTCAGAATCTGCATAGTTTTCCGATCTTTATGGTATGTAACAAGTACCGATAAACACAATATTTTGAAAATATATATTACGTCCTCACGTAAATTAAGTAGATTATAAATAACGAAAAAAGAAACTAGACGCAGGATTGGAATGGGATAGGGTTTAAAAAGAAGACAAAAATATTTATGATTTCACAACATAAATCTTTGCTATATTTGATTGGTATCTATCTCATGAAAAATAGTTATTTACTAAAATTTTGATATCATTAAACAAACAATATTAGCTTCTAAGCTAAGATACCAATTGAACAAAGTGCTTTGTTTATTAGTTGGTAATTTCATAAGGAATATCTGATATCTTTTCCATCAACATTGGTAAAGTATTAGATCCACCATACTGATTTTATCATTTGTTTTAACCCAAATAAATTCCTTTATAGAAATAAAAGTTGCTGGTGAAATTAACTGAAACTAAGCTGAATGTCTTACATTATTCCTATGTACAACATAGTTTAAAAAGAACAAAATCGAAGAGGAAAAAAATCAAAAATTTCCCGAAGTAGCAAATATGACAAAAATACACCATATGTTGAGATCAATTCTACACATCCACGAGGGTCTGTAAGATGGTTAAACGTGTTGTAAGGCATAGTTATGAACTGCTTTGAGCTGTAACAGTCATTACAAGAATATTCGTGGAAGTTAAGAGTATACGTGTTCCTTACGGGGTAACGGGTCGTGTGTAGGAGTATACGTGGGTTACTGATAGCATCTCTTGATGGAGCTTGACACTGCAATAAAAGTACTGCATTACATTTTTTTAATGAAAATAAATCACTTCCATAGCCATTGGCACCGGTGACAGTCAGTAGTGAAGATTTTGATCGGCCGGTCATGACCGAACGAGCGGTGGGAATTGAGTTGTTTTCTGCCTCTATATACCTAATTCTAGTGAGCCTTATCTTGATGCAGCAGCATTTAAGAAGGTCAGAGGAAGGCTATGTATACTACAGGAGTATTCAAACAGACTCTGCCATCCTGAAATAGTGTATAAAAACTGGTTTTCATCACATTTTCTACTTAAACTAGCTGTAACTCCTTTCGTTTGACTCGTATTGAATTTTCAAGCATGGATTCAGAATCTGCAGAGTTTTCCGATCCTTATGGTATGTAACAAGTACCGATAAACACAGTATTAAGAAAATATATATTACGTCCTCACGTAAATTACGTAGATTATAAATAACGAAAAAAGAAACTAGACGCAGGATTGGAATGGGATAGGGTTTAAAAAGAAGCGAAAAATATTTATGATTTCACAACATAACTCTTTGCTATATTTGATCGGTATCTATCTCATGAAAAATAGTTATTTACTAAAATTTTGATATCATTAAACAAACAATATTAGCTTCTAAGCTAAGATACCAATTGAACAAAGTGCTTTGTTTATTAGTTGGTAATTTCATAAGGAATATCTGATATCTTTTCCATCAACATTGGTAAAGTATTAGATCCACCATACTGATTTTATCATTTGTTTTAACCCAAATAAATTCCTTTATAGAAATAAAAGTTGCTGGTGAAATTAACTGAAACTAAGCTGAATGTCTTACATTATTCCTATGTACAACATAGTTTAAAAAGAACAAAATCGAAGAGGAAAAAAAATCAAAAATTTCCCGAAGTAGCAAATATGACAAAAAATACACCATATGTTGAGATCAATTCTACACATCCACGAGGGTCTGTAAGATGGTTAAACGTGTTGTAAGGCATAGTTATGAACTGCTTTGAGCTGTAACAGTCATTACAAGAATATTCGTGGAAGTTAAGAGTATGCGGGTTCCTTACGGGGTAACGGGTCGTGTGTAGGAGTATACGTGGGTTACTGATAGCTCTTGATGGAGCTTGACACTGCAATAAAAGTACTGCATTACATTTTTTTAATGAAAATAAATCACTTCCATAGCCATTGGCACCGGTGACAGTCAGTAGTGAAGATTTTGATCGGCCGGTCATGACCGAACGAGCGGTGGGAATTGAATTGTTTTCTGCCTCTATATATACCTAATTCTAGTGAGCCTTATCTTGATGCAGCAGCATTTAAGAAGGTCAGAGGAAGGCTATGTATACTACAGGAGTATTCAAACAGACTCTGCCATCCTGAAATAGTGTATAAGAATTGGTTTTCATCACATTTTCTATTTAAACACACCATACTTCATTTTTTTTTATATTATTTAACCCCAACACGCCTCAAAGGACCCCCAACAATTTTACGAGTTTATTCTTAACCACTAGAAGGCATGAGGGGAGGGGGGGAGGGGGAGAGAGAGAGAGAGAGAGAGAGAGAGAG
>JAPQNM010000002.1:13200412-13205412 GCA_029783475.1 Metacarcinus magister
CTTGCGCCCACGTTTTTCACCCCGAACCCCACGAGACAAGGTAAACATAAGGTTGGGTTAGGTGGCGACTCTTCCGGCTGTGGACGCGAATTGAAGCTTAATGATTATTGCTGGTTAGACTTGCTTAGTGTGTGCGTGTGCGTGTGTGTGTGTGTGTGTGTGTGTGTGTGTGTGTGTGTGTGTGTGTGTGTGTGTGTGTGTGTGTGTGTGTGTGTGTGTGCGTGTGTGTGCGTGTGTGTGTGTGTGTGTGTGTGTGTGTTAATGTCTCGTCGTAAAACAGATTAGTAACAAAATAAAGATACATTGATAAAGAAAAATGAAGTAAGTAGGTAAGGAAAGGAAATAACTAAATGCATGAATTGGTGAAATAAATAGATACATAATAATAATCGTAATAATAATAATAATAACAATAATAATAATAATAATAATAATAATAACAATAATAACAAAAAACAGTTAATTCTCGCGCGTTATATCCTTTAAAACGACTAAAGCTTACATTACCACCAACCCATCTGCTACATAATACTACATAATACTACATAATACTACATAATACTACATAATGCTACATAATGACCTGCAGGCTAAATAACCATCATGCAACACCAATTAGAAGTTGTATGTTAAACGCAACACCAAAATACACTAGATTCTGAAACTTTAAACCTATATTTTGTGCACGAGTCACCTAACACAACTTGTATGTGTAAGATACATATTACAGTATTTGTATATTAATCCATAAATACAGAATCATATATACAGTATAATATTTTAACGAATAATTGGGATTCTTAATGTTATCAGAGTTTCGTTTTTTTCACATTAGGAGACATGAAGACATATGATTATACATAATTATCTTGGTAATGACAAAATTTTATTCGTTAATATGTTTCTCGTTATTTCCTCGTCGCCTCGCGTTAATTACATCCGGTGTGAGTAATTAACCTTGACCTGGAAACCCCTAATTGTCGGTGCAACCTGTGTGTTAATTATGTTATGTGTTGTCCTCTCGTCCTAGTGTGTGTGTGTGTTGATTATGTTATGTAATGTTCTCGTTCCTGTTATTCATGTGATGCTGTGATGTTCTCTTCCTTCTTTTAACAATATAGTTTATCAACATTTTTTTCGTAGTATAATATTTTCTTTTCGTCAGTGCAAAGTTACTGTCATTGGTCCAAGAAGGGATGGTGATAATGTTTGTTTGTTTTTTCGTTCAATGTTTGTTTCCTCCTTCGTGCCTCCCGCTGAGGGGAATGATTGCACGTGTGATCGGATAATACATTACAAAGGAGTATAAAGGAGTACAAAGGAAGAACAGATAACAGCGACCTTACTGAACCTAACCAGTTTTAAAGCCACATTTTCTTACTTTCCATAATAATGATAATAATGATAATAATAACAATAAAACACACTTCACCCGCACATACGTCAAAAGAATACTAATGTTTACTCAAGAATGACACCACACATTTTTTTTTTAATGCTAATGGAAAACCAGCTTAGGGCAATATAAAAACGTATTAAAAAATGGCCTACTTATGAAAATAAAAAAAAGAGTAATAAAAAAGTGAGGCCAAATTATGGTTGCAGGTGTCTTGATACTCCTCTCTTCAAGGAGTTCAAGTCGTGGGAAGAAATACAGATTCAGGTAAAGAGTTCCAAAGTTTACACTAGAAACAAATCAAAACACAAGCCAAACACAGCCAAACAGTCACGTAACAACAAAAACATACACTCACATTCAAGGTCTCTCTGTGATACAAACTACATTTGAATGACAAGTCCGACCCCGCGGTGAGGCACTCCCGCGAGTCTAAGTCTTGTCTTGTCTTGTCCTCTCCTGTCCTGTCCTGTCCAGTAGTAGGCGTGGGATGTGTCTTTGCAACGTCTCACACTCTTGGTTTGTTGATTATGATTTATTTCAATGGACGTTTAGTTTTCTAGTGGTATACAATATTTTTCTATGGTTATTTTCTTGTTTCAATTTCCTCAGTTGTTAGTTTTTGAAATGTTAATATGTTACTTATGTTTATTTACAGTTCATAATGTTATGTTTTATTTTAGTTTCTTTCAATATTACGATTATGAAGGTTTAAGGAACACACACGTAGCAGCTTTACATTACGGGCGATACAATTATTCTCTACCAGGAAGGAATGAACTGCACAGTATTTGAGGCAATTTATGGAGTCCTTCACCACTTGTTCCATGAATCCCACAACGTACAACTATAGGAAACCATGAACTGCGTGACATTCAGGACGCAGAGAAGAGTAACAATCCATTCATTTCCATTACACAGCAAGTCTTCCTTAATAAAGCAATCATAATAATAAATAAAAAAACATATATACAACACATTCCTATCATTGAGTTAGATACTTCATTAGAAATTTAACTTTTTAGTCACGAGAAAGAGATATAAATTGTTGTTGGTATGTCAATATTCTCCAGACTTATGCCTGGAAGGATATAAGAATTATTGGTAAAACTAGACACTGGAAAGAATATTGTTTCCACTAGAATGTGTGAGCATGTTGCGCGTCACGCTTCTGTAACTGTCACAAACATACCTCGCCTTGCTGACTGACTAACTGACTGACTGACTGACTGACTGACTGACGTGGTGATTGAACTGACACTTGAATTGTTTTCTCGTCCCTTGTCGGTTGTTGTGTTTAATGAAGCTAAATTAAAACTTCCACGAACGACTAACTTTGATTTGATTTGATCCGTTGAAATCTGATCGGGTTTCATTCACGCCAAACAAATGCTTTTCCAACAATAAGTCTTGCTATCTTTCCTGAACACTTTACTTTTATCAAAAATCACGTTTAGGAAAGAGCTATATGTTTTATCTAACCTTTTCAACACTTTTTATTACAATTATAGCATATCACACACACATACACACACACGCACACGCACACACACACACACACACACACACACACACATACACATACACACATACACACACACACATACACACACACACACACACAGCTGAAAAAACACAAATCAAAGGGTACTGTGAATCAATTTACTGTTCTATTCGCATTCTGAAAAAAAAAAATTTGAAATCACTATGAACGCTATTGACTTTGACGTGCATGTATGTATGCATGTAGGTGTGTATCCATGTGTATGTATGTATGTCTGTGTGTGTCCATGTGTATGTATGTATGCCCATCTTACCCGGAACTTCGTAAAACACAAATACTACTTCAACGCCACGCCTTCCTAGAGCTCATTTTTGGTCCCTCTTTCAAAATTTAGATGTGATACTTGTTATGCATTACTCTACAACTACATCACGCCCACTCCTGTACGTTATCGCTATTAGAATTACATAGAAACGCACACACATACACACACACTCACATACACACTCAAAAACACTAACATTTGAAAAAAGCAAAATACGAATTAAATTATAGGAAAAAAATAGAAAAAATGACACGTACGTTAAATATAAATTCCTAATATTCATGTGTGGCTATTTTGGAGGAAGCTTCACATGGATAAAATAAGCAAGGAAAAAATGTATAATGTTATTTACTCGTGAAAAGGGAAAGAGAGAGAAAAAATGGGAGGAGAGACTGAGAGGATGAGTGATGTGGCAAGATGAAGAGGAAGGAAGGTAGGGAGGTAGGGAGGAAGAGGAAGAAGAAGAGGAAGAGAAGAGGAGGAGGAAGAGAGAAAGATGGATAGAAAAAAAATCGTATACACTTTCTTATTTTTCTATTAAAACCAGATAAGCTTAGAAAAAAAAGAGAAAGAAAGAATAGAAAATGATGTTCAATATATTCAGGATTTAATAGTTCAAGGTCAAAGTCGAACTGATAACATAGTAATAATAATAATAAAAAAACTAAAAAAAAACTAAATGAGAGAGAGAGAAAAGAGAAACAAACCAAAAAGAATGATGAAAAAAAATACATCAACTTTTTTTTTCTTCTACTAATCAACTGTGGGCGAAATGCAAGGATGAAGTAAAATGAGTAGGCAGGATTTTACAACTGAATAAATGAACGAATGAACGAATGAACGAATGAATAAATGCAAAAAATGAATGAATGAATAAAGTCAAGTCTGTTCCGAGGAATGAATGGTTGGTAAAGTGAGCGAATTAATGGAGTGTGCAAATCATGGTCTGTAATTACTAAAACGGACTGCAGAGTGAAGTGAGATGATGAGATGAAATGAGATGAGCAAACATACGTAAGGTTAGATTAGGTATTAAGTTAATGATGTGGATAAGCTCTTGCTGAATAGGTAGTTGAGTGGATAGATAGTGGGAGGAACAATGATATAAGCAAGCAGGTGATCACATTCTCAGGTGTAGCTCGTCCTTACCTGTAGAGATTCGCTTCCACCTGTGAGCACACCTGTCGGGCAAACACAGTGGCGCGGATCTAAGAGTACAAGTGTCCTTATCTACAAAGGCTATGCTCTCTCTCTCTCTCTCTCTCTCTCTCTCTCTCTCTCTCTCTCTCTCTCTCTCTCTCTCTCTCTCTCTCTAACACAACTCTCCGCTGGTCTGCTTACAAAAGATAGGGTTTCAAAGGGAGGGAATTGTGTAAAGCGAGTTTTCATTGTCAATTCAAGTGGTTTGGGTTTGGGTTCACTCTTACAATATGATTTTATTTGATGGGTGAATGGTCATTATATCAGATTCATAAAACACTTGAATATATTATGTATGCTGTTTTTGTTAGAATTGCCTCTATAATATAACATCAAAATAAATCACTACACATTGAATTTTTAGATATTAGAAAACATCACTTTATTTAATGGTTTTCGAATATATTTTTTTAAGAGTGATACATTTATTACCTTATCAAAGTCTTCTAATTAATATTTCTTAGTCCTAGTTTTCTTAATAATTACTTTTTTTAACATGGTAAGAAAACAACATCATAAGAGAGACTGAGTGAAGGGAAGAGAAGATCGACCTGAGCTGAGAATTGCACAGTGTT
>JAPQNM010000002.1:13210412-13212912 GCA_029783475.1 Metacarcinus magister
AGCTTCATTTTAAACTGTCACCCGCGTGGTAAACAATGCTAAATCAAATATTTTATGATTAAACTAAACTAAACTAAACTAAACTAAACTACGACAAAAGTGAAATATTTGTTATTTGGCTTCAGTTCAAACTAATCGTAAAATGAAAAAATAAAATATATATATCGGATTAAACACAAAGATGATCAGAAAATTACAGGAGCTGCCTTGTGTAGAATGTAGATCAACTGGCCTTCCTTTTGCAGCCTCTTTATTTTCTTATGTTCTTATGTTATGAAGTTAGGAAGGTCACCCAGCATGTTAGCGTCACCCAGGCATGAGTTGGGTGTTCCTTCCCTGCACCTCCACACACACACACACACACACACACACCCATAAGTGCACGGGAGCCTGAAACGCAGTAACTCTGGCACCGCACACAATGGACATCGTACCCCAATTCTGTTCCCTTTTACTGAGAGGAAAAAGGTTGTTTTTCTTGTCGAGTGAGTGTTTTCTTACTTTTATCTATTCTTTTCAGAAATATCCTCCCCTCGTCGCAAAACGCGCGGCGTCTGTCAGGGACACTTTATTTAAAACCCGAGGAACATGGAAAGGCCTCGAGGCTCAAGGTAAAAAATGAAAACTAAATCCCATCCCCATACGTTATAAAGGGTAACACGGGATGTGGTTCCTTACTGTTGAGGTTAATCGTTACCCGCCGTTACCTTACGTTATAGACCACCTTACGTTTTCCCTTCCTAACAGTTGAGGCAGAAGTTAGTAACTATCACCGGCGGGTTGTCTCCTCGGTCAAGGGAGCAGGTTGGAGAAACAAGCGACTTCACTTTTTAACGAGGACCAATTTCCTGCTGGAGTCCTGCGCCGCGGTGCTTTAGGGGCTGAAAACGTTCGCCTTCGGGGCCTGGCACGGTTTAGCACTAGCGGCAGAAATTATCAGAGCAGGGAATTAAGTCCTGACAGAATTATCAGGTGCACAGTGTTGCCAACAAAACCACGACACCCCAGGAGGCGGCAGGGCGGGGCTGGAGGTGGACCCGCTAACCTCACCTCACTACTTATATACCAAAGGAAGAGGCTTGTTTTTGAAGGCGCTTTGACTGCTGAGACATGATTCATTAAGATAGATGTGTGGGAAGGGGAAGGAGTGTGAGTGTGTGAGTGTGTGTGTGTGTGTGTGTGTGTGTGTGTGTGTGTGTGTGTGTGTGTGTGTGTGTGTGTGTGTGTGTGTGTGTGTGTGTGTGTCCTTGCTTGTCATTGCATATCACGAGTGTCATGCAATACTGGACTATATATTTTTTTTTATCCATGAGAGGGACATCCTTTTCACTCTTACAGCCATAAATCTATTAATCCCTTCCCCTCCCTTCCCTTCCCTTCCCTGCCCTGCCTTCCCTTCCCTTCCCTTCCCTTCCTTTCCCTTCCCTTCTCTTCCCTTCCCTTCCCCTCGTCCGCAGTGGTTCAGCCGCAAGCCAGAGGTACTACAACGCTAGTCCATTTTCTTTCACGCTCATAACACCGCCAACTTAACTTAATCCACGTTATGTTTCACTTTTCCTTTACGAGCCAAACTTTACAAATCCTGAGTCACCGTAACTATCTCTTCACTCCTCCTCACTCCTCACGCCTCCACAACCACACACACACACACACACACACACACACACACACGGTAATTGTATCATGAAAAAAAAAAAAATATATATAAAAGAACACAATTTTATCCATCCACACATCACTCACCACACCCATGGCTTCCACTGTTATAGACTGGCTGCTGCTGCTGCTGCTGCTGCTGCTGCTGCTGCCCTAACCACCCCTCCCAGCCTTCCTTTCATTCACTCCTGTGCTCTATTCTTCTCCATGCCATCACACGCCATTCAACCACCACACACCCTTTTGTCCTCTCCCACCACGCCCTGCCTTGCCTGCCATCCACTGCGCCTTATTCTCCACCTTCCTCCCTCCTTTCTTATACTCGACTTAGGTAATGTTAAGCCTGGCTGTAAACAACTTCACTATGGGGAGTGTCAAGGGACGGGGGAGGATGGGGAGGGAGTCTTGTCCTTCTTGGCGGAGCTGGAATACTCAACCTTATAGCGAGGAAGGAGAGGGAGGAGGAGGAGGAAGTGGGAAGGTCCTACGACATGAATATAGCATTTTATGACCACACCACCCAGGAAGGAGTAAGACAGTCTGAGAATACTGGGTCGTTGCCTTGCTAGTGGGTGAGGGAAGGAGAGAGGGAAGGGAAGGGGAAGGAGGGAGAGGGAGGGAAGGGTAGGGAGAGGGAGGTATGTATGAGTGGGATTATGGTAAGGTATATGAAGAGGTGGCGTCTGTTAGGTGGTGAGACAGGATGGCTGGCTGTGAAAAATGTGTGTCTACTGAGAAGAGTAAAGAATATTTTTGAGCTAAGAGTTGAGTGAGTTTAAGTGATAAGTTTGCGTTGTGTAAGGAAGGGAATAGTGGACAAATATATACGTACGTTAACGGCATA
>JAPQNM010000002.1:13222912-13232912 GCA_029783475.1 Metacarcinus magister
AGAATGATATAGTATGATAATGAGATAATAATGAGAGAAACATGCATCAAAGAGTTCTGAGAAACACTCTTGTCAATTGAACGGAATAATCTTTATGTAACACGATATGATGAATTCTCACTATCATAAAAAAAAATATATATAAAAAAAAGAGAGGGAAAGAGAGCATGAAACATAGGATTGGGAATCGTCTAAAAAAAAGTCAAAAGAAACAAAACAAAACAAAAGAAGTGTGGTTTCCGATATTCATTGCTGGTATTCCTGTAACAAGAGAAGGTGAAAACTGTAAGTAAGGAATATCCAAAGCAGAAAAAAAGAGAAGAAATAAAAAAATAACATGAAAAACACACGGAAAATAAAAACTTGTTTCCGATACTTGAGTGACGTGATAGTAACGAGAGGAATAAAGAGGATAACCTAACCAGTTTCTAAACAAGTGACGCAGCAGCAGCAGTGTGTGTCATCTTAATACTGACATCAGCAGACTCAGGCTTTCGAAGATCTTCAGCTATTTGTGAATCAATCAGATATAATATGGTGGCAGCGGTTGGATTCCAAGGCCTCGAAATGGTACAGGTTGCGAAGCTCATCTTACATGTTTATTTCTCTCTTTCTTTTTTTTTCTTTTTTTTTCTCTCTCTCTCTCTCTCTTTCTCTCTCTTTCTCTCTCTCTTTCTCACTGTAGGAAATGAGATTGTTGCAATGATAATGATGATGATGATGATAGTGACAACCATAATGATGAATAACTGTAATGGTGAATATGATCGCAATATCTATAAAGTGAACGTACAGAAAACGAAATCCTATTAGTTGAAATGGTTGGGTAGATTTGAATATTTTCTTTTCATACCTATTCGTTCACCCTTGACGTGGATTATTTCCGTGCACCGCCTCCACCCACCAGCCAGCTAGACAGTGTTGAGGGCGTCACGAGCGAGCACTTACCTTTCATTCCCTGTATTCCTGCTTCGGATGTCAAGGCCTCGACGAGGCGGTGGGAGTATCAATCGTTCAGTCAGTCAGTCAGTCAGTCTCATGTTTCTGTCACGTAACGAGATGTCTGTATCATCACGCACACACACACGCGCACACCACACACATACACACAAAGGCACACACACACCCACACACACACATATAGGCGTGCCACACTGGCTGCAACATAATCCTGTCTGCTTTAAGGAATCCAATTCTGTCCAAACGAGGCGTTAATGCTGCATTTTTGCTTCATTAGAGTATCGACTTTGTTCCCGAGTGTCGTCGATACGAGACTTTGTACAAACCTTCGTTGTTCTGGCAAAACTAGGTTAAAATAGTCTTGAAATATTCCTCCATTATTTTATGTTATCAAAAAAAGACTATTTTTCCATTGGGTCTTCCCGATACAGCCTGTCTGGCCTCCCCATGTGTGTTTTGGCGACGCCTTAACCCTGAAGTGTGTCGTGTAAGGCTGCTGGGGGATCGTGCGAGTGTATTGCTCCACCTCGCTCGTGTTATTGAAGTATAAATAATTTAATTGGTCGTATAGCTATTCTTGGGGCACTTCCAGGCCTTAATGATCCCCAGACGAAGGCCACAAAGTAATTACAGGTGGCGGGTATTCATCACACCTTCCATCATGCTTGCGTTCATCCCATTAGTGAAAGTTCTTTATCTTATTCTTGAGTTTGTGAAGGTTTGAATGCCTCTGAATGTCCCTCCGAATAGGTCCATAAAACCCTGAGCGAGCACATTCCTCAAAGTCAGGCTCCTCCAACACATTTCTCGAGGCTCAAATCCAATATGTTGTGGTGAGTTTCAGGTCAAATTGTACAACATACGTATGTCACAAAACTCAAAACGATGTCAGGTTTCCTATTTATTTTTCTATCTCTATCTCTCTTTTTCTCCTTTTTCGTCGATTCTAAAACTGGATTGTGATATTTTGCAAATGTTTCTCTCGCACTCATTGTTATTATCTTACTCCTGTGTAATTATTTTCTTTTTATCATTCTCTTCTATTGTGTCCACCTTATGATTCTGCCTTTGACCACTTCCACCATTTCACACCTAAGTAAGTAATGATAGTCGTACTGAAGCAACACGCCTCTGCCCTCTCTTCTCTTCTTCTATAAACACAGCACGTTATACTTGTCATTAGTGTTAAGTGTAAGACATTGAGATTGTTACACTTAAGTATGTTTACGTTATCTTCAAGTGTCTTCATGGTAGCTAAGATTATAGTGTGTCAAGAAAATGTATCTATGTGATTATGTTGTCTTGTACTTACTGCTACACAAACATACACGCACTCGCACACGCACACACACGCACACGCACACACACACGCACACGCACACGCACACGCACACGCACGCACACGCAAACGCACACACACACACACACACACACACACACACACACACACACAAGGTGCAGTATAACAGGCTACGTGTTACATTACAGTCATACATTCATTACAATACAAAAAAACCTTCAATAGAATGATGATTTTTACCCTTTGGAGCTGTTATCAAAACTCTAAATGTGTATGTATAAGTATAGTCACAGATTTTGAAACTGTCACATATATCTTTGCAAGCAGGTGGTCCTTTCCTGCGAGGAAGTTATCTCCGTCCATTCAGAGTACAGAGTGAGGCGGCGCGTGGCCCTTTGGCAGCCACCAGACCGAAGCATGGCTGCCAATACTCAAACTGGATGGCAGGCAAGTCTTACCTTCATCATTTACAAATATATATGTGACTGTGTGTGTGTGTGTGTGTGTGTGTGTGTGTGTGTGTGTGTGTGTGTGTGTGTGTGTGTGTGTGTGTGTGTGTGTGTGTGTGTGTGTGTGTGTGCGTGTAAGAAAACAAATAATGTGATGTAAAATAATGTAACACAATACAAAATAATAATATAATATGATATAGCAGTAGCATCTGCCTGTCTTTGTTGTAGATAATATTCTTATTAACACAGTGTGCACATGAAGAGGGTGACATCAATCATATGATACAACTGTGTGTGTGTGTGTGTGTGTGTGTGTGTGTGTGTGTGTGTGTGTGTGTGTGTGTGTGTGTGTGTGTGCGTGTGCGTGTGCGTGTGCGTGTGGCCTTAATGACGGTCATCAGTGGACACAAGACAACAACACTGCGTCTCCCAAGCGACGGCATCTCTTTATTCATGCATCACCTTGGAAGCAATGCACGATTTGAAAGTCTGAGGAGCCAATAATCCTGAGGGGAAGACGCACCCCCCCCCTTACCCCCTTCCCACACACACACACACACACACACACACACACACACACACACACACACACACACACACACACACCATACTTCACATGTTCGACCTAGAGCAAGAGATAGCAAGTTGCACAATACTTTCTGATGCTGTAACTATTATTATTATTATTATTATTATTATTATTATTATTATTAGGACACCATTTTTCTACTATTGTATTCATTACATACACTATTTCAACAATCTTATTTTTTTTTGTAACTTTTAATATTCCGCAAAGCATTTATAAAAAAATATATTATAAGCAATATCAGTACGCGAGGTTAATGAAAATAATGCAGAGTATATAAACTAGCTCTTCCCTTCCTTTGTTGCTCTTTATATATTTATAGAATACTGCCAGCGGTGTCACCTTTGAAGAACAGGAAGGAAAAAATATATACTTTACACATTTCTAGTTTGCGTGCGAATGTGTGTGTGTGTGTGTGTGTGTGTGTGTGTGTGTGTGTGTGTGTGTGTGTGTGTGTGTGTGTGTGTGTGTGTGTGTGTGTGTCTGCGTGTGCGTGCAAGCCCCCCTCCCCCAACACCGGTTATTGGTCTCCTGTCATTGCTATCTGTTCACTGTTTCATTGCGCCTCATATAAGTTACATTTCTGTGCACTGTTCTGAATAGTTACCAAAGTGTTCTCCCTCGTTAATAATAGCAATGATAGTAGTGATGGTGGTGGTGGTGGTGGTGGTGGTGGTGTTGGTAGTAGGTAATGGTGGTGGTGGTGGTATCGCTTGTGTAAAACATTTGCCATATTTTAGAACAATGTTTCCTACGCTACTATGTAAAGTGTATCGACTGTTTACCATTTATTTCAGATTATTTATTTATGTGGGTGCATGTGTGTGTGTGTGTGTGTGTGTGTGTGTGTGTGTGTGTGTGTGTGTGTGTGTGTGTGTGTGTGTGTGTGTGTGTGTGTGTGTGTGTGTGTGTGTGTGTGTGTGTGTGTGTGTGTGTTGCGTGTTGCGTGCACATTTCTGGCTCGCTCGTTGGAAATGGGAGTGAGTTATAGCAGCGCACAAATCTATAAGGATACACTTGAGCGTTCAATCCCTAAGGGTGACGGTGCAAAACAATGACAATCCTCGCTTCTAGCACTAACCAGACACACACACACACACACACACACACACACACACACACACACACACACACACACACAAAGCACGCAGGAACAAAGCCAGAGCAACAGAATTACATAAACCAAATGAGAAAGAAAAAAAAAATGGTCAGAGAGAAAAAAAAAAAGCTAGAGAGAGAGTGATGAGAGGGGGAGAGGGAGGTAAGGGTAAGGGTGAATGTAACAATGCCATAATATACTAGTTGGTTGTCAGGATGGGTTGGAATTCATGGTTAGGTCTGGACGGATGGACTGGCTGACTGGGTAACTGGCTGAATGGTTGGTGGCCTTGTGCAGCCATCCAGCGGGTCACGTCGAGGGGAGGGAATGGACGGGAAACAATGGGGGAAGTGGAAGTCAATTATCGATATAAATACAAACATGACCTGATGGGTGACCTGTGTACCATAGCATGACACACAAAAAAATGTATATACAGGAACCCTTCATGTAGGTGTGTATGTATGTATCTATAAATAATTGTGTGGACTGTAATAAGTTAGAATTTAATTAGAGGAGTTAATTAATAAGTTGTAATACCATACTAGACTGTGATTAGAAAAAAGAAAGAAAGAAGAAAAGGACAGAATGTACTAATAGGAGTGTGTGTGTGTGTGTGTGTGTGTGTGTGTGTGTGTGTGTGTGTGTGTGTGTGTGTAAAGGTGAGTGAGGGTAAGGTAAGGCAGAACAAAACACCATTGTTCACTTATATGTAAATATTAGACACATGTATTTCATTTATCAATCACTTCTAACCCGTTGATGTAAATACTACCAAGTTTGATTTATGCAGATTGGAAACACTACATCGCAGGGGTAATGTATATATTTTTTTTCCCAAGATAATAAGTAAATAAACGTCACTGATGATAGAGATGATGGTGGTGGTGGCGCTACAGAATGACCTAACCTAACCTAACCTAACCTAACCTAACCTACCTACTCCTACCTTGCCTGTATAGTGTAGCGATGGAGTTTTGTAGCGTTGGAAGGGTGGAAGGGTGGAAGGTGAATGTCAATTGAGTGTCTGAGTGTGTGTCTTTATGGGGTTGTAAACGTTTCAGGGAAGGAAGGTACAGTGAGCAGAGTTTTATGAGGGAAGTAAGTGCTGTCTGTGATGAGAGCTTCCCAATACTGTTAGGTTTTTTTTTGAAGGGGAGGAGTAGAGGAAGAGACTATGAATGATCTAAAAATGTCTTGTTCGGTGCAGCTGCAATTTATTTTATGATCCCGTGACTAAACTGCAAATTGTTGACGGTTAAAAATTGTGTCTGTGTCTTGTCTTGTCTAGTCTTGTCTTGTCTTGGTGTGACGTTAAAATGTGAATAATAATAATAATAATAATGATAATAATAATAATAATAATAATAATAATAATAATAATAATAATAATAATAATAATAATAATAATAATAATAATAATAATAATAATAATAATAATAATAATAATAATAATAATAATATTTTTCTTCGTTTTCCTTTATGATGTGGAGCCGAGTTCAAAGGAGTCGAGGTCGGTGCCGCTAGTCGTGACCTGCCAATAAGGGTCTCAAGACGCCCTTTGTGTTAGGTTCGTGTCGTCAGTCTTTCGTAAATCTGAGAGGCGTCATATCGATTTCGGATGCGGAGGAATAGATCTTTTCTAGTGTATGAAGTTTAAAATTTTGAGAAGCTTTGCCACCATCCACTGTATCGGCCACACTGATTCACCTTTACAAAATATTATGACTTCAGAAACACAACGGAAATAAAAAAAAATAACTCCTGAGAAAAAACAAAAATGATAAAAAAAAGTTTGTTGTTCTATAAATGTAAGAATAAATTTTGTACTTTTAATGGCAGTGTTTACGAAACTATATAAATGAAAAAAAAATATAAAAAAAAACGCACACACATGTCTGGTTTACCTCCTCATATGTCTACACCGTTTGAAACACACACCAAAGTGTTTACAAGTCAAATACAAGGAAGGACAGAAAATGCGTATCGTTCTAGACTGTGAAGCTTCGGTCAAAGGAATATTCATATCTCAGAAATGAGTTGGTTTCTCTTTGAAGATTCAGGGATGTCAAGGGTGAGATTGAAGGAGAAGTAGTAGCAGTAGCAGCAGCAGTAGCAGTAGTAGTAGTAGTAGTAGTAGTAGTAGTAGTAGTAGTAGTAGTAGTAGTAGTAGTAGTAGTAGTAGTAGTAGTAGAGTAGTAGTAGTAGTAGTAGTAGTGGAGGAAGACTATAAGGTAGGTGTTGTGGGCGTGTGGGTGTGATACTCTAGTAGTAATTTTTCTCCTTATTGTTGTTGCGTCAAAGTATAAAATAATATCGATAACCATACCCTGTTTACCTATTATAAAGTATCCTCCTTTCTCTCTCTCTCTCTCTCTCTCTCTCTCTCTCTCTCTCTCTCTCTCTCTCTCTCTCTCTCTCTCTCTCTCTCTCTCTCTCTCTCTCTCTCTCTCTCTCTCTCTCTTTTCCTCCCCATTAATTATTTCCAGGTCATAATATTCCCTTTCTGTTCACTCCCTTGATATCGAAGCCAATGGACACAGGTACTTTTTTTTCCACTCCATTCTGTTCGATCATTCCCTTTGCACTGTTCACTGTAATAATTTTGTAGCGCTGTAATGCATTGAATATATCTCTATGTTTATTTTCCACGTTATGAAACAGAGCTCTTCCCTTCCTCTTTCTCCTCCTCCTCCTCGTTCTCAACACAATAGGTTAGCAGGACGGTAGGTAGTAGAGATGTTATATATTTTGTTGTATTCTATTGTTGGTGAATGGGGTGGAGAAAACTTAGTAGTAGTAGTAGTAGTGGTTGATTGATTGATTCAGACTTCATCCCACTGCAAAGTAATTAATTAATACAAACTCATATAAGTACTGTTACGTATCTCGTCCTCCTCTTCTTCTTTTTTATTATTATTTTTTTTTAATCTAGACAGGTAAATTAATGATGGTTTATCTATTATTATAAATTTCTTTTTTAATAATACACTGAATAATTTATACGTACCATCACTCACTCTCTCACTCACTCCCACACACACTCACTCCCTCACTCACTCACTCACACATAAAAAAAAAGTTTCATGAAGGTATATATTATGAATTATATCGGTGATTTCTTCTTCCCACCTGACTGCTTCTCCCTTGCATGTGTGCGGGGAAGGAAGGAAGGAAGGAAGGAAGGAAGGAAGGAAGGAAGGAAGGAAGGAAGGAAGGAAGGAAGGAAGGAAGGAAGGAAGGAAGGAAGGAAGGAAGGAAGGAAGGAAGGAAGGAAGGAAGGAAGGAAGGAAGGAAGGAAGGGGACAGATTCACCACCTAAACGTAACTTTTGAAGAGGGTCGACTCAAAGGGTGTGTGTGTGTGTGTGTGTTCATCAGTTAAGTTGAAGTTCTCTTGCTTTAACGAACTGACTCTAATCCCTCACACTCCACTACACCGTTACAGCTCTTGCCTGCCCTTACCTTTCTCTCCTTTCCCTCTGTTCTTTCCTCCCTTTTACTGGTCTGGCCTCTCTCTCTGTCTCTGTCTCTGTGTATGTGCTTGCCTCCCTTCCCTCACACATACTCGTCTCTGTTTTACTATGTTCTGCTTGGTTCTGCTTTGTTTTCTGCATCCTCTCTACGTTAGATTAAGCCAGTCTCCCCTTCTTTTATCCCCTCTCATGGTGAACTCCAACAGGGACGGACAAATACATACGCTGTCTGTTAAACCTTCTTTATGTTACGTGAACTTCTTTTTCTTCCAGGACGAATGTGTGTATCAGTTTACTTGCAAAATTAACTTGTGTTGAGACTACTAATGCACTTTCGCGCTCTCTTTCTCTCTTTCTTTCTATCTTTCTTTCTATCTTTCTTTCTATCTTTCTTCGGTTTCTCCTTTTTTTTTCTCTCTCTCTCTCTCTCTCTCTCTCTCTCTCTCTCTCTCTCTCTCTCTCTCTCTCTCTCTCTCTCTCTCTCTCTCTCTCTCTCTCTCTCTCTCTCTTTACTGCGGCACATTGCAGGAATCTTCTTACTGGCGGGAACTATTTCTTTGTGTGTATGAAAACCTATTACGTTGTGACTTAAAGTTTGAATTTTTTAAACCAAGATTCACGTATTTAAATTTTTTTTTTTCATATCAAAACACACTTGAAAAAAAAATAATTAGAGAAGAAAACATTATTACCAGCTCGCTAATAATCTCGTATTAAGAAGAAGAATCAAAAATATACTGAATTAAAGTGTTTATAAGCAGCTAATGTTTTTTATGTTGAGTTCAATATATTAATTACTGTAAAGGAATGTTTACGTCATTAAAGTTCTTCAATATTACCATCTAATTAATTTGTTTTATGCCACCAATTATGTTTATTTTTTTTTTTTACATATAAGTCCTTTCTATTTACTGTACTCTATATGTAAGCTCCTTATCACACCTGTTGTAATACTTTATATGTTTATTAATTTATTATTTATCATGTCACATATCACTTTAAAGTTTCCTATCTCTTTTTAATACTTTATATATTCATGTGTTTTATACTATGTTGGTTATCATTTAAATTTTGTGTTTATAATTATTTATGTGGCGATTACATTTCTAATCCACTGTGGAAAACCAGGAAACTCACGGATGAAGAATTAATTCAACACCATGATGTGTTTCCACTTCTACGTGTGATGGATGTTAGTAGGATGGCAACACTGCAACACTTTCCTCAGTCCTCTAGCGGCAAGCTTTGGAACAAGTTGGGTGACAGCGCTGCCGTTAGGCGGACGAATTCCAAACCGAACAATACACTCTACCGACAAGTTTTCCAACTAGTTTACCCGACTGCACTGACGTCTGGCGGCGGATTTCTGAACCATTTCTGCTTTATGAGGAAGCAGCTCGTATATATTTCTTAACATTAACGATGATTGACTGGCGAAGCAGCTCATGTACGACTACGAGTCCACTGATAAAGCCTCGTCATGCCCAATACATACGAGGGAGCTAAAGACTTACTTAAAAAAATACTAATACTGGGCATCAATTCATAACATTAAACATATCTTGAACATTCACTGTTTTTTAATCGTTCGTCAGGCGATTAACATGGCAGATATACAGATTCACAAGTCCGTTTATCTACCTGGAAAAAGAGCGATTCTTTACCTTTATGCACCCTGGTTTGGGAACATGTGTGAGAAGAGGACAAAACGTTGAGCCACACACTGGATCAACACCTCCACTCCACCGCCTCCCTCACCACCTTACAAACCCAACACGCCAGACACTGACCACCCAGCCTTCCCCACCACACGTGTACAAGACAAACACACAAACCAATCCCCACAAAACACACTACATAAACTAAAACAGAAGAAACGCTAACTCAACAAACATTCCTCCACGTATATGTGCGTGTGTGCGTGTGTGTGTGTGTGTGTGTGTGTGTGTGTGTGTGTGTGTGTGTGTGTGTGTGTGTGTGTGTGTGTGTGTGTAAGGACATGCACGGCCGGCCTTGGGGACCCATTCGTTTTAATTAAGCCACACGCCTTACACAGGTAACTCTTTCAACACGTGTACCTGTCGATAACAATGAATATAACCTTTATAGCTAGAATAAAACGTTT
>JAPQNM010000002.1:13235412-13245412 GCA_029783475.1 Metacarcinus magister
TCATACACTTTTTACAAACATATTTCTCAGTAAAGTTTAAACATTCTCTTTTCCTTTTTGTCTTTACTCAATATTTCATACATACACACACACACACACACACACACACACACACACACACACACACACACACATACCTCCTTCTCCTCCTAATCCTCCTCCCCTCCTCTTTCTCCTCCTCCTTCTTATCATCCTTTTCTTCTTCCTCCTCCTCCTCCTCCTTCTTATCATCCTCTTCTTCTTCTTCTCCCTCCTCCTTCTCCTCCTTTAATTAATCAAGTAACATCAATATCATCATCACCACCACCAACACTAACATTGTCACCTCCTACACCAACAACACACCCATCAGATGACAAAGGTATTAACATTACACAACATCAATAACATCAACACACAACGACACCACAAAGCATCAAGATTATCAATACAACTACTATTATTACTACCATTACTACTACTACTACTACTACTACTACTACTACTACTACTATTTTGTTACTCTTCCTTTTTTCTCTTTCTCTTTTTATTCTTCTCTTTCTCTCTCACTCACACCTCAACCTTTTCTTAAGAGTGAATGGCTCCCAATGAATAAGGATTGTCTGCCCCTTTCTCACACACCTTTTTCTTTATTTATCTCCTTCTCTCTCTCTCTCTCTCTCTCTCTCTCTCTCTCTCTCTCTCTCTCTCTCTCTCTCTCTCTCTCTCTCTCTCTCTCTCTCTCTCTCTCACGGTTCCACGATCAATGCTCAGATCCTGCAGTCTCTAGCTTGCGTCTCTCGTCCATTCCAGGTTGAGAGAGAGCGAGAGCGAGAGAGAGAGAGAGAGAGAGAGAGAGAGAGAGAGAGAGAGAGAGAGAGAGAGAGAGAGAGAGAGAGAGAGAGAGAGAGAGAGAGTAATAGTGTCATCAAGCACATACCCATTAACCATTCAGGTACAAGGGCGTAACAGCGTCGTTTGGTCGTAGTAAAAATGACTCCTCTATGAACACGTTTTGAAAAATTAATAAAAAAAACAAACAAAAACAACTATAGAATTGAAATTGCAAATAAAATGAAATAAAAAGTAAGAGGATGCCTGAGGAAAACTCTCTCTCTCTCTCTCTCTCTCTCTCTCTCTCTCTCTCTCTCTCTCTCTCTCTCTCTCTCTCTCTCTCTCTCTCTCTCTCTCTCTCTCTCTCTCTCTCTCTCTTTCTCTCGTGCCTCCTTTTACACACACACACACACACACACACTTTCTCTCCTGTCTGTAAATTTTGTGTTACAGGAAGAAAGGTGAGTATTCCAGGGTAACTATCAACCGAAGAGTGTGTTACAGGAAATGGGAGGAAGAAGAAGGTAGTGTGTTGCAGGTAGTGTAGTGTGTTGTCTGTGGTAGTGTGGTGGAGGTAGTAGTGTGGTGGAGGTAGTAGTGTGGTGGAAGTAGTGTGGCGGAGAAGTACCACTGAGACACAAGAGGGAGGCAGAGAATGTGTCTGTGTATTCCCTGAAGGTCACAGCAGACGATCAAAAGGAAGGAAGGTAAGGAGCTAGAACAATTTCCTTGGTAGCTTTTCCTTGCTACTACTAAAGGAGATTGTTGAAAAGAATACTACTACTACTACTACAATAATAATAATAATAATAATAATAATAATAATAATAATAATAATAATAATAATAATAATCACACTAGCCACTGCAACATAACACAAAGGCATTTCAATTGATTCAGAGCACCAGCCACGCACAATAGGCCCGCCTCCGCCTCCACCGTTTGTTGACAGATTGGCACCAAAACAAGGTAGGTGTTTCAGCCTCACTCACTCACTGATGGTGAAATGTGTGTCAGATAGAAATTTGTCATATTAATTTTCCACATTCTTGACATTTCAACATAAAATTTGTACTCTGGTAATGAGATAGATAGATAGATAGAAATACAGATGAATAGATATAGATAGATATAGTGAAATGGGAATTTGTATATACTTCTAATATCTCTCTCATTCTCTCTCTCTCTCTCTCTCTCTCTCTCTCTCTCTCTCTCTCTCTCTCTCTCTCTCTCTCTCTCTCTCTCTCTCTCTCTCTCTCTCTCTCTCCTCCCTCCGCTCAGCTCTTCGTTAATCTATCATCATTTATTCACATATTTCTAAGCATTTATTCATTTATTTACTTACTTATTTACAAAAAAGAATATGATATATGTGTTCTTTCACTTCACTATTAATTCTTTAACATGACTACAAAACATATATATATATAATAGTCTTGCATATGATCAGTTAATATTATTTTTTTTCACTTAACGAGGTGAGAATCCAAAGGTAAAATGAACAGAAGGAAGAAGGTATGAGGCAGAACTGTAAAATAAAATAAAAAAACAACAAGGTATTCAGTTCTATCAAAAGGGTATCACAGTAGCACGTCACACACACACACGCACACACGCACACACACACACACACACACACACACACACACACACACACACACACACACACACACACACACACACACACATCACAAAGGCGGTTCACACATAGCTTCACACACACTGTCATTTCACTTTTAGTACACGCGTGAAGGATTGGCTCGGGGCCGCTACAGATTATTCCTCCATTACAACACTAGACCAAGAGGGGAGAGTGTAATGTGAGTTCAAATTCATGGAAGTGGTGTTTAGCGTCTGTTTTTATGCGCGAGTGAAGTGAATTATAAAGGAAATCATAGCACGAGGATTGTTCTCTTAGTTTTCATGTCGAGTCGTAAAGAGTAACGTAAGTCAAGGGAATGTGTTTTATATAGTGCTTGAATGTCACTCACTCCCATTCCTGTGTTACGTGTTAAGTTAAGCTGTAAGTTAGTGCCAGAAGGTAGAAAAAAAAGTGGTAGTGGTGGTGGTGGTGGTGGTGGTGGTGGAGGTGTCGGCTGATCCTATCCTTCCCCTCGTCTGCAGTTTTCAGTGTTTCTTTTCTTTGCTCAAGTTACTCCTGACAGTCACGCCACACTGGGACCCGCGTTGTGTTGTGTTGCCTTGCCGAGCCAAGCCACGCGCGGACCTGCTTTTTTGCTGATTGGTTTCTTGATAGCAGTTGAGGATTTATGAAACGTGACGCCGCCGAACAGAAGGCATCAGTGTGTCAGTCAGGTAGAGTTATTGTGATGTGAGGAGGTTATCACACGGCGCGTCTTGTCTTGTCTTGTCTTGTCTTCCCTCCCTCCTCCCTCCCAGCGCGCAGCCTTGGGTAAGAATCACTTGCTGGTGTCTGGGGTTGTAGCATCACGTCTAACCAATGACACACTTCTATTTCGATTTTCTTCCACATAATGTTTTGTTTTTTTATACAATATACGTAAAAAATCTTGTTATTTTGTATATTATTCATGGTTTTTATTCAATGTAGGTTATCTTGTACCTTCTATGATGTAATAATATTTAGTCGTGTAGAAACATCAATGTCCGTTTGTATATAACATGATGTGGTTTTCCATCTGTTTCTTCCTTGTTCATCTAGTCCTCATTACTCTCTCCGTTTATATCTCAGTCTCAACAACTACAACAACAGTCTGAGGTAGTGAATCCAGCCTACCACTCACTCTTCAGGTTTAGTTGGACTGGTAACTGTGCTTGACGTGACGCAAATTCCCTTGAGTGGCTCGTGTGTCTATCCCAGGCCCGTTCAAAGCATCTCTAGTACTGTGTGTGTAGCGGTGTGGTATTGTGGTGGGTGCCTGATTTTGGCATCCCACACTGTATAGCCGCCTCCTCCTCCTCTTCTTCCTCTTCCTCCTCCTCCTCCCCCTCCTCCTCCTCCTCTTCTCCTCTTCTCCTCCTTCAGAGTAAAATTATGACTCGTTTGTGACGGTGGAATGGGTTCAGGGTCGCAGGAAGAGCGCTATGTAGGAAACAGAGGAGCCTCGTTCACCGCGTGGTCTGAGCAGCGCCGCAGAGTATTTAAACACACACACACACACACACACACACACACACACACACACACACACCCACACACACACACACACACACACACACACACACCCACACACACACACACACACACACGTACACACACACACACACATAAACACACACACGTACACGCACTGTCTTAATATTTAGTTTATCACAAGGTATTGCGTAATAATCATGCTTACTGAGGTCTAGAAGCATTATATTCATGCAGGAAACGTGGATTATGCCGCAACGAGAGAGAGAGAGAGAGAGAGAGAGAGAGAGAGAGAGAGAGAGAGAGAGAGAGAGAGAGTAATATCACACCGTCACTCGTTGGTCTTGCGGCTCAATACAGTGGCAAAGGAAGACGCTGTGAGTACCATCTCCTTGCGACAAAGAGACTCATCAGGGAGGCTATATACCACTGGTCATACTTATCTCTCTCTCTCTCTCTCTCTCTCTCTCTCTCTCTCTCTCTCTCTCTCTCTCTCTCTCTCTCTCTCTCTCTCTCTCTCTCTCTTTTTAGGAAACAAGGCACGAATGAAACTGTTTTGTGGGAAGATAGTCAGTGAATAAGACAATAATATTCTGGCGGGGAGGAAAAAATTGCAGCCAAATGTCACGAAAATTGTAGGACGTGGAAGCGACGGAGGAGAAAGATGAGTGTCGCATGCAATGTCTTTCTTCTTTCTTCTTCCGTGACATCAAAACAACAACAACAACAACAACAACAACAACAACAGCAGTGATTCCCGCCGCCACATATTCCTGAGACGTTAAGTATAAAAAACAAAACAAAAATACTTCCTTCAGTCACTCTCAGTCAAGGTCAGGTTTTGGGGGTGAGTGAAAACAGTGACGCACAACAATTTATACAGTTTTAATCCAATAACAAGTGTGGGAGGGTCTTAAACTGAAGCTTTTAGTGCATACATACATACATGCATACATACATACATACATACGTGCCGTCAGTCAGTCAGTCATCCAGGCATAGACAGGTACAGTACACACATTCATCAGCTATTAGGGAAGCATTGCAATGAAGGATTACACAGTCCAAGGGTGTTGTGGGGAAGCGCAACGTGGAGGTAATTTGGAGTCTGTTGGATGATTGACGACTGGATCACTTGCATTCATCTCCCGGTAAATTCAATTGTGGGATTGCACGAAGCTGTTGAAACGGTGCGGGAATCAGGTTGGTGAGGTTGGTGAGGGTGTTTGAGAGGGACGTGTAGCCACCATCTTCTTGTTTCCTTTTGATTGGGTGAGCGGCAACCTTTGGGACCGAGGGTTCAAGAGGATTTCTAAGGTGCATATGAATTGGTTTTTTTTTGCAGTGCGTGTTTGTATGTGCGTGTGTGGGGGGGGGAGGGGGAAGGGAGAGGACACACGCAAGTATATTTCTTACTGAACACACACACACATATAAACATACACACAATAATGTTTTTTCTTCAAGCTGTCAGTCTTACAAAAAAATAGTCGTGATGTGTTTTTCTGCCTTATACTGTATCTTTATATATAAAAACAAAAGTATTTCAGCCTTACTGTATAGCATTACACAGCCTCACAACGTAGGGAGTAACATTACTTAAAAGTGAATGAGCCTGAGGTCCTAAGAGTAAGAAGTGGTGGAGGAGTGACATGTTAATAATAATAATAATAATAATAATAATAATAATAATAATGATGATGATGATTTTATTTCACCCGACGACATGCTAATCTTTTGTTACGTCATGCCTAAGGAGCAGCAAGTCAACTCATCCAATATGCTGCCTTGAAACTTTTAATATCTATTGTGTTTTCTCACCGCCAGAGTAAATTTGTCAATGAATTTATTAGCTTTCCTATCAGTGAGTCAATAAATTCATTAATTATTGTATGAATTAATTTGTATATATTTGATTTATTTTACTCATTTTCTTACTTATTTCATCTGCAGTTTTATTATTAATCAACTTATGTATCTATTTATATATTCATTACTATTCTATTAATCATTATCATTACTACTATTACTTTTACTATAATTATCATCATCGTCATCATCACTATAGCTATTATCACTTATCATATTCCTTTACGGCCTTTCAACTTCAAATAATAATAATAATAATAATAATAATAATAATAATAATAATAATCCGAACAATAAATAGTAATCTATATAAAATAATATAGATAGATACATAGATAGATAGATATAGATACAATAATAGATAGTTAAATAGATAGATAAATTGTGGCCAAAACTGTGAACTGAAACCATAAATATAAATGTTTAGTGATTGAAAAGCAAGATAAATGATAATTAGGGATTGGTTGAGTGTAGTTTCCCGCTTCCATCTCGCTTGTCACTTGGAGGTTGACACTCACTCCAACACTTATTCACTCAACATTAAGGTAAAGAAATTCTCAATGAACTTGATTACCACCCTTGTTGTGGTGGTGGTGTGTGTGTTGAGCCTCGCCCAGTGCGAGCGGTTCAACCACCGCACCGCCACCGCGGACCAGATGGAGGCCCGCATTGCTCTCACCGAGCGGCGCCTCGACGAGCTCCGGCTCAGGAGGGAAAGCAGCGAGCGGCGCTTCCAGGAGCAAATGCTCAGGATAGACGCAGTCCTGCGCAAGGAACTGAACCGCCTCCCAGTGGGTAACGCTATCACTGTGGAGGACGAGGACCCAGTGTGTGACCCTGTAAAGGACACCACTGTGGAGGACGATGAACCAGTGTGTGACGCTGTAAAGGTCACCACTGTGGAGGATGAAGAACCAGTGTGTGACGCTGTAAAGGTCACCACTGTGGAGGACGATGAACCAGTGTGTGACGCTGTAAAGGTCACCACTGTGGAGGACGATGAACCAGTGTGTGACGCTTTCCAGGCCACCACTGTGGATGACGATGAACCAGTGTGTGACGCTGTAAAGGCCACCACTGTGGAGGATGAAGAACCAGTGTGTGACGCTTTCCAGGCCACCACTGTGGAGGATGAAGAACCAGTGTGTGACGCTGTAAAGGTCACCACTGTGGAGGATGAAGAACCAGTGTGTGACGCTGTAAAGGTCACCACTGTGGAGGATGAAGAACCAGTGTGTGACGCTGTAAAGGTCACCACTGTGGATGATGAAGAACCAGTGTGTGACGCTGTAAAGGCCACCACTGTGGATAAGGACCCAGTGGGTGATTTGGAATCACCCACTGTAGATAAGGACCCAGTGGGTGATTTGGAATCACCCACTGTGGATAAGGACCCAGTGGGTGATTTGGAATCACCCGCTGTGGATGAGCCAGTGTCTAACCCTGGTTGGATTACCATGAGTGAGTCAGGTGGGGGCGCCTACCCCCCTGACTTGAAGGGCGTCATCCCCCATGACTTGAGGGGAACCTTCCCCCCGGACTTGGCTGGTCGTGGCCCAACCAATCCGTGGATGTGGGTGGCGTACCTGTACGTGGTTGGTGGCATCGCCATCGTGAGCACCCTGGTGTTAGATCACCTGTGTGTGCGTCTGAGGCGACGCTGCACCTGCCCCCTGTGTCGGAAACTGAAACAAGCATAAAGACACAGGGGAGACGGAGGAGGAAAATAACCTCCAGTATTTCTTATTACTCTCTTACAATGTTTTGAAGTTTTTATAGCAATATTCATCTATGTATCTTACGATATAATTTTGTTCTGTTCTTTGAATTTTTTTTTTTCTTCGTATTTGCAATATTTTTGTCTCTATCTCTCTCGCTTTTTCGCTGGCAGTTAGTTGTTGTGTAATGAAGTTTTCCATTTGTTATTGTTGTGTAATTACTAATTAGTCTCCCCTTTGGGCATCACCACGACGCGTCAACCTGTCACCACTCAACCCTGTTTTCTGTTCACTTATACTTGAGGGGAATGCCTTGCAGGGGATTATCAGTGACCTTGAACCACTACTTAGTAAGGCACTGTAGCTTAAAACACTACTGATAATCAACTAACATGAATATAACCTTGACACACATACACATACAAACACACACACACTCAATCTTGTTACTCAAACTTGCTATGGTCACAATCAGCTTCTTTGCAATGATCAGCCGTTGTCTTTGTAGCTTGTAGACTCTCTTTGCATCAACGTTGTGTAAAAATAGAATAAAAGAATCCAAAGTGACTATACAAAGGGAATGTAGAAAGTGGAAAAAGCCAGGACACTACCACACTACTACCACAGCTGTGCATCGAGTGTGTGGGTGTGTGTGTCCATTAACGCCACAAATCCCTCTCTGCAACGGGGCTTTCCTTCCTTCCTCCCCCACCAGGACTGTGCGGCCAGACAACAAATATTCCTAAACTTATGATATACAATGGCCTCTCGTTGGAAGGAGTCACGAATTATACCGAATCATCCAAATCTAATTAATTAACCAAAGGAGAAGCTTAACTTTGAAACAGACGAGAGAGTGAGAGAGTGAGTAAGTAGGAGGAAGAAAGGGAAAGAGAGCCACCTACACGCGCGTCCAGTAACTAATAATCTTACAAAGGACTCACGCATGATATTGGAAAATAGATGCATTACAGAATGTGATTTGAGCAGCTTACAACGATATCCAATTAGGCTGACTCAACGGCCACCCCAGAAGCCCGAGGTCACACAGAAAAAGGAATAAAAAAAAGAATTAAGAAAGAAAACTGCATAATGAAAAAAATCTTATGAGCAAATATTTTTCACTAATACGTTGGCTGATATGGATAAGAGATAGTCACAGGTAGGTATGAACTATGTATCTTTCCTTAGTCACACGTTAGTTAATAAGGAGTAAATGGAACAAAACAATGTGAAATAGGACATTAAATTGATCTCAACTCCTTTTAATTGTACAGGAACAGAACACATCACAGTCGTCCCACCCTCGTCATTATTTGCACTTCCTCCGCCGTCCTTCTAAACACTATTCCAATGTTTCAAGGTGTTTTAGCCTCTCGAGTCTTTTAACAGAACAGTGAATCACTCGGCTTAACAGGGCCATCTGAACCCCTCGCGGCCATACCTAACCTAACCTAACCTAACCCTGATGCTAAAAATAAATCGTTTCTTTCTAAACTTTGCACAATATATTTTCCTGATAATCTGAGTATGTATGTATGTGTAGGTAAGAAAATGTTTATCTATACGTCATACACATACATACACACACACATAATTATACACATATATGAATTGACAGTAAAAAAAATGTATACAGTAAATAGTTTTAAATGTCGGAGAAAGAGAGAGAAAAAAAAACTAAAGAGAGAAACATATAAAGATTGAGAAAACACAATACGTAAAGCAATAACTACAGTGTTGTGTCATCTGTCTGTCTGTCTGTCTGTCCCTTGAACTTGTAAGACACGCACACACACACACGCACACACACCTACACCCCTTCACAAATCAACCAATCCTAGACTCAAAAACAAAAACGAAAGGAGGAGGAAGAGGAAGAAGCGAACATGTACAAAGGATAACAGCACAAAAGAGAGGAAGGAGAAGTGCAATAATAAACAACAAAAGCAACAGCAATCACTCTCAAACACAAACAAGAGCAACAAGAGAGCAGACAATCAAGGAGGGAAGGGTAAACAAACACGACGGAGACTGGGAGGGGCAGGGATGGACTGGGCTGGACTGGGCTGGGTTTGGGGTGGGTGTGAGGGTGGGTGTGAGGGTGGGCGTACGTACCTGAGCCCAGCAGAGGCAGCACCAGGGTAGTGAGTGCGCAGATCAACATGGTCTCGCCCCCAAAGTCTGGCTCTGTAATCAAGGAAGAAGAACGTGTTAGTTTGCCAATATAAACATTTGCTTCTGTTTCTCCTTAATGTATAAACCACTACTAAGGGCAAGGAGGAGGAGGAGGAGAAGGAGGTGGAAGAAGAGGAAGAGGAGGCAAAGGAGTAAGAGGAGGTGGAGGTAAAGTAAGAGGAGGAAGTCGGTAATATGAAAAAAAAAGGGTGAAGTTTTAAATAGAGTTAATTAGATGCTGTTGATATGCCCTAACTACATGTTTTTAGAACGTACGATGTTGACATGACTCTTAATTTTTTTTTAC
>JAPQNM010000002.1:13250412-13307912 GCA_029783475.1 Metacarcinus magister
GTGACAGTAATGATACAGTAAGTGATATTAGAGTCACAATCTCATCTCTTCTTATTTAATCTGAAACAAGACGTGCGCTTTCGATACGCTGCCGGTAAGAAAATGCTATACCCTACTACCAGCCCCTTAAGAGTGATTGATGATGCCGAGGGAAAAGAGGGCAAGAAGGTAAGCCCGGTACAAGGCCGCTAAGTAAAAGGAGTGAGTGGAAAAGTGAG
Source organism: Metacarcinus magister (assembly GCA_029783475.1). Taxonomy (NCBI): domain Eukaryota; kingdom Metazoa; phylum Arthropoda; class Malacostraca; order Decapoda; family Cancridae; genus Metacarcinus; species Metacarcinus magister. The sequence continues at coordinate 13,250,631 of JAPQNM010000002.1, forward strand.
GCTTTCCACTCCGCCCGGAAGCTGAGTGTCCCGGGAGTGGCAGGACCCTTGATGGAGTCAGTAGTGGTTGTGTGTGTGCGTGTGTGTATGTGTGTGTGTGTGTGTAGGGGGGTGGGAAGGACGTGAGTGCAGGGAAGGGGAGCTGGACGTCTGATGTAGTACCGGGCGGTGGAAGGCAAGGCTACAAGTGCATCAGGACCACATGATCAATAAGTCATTAGAGCCGCGTCAAGGTAAGGTTTTCAAGGTTCATGAGGTTGGTGAAGCTTTGAATAAACTGTTGACTCATCTATAATGTGAGTCAAATAAAACACTTATCATACCATACAAGGTGTTTGCGTAGAGTAAATAGATTGGTGAAAGAGAGTGTTTGAAGTGTGTATGTGTGTTTGTGTGTGTTGTGTGTGTGTGTGGTGTGTGTGTGTGTGTGTGTGTTTTTTAAGTAAGGTGTTTACTGTGTGTGTGTTTTATTTGTTATGTATACATTAGACAGGTTAACTTGTTTGTTTGACGTGTGGGTTATCAATTAATATCATTGTTGTTATTATTATTATTATTAACCCCATTATCATTATTATTATTATTATTATTACTATTATCATCTGTATTATTCATCGTTATGTTAGTAAGGAAAAGTAAAGCCGTCAGAACGAAACCTTTTTAAACACGTATTCAATAAAATATATTATATCACTCAACCTGATAACCTCACTCCTCACACCCAATCTATTGTTTGTATATTTCATGTTATCTACTTTACCTTATTTCGAAATACTGAAAATAAAGTGAAAATTCTATTGCAGCATCGGATTTCTACATAAAACACAAACACACCCATCAATCACACCATTTCAAAACACCAATGCTTACAAAACTCAGTAACACAAACACAACACAACACTATACAAATTTCGACATCAATATCGCTTTTCAGAACATTTTGCAGATTCATCACAAAATTTTCAACCCTTCCATCACCACATCCTAGATTTTCCAGCATCACCACTATCATCATCACCACTATCACATCACCACCGCCAGTATCAGCATCCCAGCCACGCCTACCCACGCCTGCTATACAAACACACGTCTCCTTCATCATCACTATCACGCCCACACGCCCGCACACCAACACACGCCCGCGCACCAACACTATCTTATTATACCACAAATCTGCTTCCTCACCGAGATTGAATCCAAATTAGGTACATGAATGTGGCGCATGTAAGCGTGTTAGTGTGGGTTACTGTGTGTGTGTGTGTGTGTGTGTGTGTGTGTGTGTGTGTGTGTGTGTGTGTGTGTGTGTGTGTGTGTGTGTGTGTGTGTGTGTGTGTGTGTGTGAAACAGTAACATAAATACAACCTGTTACATTTTAATTCATTACGATATGAAAAATAAAAAAAATAAATACATATGTGTGTGTGTGTGTATACATATTTACAAACCAGCGATGCGACATTATAATACAAAGCAAAAATTTCACAATAGACAGATAAAACGTAATACATATATGAAAAGAAAAACCGCTTGAGGTAGGAAAGAAGAAAAACCAGAGTGAAAGCGTAAGATCATGTAAGTAGTTAGGTAAGTAGGTATCAGATGGCGCCACGAGTTGACAAGGTGTGTGTGGGTGTGTGTGTGTGTGTGTGTGTGTGTGTGTGTGTGTGTGTGTGTGTGTGTGTGTGTGTGTGTGTGTGTGTGTGTGTCAAGGTAACTATTGTAACTAAATTCTCTGAAGCAGTGTCGAGTTTTGTCAAGAATCGCATTAAATGTTAAAGCCACTCAAGGGTAAAACTATTGTGTGTGTGTGTGTGTGTGTGTGTGTGTGTGTGTGTGTGTGTGTGTGTGTGTGTGTGTGTGTGTGTGTGTGTGTGTGTGTGTCTTGCTATGGCTTAAAACACCATCACCACCACCACAACAACCACACCAACAACAACAACAATAACAACAGCTCGTTTACATAAATAGTTGATGTTACGTGTGGTTATAAATGAAATAGTTGTAAAAGAAAAATCATAAACGGTTTACTTCACCCACTCTCTTTCTCTCTCTCTCTTTCTCTCTCTTTCTCTTTCTTGAATACTTAGTAAAATATTTAAATAAAAGTTGTTCAAGTTATTTCATATTCAAGTAAGAGAAGTATTTTTCAGTTCTAAACGTGAGACACTGATACATGGAGGAGGAGGAGGAGGAGGAAGAGAAGAGGAGGAGGAGGAGGAGGAGGAGGAGGAGGAGAGGAGGAGGAGGAAGAGAAAAATAAGAACATGAATAAGAAAAAAAAAGAAAAAAAGAAGACGAAGTAAATTGTAAAGGAAAGTTGAAGGACAAATTCTGAGATTAGAGTAACAATAAATCAAAGTAAGAAAGAGAGAGAGAGAGAGAGAGAGAGAGAGAGAGAGAGAGAGAGAGAGAGAGAGAGAGAGAGAGAGAGAGAGAGAGAGAGAGAGAGAGAGAGAGAGAGAGAGAGAGAGAGAGAGAGAGATAATCATTCACATCACGTCCTTAATTCAATTCTTCTCTTCACTTTATCTTATTCACAGTCAATAATACTTTCTCTCTCTCTCTCTCTCTCTCTCTCTCTCTCTCTCTCTCTCTCTCTCTCTCTCTCTCTCTCTCTCTCTCTCTCTCTCTCTCTCCTGTCCAGCCAACTTTACGAGATTTATCAAGGCAGGATTTTCCGGTCACTAAACAGGTAGAGTAACGAGAGGGATTTCAAGCGAGAGAAAGTGAGAGCAAGAGAAAGAGAGAGAGAGAGAGAGAGAGAGAGAGAGAGAGAGAGAGAGAGAGAGAGAGAGAGAGAGAGAGAGAGAGAGAGAGAGAGAGAGAGAGAGAGAGAGAGAGAGAGAGAGAGAGAGAGAGAGAGAGAGAGAGAGAGAGAGATCCTTGATAAAAAAATAAAAGCAGAAGTAAAATAAAAGATAGAATAAAGAAATATGATACATGTTAGTTAATAAGTAGTAGTAATAATAATAATAATAATAATAATAATAATAATAATAATAATAATAATAACAATAATAATAATAATAATAATAATAACAACACTAATAATAATAAAATTTAGAAGTACTCATTAAAGAAAAAAAAGAGCGAGAGAGAGAGACATCAAAATAAATTAAAGAAATTCACTATCTTTCATCACTGATAAGGGAGGAGGGTGTGTGAGGGGAGTAGAGGGAGGGACGTAGCGAGGAGAGAGAGAAGCCATAGGTGCTAATATAAAGAGGAGATACGAGAGAGGGGAATCTTTTCATCAATGTGTGAAGTTTAGGAGGAGTGGCGCAGTTAAGGAGATTCCGAAATGTAACCTTCTTTTACTTCTTCTACTATTAATTAAAAGCTCTTTACTTCTATGAAATATGACTTTTATATTAATTAAGGGATCGTTCTTCTATGCGATTACTGTTGAGCTTCTTCAGTAGTAGTAGTAGTAGTAGTAGTAGTAGTAGTAGTAGTAGTAGTAGTAGTAGTAGTAGTCAGTAGCAGCAGCAGTAGTAACAAGACAGCAATCATTAGTTGAGTCGTAATGTAACAAACGTTCTCTTAGCAAACGTTCTCATGTGCATATATCACGCGTTTATCGAAGCCAATAAATGAATGCTACACCGTAACTGAATTTATCAAGCGCTGAGTGAGATGCAAAGCGTAATTAAAGAAGGATAATCTGATGCGTGTTGATTAATGCTCCTTTAAACAATTCAGCAATTTGTTAATATATTCAATGACACTCATTTGCCTGGAAAACGTTTTATTATTATTTTTCTTCTCTTTTTTTCTTTTTAGACTCGGAACAAAACAATCTGTGTAATCTTATTTGCATTTCCTCTCAGGTGAATTCAATGGTGCATATGTTCACCTTAATTGAATAACATGTAAATTTACCTTTTAATATATTTCCATATACGTACATGTTTGTGTTTGTGTGTGTGTGTGTGTTTGTGTTTGTGTAGTTTTTTTTCATGATGTGTTACTTGGCATGTTAGTTATTAAAAGCTGCATGTGAGTGAGTGAGTGAGTGAGTGAGTGAGTGAGTGAGTGAGTGAATGCATTGGTGTTTGTTTGTTTGCAAGGTGTATCTAGTATCGTTTGATGAGCACAGGAGAAATGTTTGTCAAAATAACCTGACCACTACACTAAGTAAGGAGAGGAGAGGAGAGGAAAGGAAACAGTAATAATTGGTGTGCCGCAGAGTGAGTTAAAACAGATTCATACAACGAGTCTTTCAAGTCTCCCACAACGAGTACAAACAAACACACGTGCACCTCATACATACATACATACATACATACATACATACTCGGAAACATGAAGGAGTTTAAATACACGTATGAACAGTATAATATAAGATAAGATAATGAAGTCATGGTTGAAGATGAAGAAAACGAAAAAGATGAAGAGGAAGAAAAAACGAAGAAGATAGAGAAGAAAATATAAAGATAGAGCAATAAAAAGACGAAGAAAAAAGAAAAAAAGAAAAAAACAACAAGAAAACTCAATAAACTGACTGACAATCACCTACATCCACTATCTATAAGTCCTTCCCTCTTTTCTCCCCTCTTTCCCTCCCACTCTTCCTCCCCTCTTTCCCTCCTCTTTCCTCCCCTCTTTCCCTCCCTCTTTCCCTACTTTCTCCCCTCTTTCCTCAACAAGCCTTAAAAAAAACCCCTCACAGAACCACCACCACCAACAACAACAACACTTCTACTCTCTCCCCTACCAACAACACCACCAACAACACCACCACCAACAGTACCCACTTTGCCTGCCATTTCTGAAAGGGTGGAAGGACTTGCGTTAATACCATCATCATCCTGCCTCACTTTATCCCAACATACGAGCGGGTTTGATCCTCTCTCCTCCTCCTTATTGACGGTATACACTTGATCGGATCGGTAACGCGACTCCCCAGTTTGGCAAGCGAGAGGAAAATTGCAGGATAGGGTAATGGGTAATGCAGTAAGTAGGTGTATCGTGTACGTGGATGGATAGTGGGTAGGGTAAGATTATAGTGTGTGTGTGTGTGTGTGTGTGTGTGTGTGTGTGTGTGTGTGTGTGTGTGTGTGTGTGTGTGTGTGTGTGTGTGTGTGTGTGTGTGTTAAGGGGAAAGGGATTGCAATACTGCTATCTATCTATCTTTCTTCTCTCTCTCTGTGTGTATGTTTCTCTAAATGAAGCAGAGCAGTGACGGTCGTAATGAGGAGACATGCTGCAGGTAATTCTGGTGAGAGAGTGGATGCTAGTCAGATGGTTTCAAAGGAAATACGTATAAGGGTCGACTCATGATCTCTTACTAGAAAAATAATAATAATAATAATATCATGGTTTAGTATACTATTCCCCTTACAATTGGGATTAATAGACGGTGACTATGGCAACGATGGAGGCAAAACGAAGTATATATACATAGAGTTATATATAGAGAATGAAAGAGACGGAACAGCGAGATTCGAAAGATAAAAATAAAACACTAGATACCATTTCGAGCACATTTCTATTTTTTTTTCTCCTCCTCGTTAAGTTTACACGTGTTATGTTTTATGGTTAGTAAAATGTTGCTATTGATCTATAAACTATAACAAACACTGACCTCATCAAAACGTTAGTTAGGTCGCTGATCGATACTTAGTACTCAAGGCTAATTGAGGTCATTATCCACCACACTAATGACCCGATTCAATACAGCAATGCAGCTTCATACACTATATAATGCATCCTGTTTATTTTCAGACACACATAAAAGACTATAATTATAACTGATCATGATTATTTGTTTTGAATTCATATTTATGTACTACCCACGCAATGTTTTCAATTTACTGTAAGAGCAGAGAGAGAAATAAAGAGAGAGCATGCTGTAACTCTGAACCCGGTAACCTGAAAGCCCTGTAATCTATGTAATCTGGACATTTCATTACACTTCTATACAGTTCATTGGTGTAGAAAGGTTTTTGAGCCCACATACTTTATTACATCAATACTCAATTCTAAGCCACAACACTGATTACCTCAAAAAATACTCTTAATTAAAGCAGTCCAGTAACTAACATCAACTATACTCTGTCTTATTACAACCCAACCGAACATTTTCTACAATCAAAGGGTAACTGCTGAACAAAAGTTGGAAAAGACTACAAAATAATAATGTTGAATTGTTTTCGCTCAATCTAACTCCACAATATGTTAGCTAGACAGACACACACACCCCCATACATACATACATACATACACACACATACATACACACACACACACGCAAAATAAAGGGAACAGTTATGGTAGATCCTGACAATGAATTAAAGGTACACTCTCCATACAGTGTTGGATCCCCTTGTGGGCCATCGTAAAGGAATCTGATACTATTGCAGCGCGCGATGCAACCAACCAACCACTGTGTTCCCTTATTTGTGATTGGTGGTACGGCTTGAAGTGATTGATAATGGCGGCGAGAGGGGAGAATGAGAGAGAGAGAATAAAACAAAATATATATTGAAATCAAATGAACAATGGACAAGATAGAACACGAAATAGTAGATAGGAAACACAGTAGTAATAATAGTAAATAGTAGTAGTAAATAAAAAGCAATAATAATAGTACTAGATAGTCATACAGAATAAAAAAAAATATATAAACAAAATACAATTCATCAAACTACATCTTGTTGACATTTAACGAGCGAACTATTTCATCTCTTTATTTTTTTTTATACACACACACGCCCACACCCACACCCACCCACCCACACACACACACACACAGAACCCCACCCACACACCCACACTCACACACATACAAAAACCAAAATAAATCACACATACAATTAGTTACATGTACCAAAATAAAAGAGGTCAGCTATTTCCAGCAGTAGGGGATCGAAGCCTTGCAAAAATAAAGAAAACGAGAGGTGAGGGGAAGTGTAAAGGTACTGATACACAAACAGGTTATAGGCGGCAGATATAATGATTGGCTGGTGAGAGAGGGTGGGCGTGGTGTGGGTGGGGGTGGTAAGGGGCGCGAATATGCTGCCCCCTGGGGTGTGGTGCGCAGTAGCAGGCGATTGTGATGATTACGAGTGCTGGGGGGTGGGGTGGGGGGGGGGTGGCTAATGAGAGAGAGAGAGAGAGAGAGAGAGAGAGAGAGAGAGAGAGAGAGAGAGAGAGAGAGAGAGAGAGAGAGAGAGAGAGAGAGAGAGCACTACTATTACCTTTACTAATTGTACATCGTTATTTAGAGAGAGAGAGAGAGAAAAAAAAACAGATATAACCAAGCCTTACCCCCTAAAACCCCTCCCCTTTCCCCCTCCCTCCCCCTTCCCTTACCTCCACTATACTCCCCCCCCTCCTCCTCCTCCTCACAGCTCAATGCTTCACCCGCACCACCATCACCACCACCATCACCATCATCACCACCACCACCACCATCACACACTCATGAGGTCGTATCAGTCATCATCTTCCTTCACAAATTTCACACTTAGTCATATTTCTTATTTTTTTCATTTCTATTCATAACTGTATCTCATTAACACGTTTCCTTCGCTTCACTAAATTAGCTAACTCTCTCTCTCTCTCTCTCTCTCTCTCTCTCTCTCTCTCTCTCTCTCTCTCTCTCTCTCTCTCTCTCTCTCTCTCTCTCTCTCTCTCTCTCTCTCTTCTTGCATTCATCATCATCAATTGCAATCTGGTCGCCTTCCGTCCTTCCTTCCTTCCTGCCTTCCTTCCTTCCTTCCCTCATAACAACAACAACAACAACAACAATAACAACAACACGTCCAATACCTCACAATCCTCATCTAATTATAATGATCAAAACAAACCCAAAACAAAAATAAAAATCACAGCCTTATAAATAAATAATAAAAAAAAAGGTTTGAATTCTTGAATATGACAAAACAAACTCACACATTCTCACAATAATAATAATAATAATACTTCACTTATACATACCGTCACAGTCTCCTCATACTTATAGCTAGGCATCCTCACAGCCTTATATATCCTCACACTGCCACTCAAACATTCACACTGACACACACTTACCTTCCTCTGGCGCTGAAATCTATCAGTCAGACTTCCCAGAAACTCATTTGGGACGGGTTACGAGTTACGAGTTCGAGCGATACATAGGTTTTTCGAACTCTTTTTGAGATAATGAGACGGGCGCGAGTGAAAAGCGAATACTGTATGTTATTTTAACTTGGTTTTACTCTCTCTCTATTTCTCTATCTCTCTTTCTCTATCTCTCTCTCTCTCGCTCATTTATCTCATCTCGTTACGTCTCTCAGTTTTTACTCTAATGATTGATATCTTTCCTTTCCCTTCCTGTCTGACCATTTCTCTTTTCTGTAATATTTTTTCTTCTTCTCTTCTTCTCCTTCACACATCTTAGGTGGTGCTTTTACCTTTACGCCTCCGACCTCCTCCTTTTCTCCTCCTCGTAAAACCTTCTCGACTTCCTTCCCCTTGTCACTTACAACCTAACCCTCACACTTTCTCCTCTGTCACTCACCCGCTGTTCCCTACTCTCTCTTTCCTTCCCTTCCCTTTTACACATAACTTCCATCCTTTCAGTAGTAGTAGTAGTAGTAGTAGTAGTAGTAGTAGTAGTAGTAGTAGTAGTAGCCGTCCTCCTCCTCCTCCTTCGCTTTCTACTCATTTGAGGTTTTTTCTTGTATCTTATTCTATCCCTTTCCCTTTGTTTATTGTTCTCTCTCTTATTCTTTTTCTCTCTCTCTCTCTTTAATTACTAAACATGTGCCTAATTAGTCTCATTAAGATAACAAAACAAGGAGAGAGAGAGAGAGAGAGAGAGAGAGAGAGAGAGAGAGAGAGAGAGAGAGAGAGAGAGAGAGAGAGAGAGAGAGAGAGAGAGAGAGAGAGAGAGAGAGAGAGAGAGAGAGAGATGAGGTTGTTTAATGGTGTTTTAATACTATTTATTTCTCCTAGATGGCGCAAGAGAGAGAGAGAAAGAGAGAGAGAGTAGTTAATTGTAGTTAGGTATTTACATTATTGGATTAAAACACACACACACACACACACATACACACACACACACACACACACACACACACTGGACCCACTCATTCATTCTTTCCTTCCCTTCCATCACTTAGCCTCCGCCTTCTCTACCTGTTCTCTCACTACTCAATCTTCCACACGCTGACCAGCCTCACCCTTCCCTTCTTATTATTATTTCCAGGTGATGGATGCACACCTGTCTATTTAGATTCGTAATATAGAAAGAGAGATAGATAGATAGAGAGTGAGAGAAAGAGAGAGGCATTACCCTAATCTATCTTTTTTTCCTCCTTACTTGATTCTATAATAATATACTTTTCAGTGTATAATTTGTGAAGGAAAGCAAAGTTGGGACTGATTCAGAATCTTTCATAGCAATCTGCTGATTTCATTTGCATAGTAATTGCCTTTTGCGATTTTTTATATCTGAGCTTATGGCGGTGAAGATTGGGGGTGGAGGGAGGGAGGGAGGGAGGGAGGGAGGGAGGGAGGGAGGGATGGTGGGAGGGGAGGAGGATAAAAGGAGATGCTAATTTCATGTTATTAATAAGGAATGACAGAGCTTAGTGCAGTGATGACCGTCTGGATGAGAGATAGAGAGAGAGAAAAAAGAGAGAGAGAGAGAGAGAGAGAGAGAGAGAGAGAGAGAGAGAGAGAGAGAGAGAGAGAGAGAGAGAGAGAGAGAGAGAGAGAGAGAGAGAGAGAGAGAGAGAGAGAGAGAGAGAGAGAGAGAGAGAGAGAGAGAGAGAGAGAGAGAGAGAGAGAGAGAGAGAAAAAAAAATTATTGGGACTAGTGCGAGCGGTATATCGTCTTCAACAACTCTCGTTCACATAAATTAATACCTTGATTGAAAGCTTAATTAGACCTCATTTCAGCTGACCGGGGATTGTGTTGAATAATAAACATCCTCCCCCCCCTTCCCCCCCCCCACCACGTCCTCCTCTCATTACACAGCGATAAAGAAGAATCTAATCACTCAATCACGGCCAAAACATAACCTATATTTGCATTCAATACTTTGTTATCCTCACGCGAATCACCTTAAGCTTATCAATGGATTTTCATAATTAGTTAATACCTTACCTGACGCCACCACAGCAACGTTTTATTGCATGTTTATCAGTGGGATTGTTAGACTAATGCTAACCTAACCTAACCTAACCTAACCTAACCTAACCTAACCTAACCTAACCTAACTTAACTTAATGTTTTTTTATGGTTTCTAAAATGATTATAATTGTTTTCTGATTTTTCTAAAGTGTTTTTATAATGTTTTGTTTCATGTTAAGGAAAATAAACTAAACATAAGAATCTATGAAAAATAACCTGAAATACGTGTACAAAATTATTAGCTTATTTAATATTTTTTCTTGGTTTCTTTGTTTAATAATGTAATCAAACTTAAACTAATGCTAGACTATTACTAACCTAACCTAACCTAACCTAACCTAATCTAACCTAACCAAACCAAACCTAACCTAACCTACCCCATGCATACGACTCTTCACTCTATACTTATTCTGCAGTCTGGTAGTAAAAGCTCTGCACATCTCCATCAAAGTCAGGAGTAGTGGCAGAACATCGAGGGAATGCAACAACGTTTTACTCAAATGCTGAAGCCAAGGGAACACACAGCATGTTGACCCAATAAATATTTCAATAAAATCACCAACACTTTTTTTCCCAGAGTGGAATATCCGATCAGCGTAGAAGGGACGCAATCAGGGATATGTGTGTGTGTGTGTGTGTGTGTGTGTGTGTGTGTGTGTGTGTGTGTGTGTGTGTGTGTGTGTGTACTGGTGGTGGTGGTGTTGCTACAATGTATTTTTTTTTTTTATTCAGTTCGCTAATCCTCAGGAAGCGAAGCGACATTTGAGAAAGAAGCAAATATTAAAACAACAAAGGAATAGAACATATAACAAAATGAATAACAAAATGAATAACAAAATGAATAACAAAATGAATAACAAAATGAATAACAATAATCCACTACAACTAACTTCATATATACACGCGCGAACACACACACACACACACACACTTTTCTTTTCTTATTTCCTTGATACATAACAAATAACAATATAAATCAACTGACAGATTTAAAGAATTTTCATCTATTCCTTATCATCTATCTTTCTTCTTCTTAATGATCACTGTCTACCAATATATCCTTTCTCATTTTTCCCTTCTAATCTTAATTATCAATATCTACCATACCCTCCTTTCTCATTCTTCCTTGTCTATGTATGACGCTACCTTCCTCACTACTACAACTCTCTCATCTTCATCATCTCAACTCACCAACACTCTTCACCTCTCCTTCCTTCCTTCCCTCATGCTCTCCCTCCCTCCCTCCCTCTCTCACCCTTTCCTCACACCAACAGCTAGCGATGCATTGGTCTGTTTGGGGCATAGACGCAATCCAGAACACCTGTCGTCACTCAGCGCACCATTACCGCTGAACACTGGGCCATTTACCGCCGTCACTCCCTCTAAACCATTCCCCGACATCGCTACCTTCTCCTCCTCCTCGGTCTTCCCCTCCTCGTCCCCTCATTGCTCACTAGCGCAGTTACATTTCACGACTTTACTCTCCTTCCTCCCCTCTCCTCTCCCCTCACCCTCACCCTTTCCCCGTCCTATCCTTCTCCGTCACCTCGTCTGTCACCCTGTCCTCGTCTCCACCCTGTTTTAATCCTGTTTTAACCCTGCCAACCCTCACCTTACCTTACCTTGCCGTGCCTGACCTTTCATTAATCCTTTACATTTATCATTTCATCAGTCACATATCAGTTTTTTTCTTCTCTTACTACAACTTCATTTTTTTCTCTCACTGCTATTACATTTTATTCTTACTACTACTACTACTACTCCATTTTTTCTCTTACTACTACTACTACTACTTAATTTTTTTTCTTACTAATACTTCATTTTTTCTCTTACTACTACTACTACTTTTTCATTTTTTCCACGTTGTATATTTCAGGCTTTCCCTCGCTATCATCTTTCCCTTGCCAAGCTGGGAGGCGTGTGCTCGGGCGGCCCTTGCTAATAGATCGGCCCCGTAGCTAATTGGATGATCCGATAGATCGTTGGAAGCGATTATATCAGAGGATAGTTGAAATTCCATGCCTGGCTGGATGGCTGAGACTAGATGGATGGATGGGTAGGAGAGAGAGCAGAGGATATGAAATACTAAAATAAGAATAAGACGGAAAAAAAAAAATCAAATCAGCCGTGTATTGTAAGTATCGGGGAATTAGTAGCTATAAAGGCGATGAATTATAGAGGAAAATGCAGCGAATACAGAGATGGAAGCATTAATTCACGGGTTTAATGGAAGTGGAAGCGTTTAAAGACGAGATGGAGGCCGAGAGAGAGAGAGAGAGAGAGAGAGAGAGAGAGAGAGAGAGAGAGAGAGAGAGAGAGAGAGAGAGAGAGAGAGAGAGAGAGAGTGAGAGAGAAGCAATAAAGATTCAAAGGGGCAACAAGGGACACAGGCCATAAAAAGCAGTCCGTTATACACTGTCTGTCCAAGAGGGTGCAACTACACTAGCCTCTGTAGCACACGGGGAAAAGTTTCGCAGATGAAGTACGTTTGAGAAAAAGAGAGAGAAAGAGAGAGAGAAAGAGAAACAGAGGACGGACTCAACACTATACTGAACACCTCTAGGAGAAACGTACTGTATTGTATCTCCACAGACTAAAGGTAAGTGTTAATAACGATACCAGAGAAAGTAGAGAGGATGTTCAGAGATTCATAAGTGAAGAGTTTAGGTAAAAAAAAAAAGGTTTATCATTAGGATTTAAACATTTCAACACTAAATAGGGATGTGTAGTGTAACTTTTGGAGTGGCTAATGACAGACAGATAGACAGACAGACAGACAGGGAGGGAGGGATGGTAGACAGACAAACAAACAGACCTGGAGGGAGAGATGGTATATACAGACAGACAGACACACAGAGAGGAAGGTAGATAGACAGACAGACAGGGAGGGAGACAGACAGACAGACAGACAGACAGGGAGAGAGGGAGGTAAGATAGACAGCACGAGTAGAGAGCAAGGCAGTAGTATAGTGAATGGTAATGGAATATCACTTTGAGACAGCTGAGACGAGGATTACTTCTCAATGAACGTGAGGTTGGAAAGTCACTAATTGCTTGTCTCTCTCTCTCTCTCTCTCTCTCTCTCTCTCTCTCTCTCTCTCTCTCTCTCTCTCTCTCTCTCTCTCTCTCTCTCTCTCTCTCTCTCTCTCTCTCTCTCTCTCTCTCTCTCTCTCTCTCTAAATATAGAAAGAGAGATAAATAGAGAGAGAAATAAAGAAATAGAAATACGTTAGCTACCCGGTCTTCATATTAGGGTTCTCGACAAAGTTCCACATGAGAAAGTCTTAAGGAGCGGTGAGTAGCGGAACATTTGCCAGGTGGAGCAGAGGAGAGCAAGGCAAGGCAAGGCAAGGCAAGGCAAGGCAAGGTAAGGCAAGGTTAGGCTCTTCGTGGGTAGGTAGTCAGTTAAGTGGGGGGAAAAGCCTTGCTCGGATCACTGACTAAAAGCGTTCATCCTTTCCTTGTGTGGGTCAGTGTGTGGTAGGTTGTGGTTGTGGTTGTCGTTGTCGTCGTTGTGGCAAAATACAGAGGTGATTGAGACTCTATTCCTGTTACTGTTTGTTACCGTTGTTTTGCTTCTGTTGTCTTAGAGTGGTTATCATGTGGAATATTTATTATAATGGTTTATATGCCTGGTAACTTCTCTTTTTTTTATATATATATTACGTTTTTGTATTTTTGTGCAAACTGTTGTCTTAGGTAAGGAAAGTGACCGAATTTATAACATAGCACTGAAGCCTCAATGGAAAAATATAATAATTTGAAAAGTTTATTTAAGTAACAATATTCATGACTGTTACTAACTATTATGTTCATGTATCAAATCATAATGTCAGATGCGCATTGAATTAATATTTCCAAACTTGCCTTGCGTGTGACGACTATCTCTGTTGTAGTGACGAGACAGTTAACTTGTACCCTAGTGATCGTTATGGTCTGGTTGGCAAGGCGTGGGTACGTTGAGTGTACTGTCAAGGGTTCGATCCCCGGCCGCAACACGCTCATGGCTCCTTATTTCATTAGATCAATTTACCATTGTTTCAAGCATTACATTGTAGTTTCCCTTAACCATTAGATCAACTCACCAGCGTTTCAAGCATTATATTGTAGTTTCTTTCCCTTAATATTAGATCAATTTCTCAGTGTTTCAAGACCAGAGGCAATTGCACTGTAGTCTCCACTTAGGGATGCCAAAGGAAGCAGTAATCCCGGCGGTAAATACAGTTTTTGAAAGGTTAAGTAAAGCTCGTCTCAAACTCTTCCACTGTCTGCTTTTTGTGGCGCGGCAATCAGCGGGGTTTTTCTCCGCAAACTTTTTATTTTTCAGTCCTTAGCAAGTTTACTTTTCATGTGAATACGTACAAAATCTTAGTGTTCGGTAGAGATGCAGAGCGGGCGGAGAGTTGAGGTGAAGTGAGGAGTGTGAGTGAGTAACTAAGATGATTATGAGACACTTAAAGAAGATTGATAAACGTCTGAAAATACACAGATATTAACCCTTGCCTCCTTGCCTCGACGATGTTCAAGGTCACACTGTCTTATCTTAACACAACGTTATGAAGCAGTTTCGACCACAATGTTATGAACTCTGGTGTATATTAGACTTGTTCAGTATTAATAACTATGATGGAAGGTGCCCAGTGTTACCACCAACATTCTGGCGCGACACCTTGCAAAACAAACACGAAACACAAGCTCTAAAAGGTCATGACACCAAAGTTAGATTCAGTAAACCAGGAAGTCGAGTCCATGCAGAGGTGTGTACATTCAAACACACACACACACACACACACACACACACACACACACACACACACACACACACACACACACACACACACACACACCCACCACACACACCCACCACACACACACACACACACCCACACACACCTGGTAAACTGGCAGTAAATTTCCCTAACTAAAATGTAGCACAAGCCCCATAAAGCTTTGAAGGCGTCCCCCCGCGGCCATCCATAATATGCTTCGGTAATTAAAGTAACGAATGAGTCTGTACCGAGAGTGAGAGTCGAGTGAACTTTAAAACACGTAAATAATATACAAAGTTCATACTCCGATCCAACTGTTTCTCTCCATCCTTTCAACGCCCTTATTGCCTTGATAAAGTGGTAGGAGGAGGAGGAGGTATGTGTAAAGTGTATTTTCCTTAATAAAAGAATATACATCCTTTCCACTACAAAGACAGTGTCGCAAAGATGGCATCACACGCATCACTTGTGTCTCCCCATCACGTGGTTGTCTCCCTAAGGTCTCCCGGTGGCACAGTGCCGGGCAACACGAGCGTGACTGCCTCGCCGCCACCACCAGCTCAGGCGAGGACCAGTCTCTCGTCTAATCAGAGGAGCACGTCCGCATGACTCTCTGAGGAAATCGGTGACAAGTGGCGAGTATGAAAGCATTGCATGTCGACCAAAGTTAAGTGAGTTGAGTGTGTTGTGTGTAGTGGCAGGATGGTATTAGTTCAGGTGAGGTCGATGGTTTCTACGTATATGTTCATGTTAGAATTGTACATTAGGTAAGCCAGACAGACATCCTGAACTCTGCGGTGGTCAATTGCCAATAATCATTCCCTCTGCTACCCTGCCGCACTTACAAACTGAAATTAAACGAGATTCAAAAGGGAAGGGATGGAAATAAAAATAAGGGATGAAAAGCATCGTTGACAGAATGAAATGGTAGTGATACAGGATATAATTGTTCACCAAACGCCATGACACATTAACTGCACAAAACTCAGACACAAGAACAAAATACAAGAATATATTCACACCCATTTATACACACACACACACACACACACACACACACACACACACACACACACACACACACACACACACACACACACACACACACACACACACACACATCAATCAGATACAACAAAACAAATCCAAGACAAATAACACAATGAATAACAAAACAATCTCGTGAAATCTACAACAAAAAACACTCCAGGGCAGGGAGGTGAAAGTGGCAAGAAAAGGAGAGTGGGAGAAAGAAAAAATATAAAGGGATTAAGAAAAAAATGAAAGTGGAAAATGATGAAAGCGCAAGAGTGGAAGATGGAGTGAGAGGATCACGCGGCTTGGGAATTAATGGAGAGTGACGAATTGAGAGAAAGAGGTGAAGGCGAGGATGTATTAACGAAAGGATCGAGACACAAAGTAAGGGATTGAAGGAAAGCTGTGAGGAGTGACAGACAACAGTGGAAGCTTATGAAAGAATAAACAGACAGCAGTGAAAGTTTGTGCAATAAATGATAGACAGCAGTGAAAGCTTATGAAAATATTGAACTATAGACTCAACAATAACCAAAGAGAGGTGGGTGGGTGGGTGGGGAGGAGCCTTTCATTTTACTATACTTTTGTCTTTTTATGTTTGAATACAACAACAGACAGATACCAACCTAAACAGAGAAACATATCTAAATAAACACATTGATCCATACAGACAGATAGATATATAGTTAAAAAAAAAAAATATACAGTCAAAGAAATAGATGCATACACAACTAGAATAACACCCAAAATAAAACAGATATATACACACACACACACACACACACACACACACACACACACACACACACACACACACACACACACACACACACACACACACACACACACACACACACAGCACACACAGGTAAAATGTAAACAGGTATGAAAACTAAACTCACAAACACCTTCAATGAATACAAAGGAATATAAAGAAATTCAAAAAGGATATAAAAAAATGTAAAGGAATAGAAAATGTAAAGGAATATAAAGGAATACAATGAAAAAAAGTAAACCACCACAAACCTTTGACTTTGAACCAATTACTAGCAATCTTTAATCCGTTATTCCCAGTGACGTTTGATCGGTGGAATGTGAAACAGAGGAAGAGGAAGAGGAGGAAGAAGAGAAGGAAGAGGAAAGGGAGGAGGAAAAGGACTAAAGGACAGACAGACAGATAGATACACAACATCACACAGGCTCTCAACACCACCACAAGGCTATACAAACACCAACACAACAAAAAAATAACACAAATCACGAAATGTTCTTCCAACCACAAACACGTACAACACAAACACACATTTCTGCGGTGACTCTCAAAGGCAGTGTCGAATTTCCCCCCAGTCCATTTTTTTTTTTGCAATCGTTATTTTTTGTCACCCTTTTTTATACTGAGGCGAAAACTGACCTCTGGATTTCCTTTCTTCTTCTGTTTGCTGTTATTTCCGTTTAGTTGTATGCTATCTATCTATCTACTGACCTCTGGATTTCCTTTCTTCTTCTGTTTGCTGTTATTTCCGTTTACTTGTATGCTATCTATCTATCTATCTATCTATCTATCTATCTCTGGTTGGTCCAAGATACAGTACAAGATTATTATGTGTATTTTATAGAATGGATTGTTACAAAAACATTCCGTGAGCCAAAGTAAAAATAATTCAAATAATAATAATAATAAAACCTTTGTTTGGTCTGAGGTTCACTGTTGAATATTTCATTGTTAAAGGAATGGAAAAAAGGGAAAACTATTCATGTTTTGTTAGCAGAGACTTTGTATATATTCACTCAATCCTCTGAGGGAAGTTATTTTTTATATAAATCTATCACGTAAGATAAAGGAATTATTAATATGTCAGCAATATGTGTCAGCAATATGTGCATTGACTTGAAAGGCTGCATCGCTGACGAAACATTCACTATAACACAAAAGCATCGTCAGCCTGGGTTCATAAGGGACAGGATACCACATGATAAAGAATCTAAATATATATCTATACACCAGTCTGTTCCTTGGTACCATTATGTAAAGCAATCTAACCCGACTCAAAACAAATTGGATCTTATTATACAAAGTTTTCTATCTTGAATCACGTCATTTTTTCTTCACACCTAAATATGACTGTACATAAAGGAAGGTGGAATGTATCTTTTATCTTCCTTTCATTCTCCCTTCACTCTCTCTCCCACACACACACAGTAGTATTGTAATAAAGGAAGTAAAGAGTTATTCGTTGCAGTGCTAGAACTCAACCTCGTCTTGCCTCGCCTTGCCTTGCCTTGCCTTGCCTTGCCTTGATTCAACCCACCTCGACCCGCCTGCCTGCCTGTCTCTCCCACACTCGCTTCCTTTCCAAGACAACTGATCTTCTTAACGTAATAACTGCATTCCTTCCTCGGGTTTCCACGCTACCAACCTCTTGTTAAGTGTCACGTCTATTTTGTGAATGTTTTTATATTGTAGAAGAGTTGAGATTCGTGTTTTTTTATTAAGGAAAAATTCAATGCTATGTTCTATTTTCTGTTTTCATGATTTTTTATATTTTTTCACTGATTGTTTGAAGGTGAAATATTCAGTTTTCCGATTTGATATTTCTGCTTTCTTTTCTTTGTTTTATTTTTGTAGAGGAGCATTTGGCGGGGTCTCTCTCTCTCTCTCTCTCTCTCTCTCTCTCTCTCTCTCTCTCTCTCTCTCTCTCTCTCTCTCTCTCTCTCTCTCTCTCTCTCTTCGCGGTAATAAGGAAGGCACAATCACATTTCAGTAACTCGTGTTTTGCAACTGAATTTGACGCATCAATTTCAGATTCCAAAAAGAAAAAGAAAAAGAAAAAATAATGATAACAAATAAAATGCGATAAAATTCCACTGATTTCATGAAAACGACTTCGGGGAAAAAAGTTTCAAGTTTCGGTGTAAGTATAAACCACCACAACAATAACAAAAACATTTTCGTTCGTTCGGTATCACGGTGAAAACAAAGCAGATTGTCCTCTTTGAAGGCTCAGGGAAAACCTTTATTGGAGGTTTCCCGAGAAGCGGTAACCCTACTGATGTCTTTGTCCTGCGGTGGTGGTTGAGAAGGAGGAGGAAAAAAAAAAGACAAAATGAAAATAAGAGAGAAAGAAAGAAAGAAAGTATGGATTTTAACACATCTGAGACTCCTAAAGGAAGATAATGATTTGTATTTTTCGGTAAAAACAACATTGATGGTGATGATTGTATCTCTTTTTCATTCTCTCTCTCTCGTTCTTCTTTTGTTTATCATTGGAAGTATGTATTCTTTTCCTTTTATCAATGTTTTTTTTTTTTTAATGCTCCTCCTACTCCTCTTCATTTTCCTTCTCCTTCTCCTTCTCTTTCTTCTCCTTCTCCTCCTCCTCCTCATTCTCTCCACACAGTTGCCGTTAATGACATATAATTATACACATATACTTATAATTAAAAACTATTAAACTAGAAAGCTAAATACCAACATATAATGAACGATTACAACAACAACAACAACAACAACAACAACAACAACAACAACAACAACAACAACAACAACAACAACAACAACAACAACAACAACAACAACATGAATGAATAATTATAACATTAAGTATATATTACAATCTAACACACTTACCTACAAATACTTGATAAGGTTATAAATAATTAATCACGTCAAAATGGCTGGCTGTCTCACTTCCACTTATTATAATGAATTATTTACTATATTACTAATGAAAGTCTCGGGATGAAAGCAACAGATAGAGAGAATTACGAGGAAAAATACGAAACATAATGGATTGACAAGACTTATATAGACACACACACACACACACACACACACACACACACACACACACACACACACACACACACACACACACACACACACACACACACACACACACACAGGGTCACGCCACTTGAAAGACACTTGCAAACCTCAAGGAAATTATATAAATCGTTCTTAAAAATAGCGTTATATTACGAGAGAGAGAGAGAGAGAGAGAGAGAGAGAGAGAGAGAGAGAGAGAGAGAGAGAGAGAGAGAGAGAGAGAGAGAGAGAGAGAGAGAGAGAGAGAGAGAGAGAGAGAGAGAGAGAGAGAGAGAGAGAGAGAGAGAGAGAAAGGCTGTCATTTGTGTGTGATTTTCAAGGTGTATTATCACGACTTTGGAAGATATTTCTGACACACACACACACACACACACACACACACACACACACACACACACACACACACACACACACACTACTCAACGCTATATATTTTACACGGAGACTTTAACAAATCATAGTCTGGTACATTTAATTCACGGGATGTAATTAACATAACCACTGTCCTCCGTCCCATAGCGGCCTAATCACACCCTAATTGGCTATTAGTACGCTAATCAACTCCAATCATTAGCGTCAGCACTTTGCCATAACCCCATCCGTGATTATTAGTGATTAGCGATTAGCAGCAGATTGTCCAACACCAGCCACCCCTAATCTCATAAAGAGCCTCCCATAGATAGACTGATAGATAGATAGATAGATAGATAGATAGATAGACAGACAGACAGAAAGACATACATACAGACATACAGACATTCAGAAAGATAGACAGACAGATAGTTACACAGACAGATAGATAGATAGATAGATGAGTAGGTGTATAAGATTGACAGAAGATAAAGAGAAAGAAAGAAATACGTCTTTAGTTATTTTTTCTTTCTGTGTGTGTGTGTGTGTGTGTGTGTGTGTGTGTGTGTGTGTGTGTGTGTGTGTGTGTGTGTGTGTGTGTGTGTGTGTATTACATTTGTCTGGTGTTTGTGTGTATGTATGTACGTACACTGTGTAACCTCAATAATCCAATTTACCAACGAAAGGGGGAGCAAGAGAGAGAGAGAGAGAGAGAGAGAGAGAGAGAGAGAGAGAGAGAGAGAGAGAGAGAGAGAGAGAGAGAGAGAGAGAGAGAGAGAGAGAGAGAGAGAGAGTGTGAGTTACTGGCTGTCGTTCCTTGGAGTCAAAACATAAAACTTAAAATAGGAAAAGGAATGGAGGAGGAGGACGAGGAAGAAGAAGAAGAAGAAGAGGAGGAGGAGGAGGAGGAAGAAGAGGAAGAGGAGGAGGAGGAGGAGGAGAGACTAAAATGGAAGGAGAGAACGACTATACTTTCGTCACTAATTCTTCTGTCACATCAAGGAAAATATAAGAGAAAACTTAACTTTAACTTTAAACCCTTCCAAGTACTTCTCTCCTCCTCCTCCTCCTCCTCCTCCTCCTCCTCCTCCTCCTCCTTCTCCTTCTCCTCTAGTCCTGGATATGCTCGTTCTCCTCCATTTCTCTTTTTTTTTCTCTCTTTCAGTTTTATCTCTCTTTTTCGTGACTTCTTCCATCTTTTTTCCTACTCGTCAATTTTTGAACCTGTAATATTTTTTCCTTTCCCTCTCTTTTTCTTTCATTTCTTTCGTCGTTTTTTATCTCCTTATGGCCTGAGTTCAGTCTATATTTAACTATTTCTCATTTTATCTTTCTAGCTGTCTTTCTTTTTTTTTAATATATTTCGTCTCTCTCTATCTCTCTCTCTCTCCCCTTCTTTACTATTTCTGCCTTACTTCATTTTTTATTTTTATTTCTTTTCATCGCTCTCCCTCGGTCCTTGCATATACATATATTTCATTTTTTTTATTATTTTTTCAGCAAACTTTTCAAAATCACGTACTTGTGGACCTCTCTATTCTTCTCTTCCCCTCTTCGCATCTCGTTTCTCTCTCTCTCTACCTCTACCTCTCTCTCTCTCTATTTCTCTCTCTTGCCACACTTTCTCGCTCTTATCTCCTTCCCTTCCCACCTCATCTGATATTCACGATTCCATACATACACATCAACGCCCTTCCCTTTTTCTTCCCTTCCTCCCTTCCTCCCCTTCCTACCTACTCACCTCCTACAGGGCCAGACAGCCAGCCAGCCACATTTACCCTCGTCTATGGAAACCTCTCCCGGGAAAAAGATGCATAAAAAAAGATTCAGACCCTTGAAGTCTCGCATAGAGGTTATATAAATATTTTTTTTCTTCTCCTGCGCTAGTCTGGTCTGAAGAAGATCAAGGCAAAGCATCGTTGACCTGAGAGATTTGTGTGGAATGTTTAGATGTGGTGTGTGTGTGTGTGTGTGTGTGTGTGTGTGTGTGTGTGTGTGTGTGTGTGTGTG
This sequence comes from Metacarcinus magister, assembly GCA_029783475.1. Taxonomy (NCBI): domain Eukaryota; kingdom Metazoa; phylum Arthropoda; class Malacostraca; order Decapoda; family Cancridae; genus Metacarcinus; species Metacarcinus magister. The sequence goes on from JAPQNM010000002.1 coordinate 13,272,748, forward strand.
TGTGTGTGTGTGTGTGTGTGTGTGTGTGTGTGTTTGAGAGACATAGAGAGTCACATACACACATTTACACACATAGACACACACACACACACACACACACACACACACACACACACACACACACACACACACACACACACACACACACACACACACACACATAACAAAGCTTGCATCTGTTCAACGTTGAGTGATGTGATTCTTCGCTCATTTGAATAATCGTATGACAAGAGGCTGCGAGGATTACACATTCAGAATGCAGGGAAAAGGCGCTTAAAAATACACACACACACACACACACACACACACACACACACACACACACACACACACACACACACACACACACACACACACACACACATACACACAGAGGCTAGAAAATATATGCAGCAGCTTACTACCAACTTATTCTTTTTTTCTCTCTCCTTTCATTTTATGTATGCGAAGGTAGAACTGTTATTCCCACTTAACTGCCATTAAAGGTAAAAAATATACATTACCGTTTAAGCTGCAACTCATATTAATTCATGCATTCTTATTCCCGTGAACGTTTATTAATAATACGGTACAGCTTGCAACGGCGGGTACACATGACGTACACAACACATTAGACAACCATGCGTTATTAATTACCTACGCAACACAGGTGGTAGTCAGGTGTGAAGGTGTGTGTGTGTGTGTGCGTGTGTGACTCTCTAATCCTCTCTCAAACACACACACACGTTACCCTCGCTTGTTTCTTTCTTTGGTTCGTGGGTATGCGTGCGTGCGTGTGTGTGCGTGCGTGTGTGAGCTGCGTCTATATACAGTGCCAGTGATCGATGGAGGGTCGGGTCCCTTCATGCCCTTTAAAACTCTCATTACACTAAACTAAACTAGAGTGAAGCACCAGTTCAACGTTTCAGTTCAGCGCTTCAGTTCAACGCTTCAGCCACATAATAAAAGGTCAAATGGATGAGAAAAGCCTAGCACGCTCAAGTTCACAGAGAGACAATTACACTCGAACTTAACTTGAAAGGGAGAAAGAAAGAAAAGGTGGGTTAGACTATAGGTATTTTTTTGTTCCATCTGACCTACTCTACTCCACTCCATTCCGCTTCCCTTCGCTTCTCTCCTCGCCTCCCCTCCTGCCTCTTGTCTCCTAAGTTACCACCACCACCACCACCATCCTAGCTTCGAGTCTTCTTGTAAACAATACCTAACCTAACCTAACCTAACCTAACCTAACCTAACCTGACCTGTTCTCTGCCGGCCTGAAGAATGTTATCAAATATGTTATAATAATAGTGTTCATACCTTTATTTTTCCTCTTTTTTTTTTAAGGCATTTCCTACACAGTTATAATTATGTATTGTGTGATGAAAAAAATTAACTATTCTTAACTTTTAACATATATGAGGATGACATTAAATTAACACAGGATTTGCTTTTTTTAATTTTTTTTTAGAATTTCGTAAACTGTTATAATAGGAAGGTAAAATACGCGGAATGGATTGTGTAGAACGAGTATTACCTCAGAGTATTATGTCGAGTATTACCTCAGAGAAGGGAACGAGGAGTAAATGTTAATTGTTATGAGGTTTAATGAGGAATATATAGTTTAATTCCCACACACACAGACACACACACAGACAGAGACACCCACACGCACACACGCACACATACTTGCCCGGATTGCACCTGAACGAAAGTAATGAATTTAATTACCTCCCTAATGGTCCCGAGGCATGACTGCTCGATGCTGACGTTAGTGGAAAACTTTCACGCCAGATTAACGCAAATTAACCATTAAAGTTAAGGGAAAAATATAACCTGCCTTTCAATCTTGATTTTACTCGTGTTAATGAAGATGATTTTAATACTTTTTTTTTTTTTACCTTATTTGATCTGTTAGTAAATTATTATATTACCTTAGTTACTGCAGGTATAATTTACGTTTATATCTTCCTAATACCTTCCTTCAATAGAGAGAAGATTAAGGTTATTTTTGTGTTTATGTTAATTAGATACTTATTATGTCATATCCTTGTAAAAATCCAGGAAGGTAAAAATGGAGAAGTTATATAAATTAGTTACCTTGTTTATTATCTTGTTTTCAGACGGAAATTATGTAAGAACGAGATATGTTGTATTATATATTTTTATTCCATCATTTTATTTTTCATATCATGGAAGGTGAGGCGAGTAAATCACGCTGCACTCTGATCACATTTCTCTGAAATTCACTCCCACACTCACTCATTCACTCACTCACTCACTCACTCTCTCCCTCATTCTCTCACTCACTCATTAACACACTCACTCACTCACTCGATAATTCAAAACCGAAAGCCTTATAAAAACTAAACTTTTAAGAGAGAGAGAGAGAAAAAAAAAGAGTGAGAGATAACAAAACTACACCCAAATACACCTGTCCAAAACGAATGTACGGTTGAATATAAAAAAAATTATATATATATATAAAAAAACAGAACCAAATCACACAACTACAACGTAATTCCTTAATTAACACAACACACCTGCCCGCATCACACGGTAATTGGTATTAATTATGAGCATAAGCATCGTGAAATGACATGAAACACTTTATAAGCATCAAGTGTTGGGTTACATCATTAAATCTAATTAATGTAGTAGTAGTAGTAACAACAACACACTTCTTCTCATAGCAAAATATTTATACACGTAAGAAATATGGGTTATATTTATGAATTTAATTAATGTAGTAGTAATAGTAGTAGTAGTAGTAGTAGTAGTAACAGCAGCATCAACAGACGTCTTCTTACAGCTAAATATTTATATACGTGCATTGAATGGTTACTTCTAGACACACTTAAAATATATATATGAAGAAAAAAAAATTGGGATTCTCTAACTTACTCATTTAAAGAAAATAAGCAATGAAGGAAGATAATAAGGAGGAAACAAAGTGAAAGTAAGAAGGAATTAAATTTAGGAAGGAAAGAGACGAAGTGAGAAGGAAGGAATTCAATAAGAGAGGAGAGAAAAAGAGAAGAAAGTATGAGTAAGAAGCGCATGGAATAAAAATCAATCAATAAATTAACATATAAATATATATATAAATCAATAAATACATGAATATATAAATATAAACATAAACTATATTCTAACTACTCGAACCAATCAATTCAAGGCGAAACGAGGATAACTAAAGCAAAACAGATGATTAGATATCGATAAGAAAACCATGCTGATATAGATCTTTCTTTTACTATTTCTTTTCACTTATGCAATTGAACTATATAAAAAGAAAGGTGATGAAATATTAATATGCATTGATAAACTACTGTACATAAAGGTAAATGTTATCAGATACTCCAGAAAGACAGTGATACACGACACACACACACACACACACACACACACACACACACACACACACACACACACACTATTGATTGCTTAGCGAGTGATGTTATAATTTGATACCACCAATAGCAAGATCGTATGTATGTATGTATGTATGTATGTATATGTGCTTATCTTCTTCAAATACCAGATAACATTTACCTAACTTTTATTATTTCTATTAATAATAATTTCTCTTTACCGTAAGACTTAATAAAATAAAAAAAACATAAATATTTCATCACACATACATTCACAACTGAACAAATCCTTAGAAAAAATAAAAATAAATGAAAATCTGAATGCGCCTTGAACGCTCTTCCCCCGGACAGCCAATCAGCTTCCTTGAAATACAACTCGTCTAGGCACCAACAGTAAATTTTGGAAGTATCGAATCTGGATAAATCAATGGATACGAGTCAAGGTAAATAAATATAATAGTATTGGTAAAATTGACGAGTGTATGAGTAAGTGTAGAGGTAATAGTGATAAAAGAGCAGGAAGTTGAAATTGTAAAGGTGAGAGAAAGAGAGAGAGAGAGAGAGAGAGAGAGAGAGAGAGAGAGAGAGAGAGAGAGAGAGAGAGAGAGAGAGAGAGAGAGAGAGAGAGAGAGAGACACACACACACACACACATACATACATACACACACACGCTGACAGATTGATTGACTGACTGACTAATTGACAATCACACACATACACATACACACACACACACACACACACACACACACACACACACACACCCACACACACACACACACACACACATAATAACATCACCTACTTAATCATTACACACATTAGTATAACATTAATCACTCGTATCTTTCACTGAAGCTACAAGATTATTTCCTTAATTAATACACGTACGTCTGACCAACAACTGCACGGACGACGAAAAGAGAAAAAGAGGAAAATAGACAAAGAGAAAAAGAGGAAGAGAGGAAAAGAGGAAAAGAGGGAAAGAGGAAAAGAAGAAAAGAGAAAAGAGGGAAAGATGGAAAAGAGGAACGTAAAAGAGTTAAGAGACGCTGGAGAATGTATGCACTACAATGATGTCTTAATGTGCTAGTAAGTGGATTCAGTCAGTCGGTATTTGATGGACGTGGAGGGCGGAGGGGGCGTGGAGGAGGGCGATAGGCGGGGGCGGGGGGCAGTGGGGCGTCTTGAGCTGCACGAGTCGGTCATGCATTATTCAACTCGCGTGACTTCAGTGCAAGGGCGGCAGCTGCATGACGGAGGGACGAAGGGAGGGAGGGAAGGAAGGAGGGAGGAGGGTAAGCATGCAGACCACCACCACCACCACCACCACCACCACTACCTGTCGAACTGTTTTTTATGAAGCATGTGGTAGGTTGTTAACTTTCTCTTTGATCTTTGCCACTGATAACTACGATAACTTGATAACCTGATAACCTGATAATAATAAAGACACCTGGTGGAGATTTATTTGTTATTTATTTATTTTTTTTTTTTTTAGAACGCGTTGTATTGATAAAAAATAGATATAAATTGGTCTTTTTTTTAGTAGGTGAAGTGAGGATTGATATTATTCTTTCGTTCTTCTGTCTTATAAATGTGCGTGAATAGACCTTTTTTGTCTCTCTCTCTCTCTCTCTCTCTCTCTCTCTCTCTCTCTCTCTCTCTCTCTCTCTCTCTCTCTCTCTCTCTCTCTCTCTCTCTCTCTCTCTCTCTCTCTCTCTCTCTCTCTCTCTCTCTCTCTCTCTCTCTCTGTTGTAATATAGGATAGGACAGTGGTACGCGAAATAATAATAGATGAGAAAGTGCACATTAGTATAAGGAATTGGATGTGTCAGGCAGGCGTTATGTTCGTGTGTCCGTGTGTTCGTGTGTTCGTGTCGTGTCCTGTCCTACCTAACTTATACTCACTGCGTCATTCTAGCACCAACTTAACCTAACTAACCTTCTGGGAATATTAACAGGAAAAGTATTCGTGTGTTTGAGCAAATCCTTTAAATGATGATGTAAATATTCCATGTAAGATTATTTTCCCCAGAGTTGAGAGAGATAAAGAGAGAGATAAGGAGAGAGATAGGGAGAGAGAGAGAGAGAGAGAGAGAGAGAGAGAGAGAGAGAGAGAGAGAGAGAGAGAGAGAGAGAGAGAGAGAGAGAGAGAGAAGAAGAAAAAAGAAACTTAACCCTACAATTTCTTTCCCTCGGTGAGATTAAATTTTCTCAAGCAAACAACTCTTGGTAATCATAATCTTATCAACGCATCTTATTATTTTCTCTTGACTGAATCTTCTGCATCTATGTAACACTATTATTACTCTCTCTCTCTCTCTCTCTCTCTCTCTCTCTCTCTCTCTCTCTCTCTCTCTCTCTCTCTCTCTCTCTCTCTCTCTCTCTCTCTCTCTCCTCCATGACTAATTATTTATTCATTTATTTATCTGTTTATTTACTAGCTAGCGCTCAGTATTGGTTTCACTCTCTTTAATTAGGATCTAAATATTAATTGTATTTGTATCTATTGGGAAGTTTGTTTCGATTCCTTGGTGTAACAGATTTTTTTTTTTTCGTTCCTTTAATTTGGTTTATTGTATTTGAATTTTTACTTTTTTTTTTTTTAATCAGGTGACACGTTCCACATATCTATTCAGTTGTATAAGAAATAATAAACAACATTTTTTTCTATTTTACCTAGAACTCTATTGTATTTGTATTGAATCTTATTTGTTATTTAGATTATTGTTTTTCTAACCTTTGTTGTTCTATATCTATTGCCATTTTGAATAGTTTCTTTTCTTTTCTTTTAGGAGATGCTGCAACGTCAATTAATCAATCAATCAATCAATTATTTAATCAAGTAATGTATTCCACAATAGCATTAATTGACTGTCTGACTTTAATTTCTAGGTAGCCTTTCTTTCTCTCTCTCTCTCTCTCTCTCTCTCTCTCTCTCTCTCTCTCTCTCTCTCTCTCTCTCTCTCTCTCTCTCTCTCTCTCTCTCTCTCTCTCTCTCGCTCGCTCTCTTCTATATGACCTTCAGTTTAATTTCAACAGTACACATACACATATCAAAGTGAAATGTATATATATTTTTTTTATTCAGTGGATTTCGATTTGTTCATGAAATATAAAACGCCAATCTTTGTATTTTATTTTCTTTCTCTGATTTTTTTTTCTTTTTGTGTTTGATTCATATCTCTTTTTATTTTTCCTTCATTGTTTTGTTGCTTGACGAAGATGAGTAAGGAAGAAAAAGACGGAATAAGGAAAGAAGAATAATGATAAATTGGTGAATGACAATAATAATATACACAAACAATAACACTAACACTAATAAAAACACCACAACACCATCACCATCACCACCATAATCTATTTTCCTCACCATCACCACCACAACACCACCTTGACTGACGCGCCTCCCCCCGCCCCCTTCCCTTCACCGTCTTTGATCGCCTCATCGTCAAATTTCTAACACCACTTCGGGCTTTGATCACACAAGACTTTGGTCGTAGATGTCTCTTCATATAACAAAGAGAAAATCATAAATGTAATTATAACCCTTCTATCTACCTTCATCTCATTTTTCTATCTTAACTTTTGTGAGGTTATCAGCATGAGTGTCTGTCTGTGTGTCTGTGTGTGTGTGTGTGTTTATGTGTGTTTCTGAGCCACACAAAGAACACTTCCACCTCACAAGTTGGTCCTAGGATACGGTCTTTGTGGGTTCATATCCTACTAAATATCCAGTCACGGCATTTCTATATTTTCCGAGTCGAGGTACGTAAGTCAAGGATATGCGTTGTAATTCTCTTCAAATGTTACGTGTAAGACCTTTTTTATAGGCACGGAAGGGTCTTAAGAGTTTCCACGCCCCCTTGGGAGTACGTAGCTACCTGGCGTGCTACTCAAGTCACTCTAAATTGGACCAATATAGTGTTTGTAGATACTATATAGTACATGTTTCCTACTCTCTCTCCTCTCTCTCTCTCTCTCCTCTCTCTCTCTCTCTTCCTCATCTCTCCTCTCTCTCTCTCTCTCTTCTTCTCTCTCTCCTCTCCTCTCTCTCTCCTCTCTCTCTCTCTTTGCCATGTGCTAGTGAAGGCTGCATGGTGAAGACGAGTATATATGTCCTACTTTTTCACCTTTACCAAGTGCTTTCATCCACGAAAACACTGTCCTTATATTGGACCTCCTTGTAAATTATTCCTGTTTGTTACTGAGAAGATAAAAGGACGAGGGAGTTTAACACGTGGAGGGGAATAAATGTTAGGTTAGGTTAGGTGAAGAGTCCTGTTTCCCATCAAGCTTAAGTTTTACTCACCACGTCATGATAGAAGCGCGAGGGAAGTTACAGGTGCTGGCCGAAGAAGAAGAAGAAGAAGAAGAGGTAGACTGTTTGTTCGGGAGCATTGAAACCTTTCTGTTACTGAGGCTCAAGTTAGACAGACAGATGCAAGTTAGTTCCGCGGTGTTACATGCACGAAGTCATGGGAGGTGCAGGTGTAATGGTTCTTAAGAGGTCAAAAGTCACTCTATTATCACCATCTTTCCCCCTGCACCAGAACCACCACCACCACCACTATGGTAGTAATAGTAACAGCAACACTCCACTCCCCCTCCCCGCCACTCCGCACTCCCACAACAGAGTCAAACTGAACAGCAATCCTTCCTTCCCGTGCACCACTGATTAGTGTGTCGTTGGAGCGATGTGCAGCCAGGCAGAGAGGCACGGCACCAGCACGTCGATACACGGCCGGGAGCGAGGAGCAGACCAGCGCCTGGCACTCCCTCTTTCTTGACGGTCGGATCGGCACTGTCCTCCCGGCGCTGCCACTCCCGCCGCCCCTCAATACACCTTGCTGCCCGTTTTCTATCGCAGGATTTGTTGTATCCTTCCCGGGTGAGCAAGCTCGTACTGCCTGCCACTGGAGGCCCTTTGTCTTACGTGCTGAGTACTGAGGCAGCCAAGCACGGCTGGTGCACACGTTATAACGCTTTAACTGTCGCTGGCCAGCCGCGGTGAGGCGTTACAAGCCTTCAATGGCACCACCAAAGAGACAGAGCGTCACGACACACTACGGAGGACACACACACGTTGTGATGACGCCTAAGGCCGCGGCGGACTTGTGCCGCTGACTTTGGTGAAAGTTTAATTTTCTGCTAAGACTCAAAACTAGTTTGAAAGTCTAGGATCATATGTGTGTGTGTGTGTGTGTGTGTGTGTGTGTGTGTGTGTGTGTGTGTGTGTGTGTGTGTGTGTGTGTGTGTGTGTGTGGTTATACACACACGGACGTGATCCGTCTGGTGTGGTAACTTAAGTCAGTCTAAGCTGCATGGTGTGCAGGGTGTAGCCAGAGTATCTAAATCTTCTCCCACCAGTAAGAAAACCTTTTACAGGACAACACACACTGTTTGGCGACCTTGGGATTAAGTTTCATGCGTCGTCCAAGTAGCATGAGGTTCTTGCGGTGTGTGGTGCACGCTCACCTCACTGGCTTCTGGACACACCCTTCCACCAAACCACCACACTTTTGTGTTAGGACACTTACACAATGGACACGAGGAAAGCAAGCCAAGAGAGCACACTGAGGCGGGCATTCCTGGGCGTCGTCATCAAAGGCTCCAGCTCGTCAACAATTTAGTAGAGTGAAATTGCAGCTCCACTCCGGCACAGTAACCTTTTCCTTGCCAGTTCTTCCTTTATTGCTTCATCGACTCCATCATTCCAGGGACGGCCCGCAGCGGCGGTGTGTCAGGTGGCGGCGGCAGGTACACAGCCAACAACAACAACAACAACAACAACAACAATAAAAGAAACAAATCTTGCCGAGCCCCACCGTCCCCCAAGCCATCAGCAGCTGGAACACACGTCAGAACAACACCCGAGGCTCACAAACGTAATATTTTAACGGAGACTTTTGTTCTTTACATTTTACCTCAAGACAAACGCGTTCTATTCCTGACTCATACTCGTACAAAGAATTTTTACCTTATATCTGTAGTGATATCACGTAAACACTACATTGAGGATGAACCAACATACACTTAATTCATGCTAAATACACAGAAACATTACATACATACATACACACATACATAGGAAAGCCTGAGAGAAGTACAGTACATATACAATCCTAAAACAGTTGTCCCGGGTCTTGCCTTGTCGTATCTTATGTTAAAGTTTCAACACACAATAACCTCAAAGTAAAAAGGACAAGTTGGTGTACACGTCTACAACACTCTCACTTCCACGGACGCTTTCTTCCTGCGTGAGGCCCCAACAACACCCTTTAGAGCTGCAAACTGGTGCCAGTGTTAAAATTCACTGGCCATCACTGGAGACCCACTGAGGCGAGAAGAGAGTGGCAGTGCAAGGCTTGTTGTGCTCATTGAGAGAGAGAGAAAGAGAGAGAGAGAGAGAGAGAGAGAGAGAGAGAGAGAGAGAGAGAGAGAGAGAGAGAGAGAGAGAGAGAGAGAGAGAGAGAGAGAGAGAGAGAGAGAGAGAGAGAGAGAGAGAGAGAGAGAAAGAGAGAGAGAGAGAGAGAGAGAGAGAGAGAGAGAGAGAGAGAGAGAGAGAGAGAGAGAAAAAAATGATAAAAATATATACAAACATACATAAATACATACATACATACCCCAAAAGACTAAACAAATCATAGTTTACCCTTAATCTAAGCAGAAAACTAAATCATACTAGCATTAGAATATAACCAAAAGTCTACCTGAATGACTGACTCCATTACTTCTCACCTCACGGGCGCAGGTGTGGGAAGTTTGCAAGTCAATCCCACCCCTTAACGACGTCGTATAGAGAGAGAAAGAGAAAGAGAGAGAACAAAAATAGAGAGAGAGAAAGAGAGAGGAAAAAAAAAAGAGCGAGAGAGAGTAATCAGCCCGTATTATTCCGTCTGAAAAACTAAATTATTTTCTTTCTATTTTTCTATGTAAAACTGGAGCATCTATTTTCACACACGCCTCCTGGTGATGAAAGACGGTACAACGCTTCTGCAGGAGGCTAAAGACTATAAGTATATTAAAATGGAGTAGATATTCAGTGATGTTTATATGTATTAGTATTATCTAAGAACATAAGAAGATGTAGAGGTTGATGATATAATTCAAAAATGATATTATAATGTTCCCTTTTACTCACATACACACACATACACATACATACATACACACACACACAGTTAGGTCTTAAACATAGCACAAAATAATATTCTTACTATCTATACTATACGTCTGACAAACTTGAGTATATATATAAAAAGAGAGTGTGTTATTTTTTCAGGAATTCTCGCGACAACATTGTGAAGCGATGAAAGGCAACAAAATATTTCTAAAAACAAATATACACACGTTCTAGTACATATGTTTTTGTCGATAAGGGACTCTCTCTCTCTCTCTCTCTCTCTCTCTCTCTCTCTCTCTCTCTCTCTCTCTCTCTCTCTCTCTCTCTCTCTCTCTCTCTCTCTCTCTCTCTCTCTCTCTCTCTCTCTCTCTCTCTCTCTCTCTCTCTCTCTCTCTCTCTCTCTCTCCCGAAACCAATAAACGGACGATACATCTTTAAAAGTTATTATTGCTTTGTTATGTTTTTTTGGTCCAATACAATATGTAAAAGTAATAAAAAGCATCCCGCAAAATTGAATGACACACACACACACACACACACACACACACACACACACACACACACACACACACACACACACACACACACACACACACACACACACACACACACACAGACACACACCTCTGTATACCTCTATTGTCTGTTCTGTTTGTCAATCATTTTTTTCAAAACATATATTCAAAACATTACAACCAAAAAAAAATAAAAAAAGGGGTCAGTTTGCAATGGTATCAATTTCATATATTGTAAAATTATCTATATATATAAATAAAAAAAGCAAAGAATAACCTGCACTTTAAGCTATTTATTACTACGAAACACATATTTTTTATCATACTTTTTTTTATTACTGAACAAATCGATGTTTTCTGTTTCCGCAAAGAGGATGAAAGTTACAGAAAAAAAAGTCTTTCTTCTAGAGTGTTTTCCTAAGGCTTAGTGGATCTTTTTTAAACCTAAGCAACCCCCCCCCTCCAACACACACACACGCACACACACACACACACACACACACACACACACACACACACACACACACACACACACGTAATGGGGTGTTCTAGCTGCATCATTACTAAAACAACGAATAATAAGTGAGCTGTTATAATCTTCAACACTTTTTGCTAATAGACCAAAGTATACTAATGATAGATAGACACAGCGATGGCCACGTACTCATTATAGACTACTAAAAACAGTGTAAAATGTTGATAAAATGTTCTCTTGTACCCAATATCATCATTAACTCAACACATATATTTTAGAAACCAAAATGATAATGGATATATCTCTACTACTACTACTACTACTACTACTACTACTACTACTACTACTACTACTACTATCATCACCACAACAATAACAACTATCACTACTACTACTACTACTACTACTACTACTACTTTTTTTCAATATTACACTTCCCTTATATCTTTCCTCACCACCGTTCATAAACATCACCACAGCAGAGAGATCCCCATAGTCTGTGTCCCTCATAAGTTTCCAGTCTCTGAGATTACACTTTTCCACACCTTCCCTTCCCTTCCCTTCCCTTCCCTTCCTTTCCCTCCTTCTTGCTTTCTTTCCCTCTGCGTTGAGTTATTTATCTATTTATTTTTGTTTTAATTATCTTATTTATCAATTTTTCTTTATTTTTCCTACTTAAGACATGAGTGGTAACGGAAGGAAGGAAGGAGAGGCAGGAAGGTGAAGAACGAGAGAGAGAGAGAGAGAGAGAGAGAGAGAGAGAGAGAGAGAGAGAGAGAGAGAGAGAGAGAGAGAGAGAGAGAGAGAGAGAGAGAGAGCATGGTGGCAGAACCAGATAAGTCATGCACTTTCCACAGGTTTACACGAGTCTGTCATCGTCTTAAATCAGTCTTCCACCCCATTTTCTCATCCGTTCATTTCTCTTCCTACTCCTCTTCCTTCCTCCTCCTCCTCCTCCTCCTCTTTCTCCTTATCTGTCTCTTCATCCAGGTCGTCGTTTTCATTCTGCACAATCTCTCTCTCTCTCTCTCTCTTTCTCTCTCTCTTTCTCTCTCTCTTTCTCTCTCTCGCTCGCTTTCCCCTCGTCTCCCCTCACACATACGCCCATTTCCTCCTATTACGCGGTTTCCCTCCTCCCTTCCACCTCAGACCTACATGACATACCAAATTAGGCTACCTCTGGCCCTCCTCCTCCTCCTCCTCCTCCTCTTCTTCCTACCTCCTCTTCCTCCTTCGCCTCCTCCGCCTCCTCCTCTTTCGCCCGCTCTTTCTCTTCCTCATTTTTGCTCACATCTATTCTTTTTCCTTGCTATTGTCCTCATTCTCTCTTTTTTTTTTTCCTTTATTCTTCGTTCTGTTTATTTCTTACAACAGGTAGTTACACACCCACACACACACTCTCTCTCTCTCTCTCTCTCTCTCTCTCTCTCTCTCTCTCTCTCTCTCTCTCTCTCTCTCTCTCTCTCTCTCTCTCTCTCTCTCTCTCTCTCTCTCTCTCTCTCTCTCTCTCTCTGTCTCTCTCTCTCTGCCTGAACGCGCACATCCCTGGCCATAATTCAGAGCTGTCGGCTTTAGCATCTGACCTCAAAGTTGCATGATTGCAGGCGAGATGAAGGCAGGTCTGAAGGTCTGCAGGCGTCACGTTGCTGCCCCTGAAGTGAGGAGCCTACCCTCCCTCCACCCTCCAAACGCCCTTCAAACGCTTCCACATGTATGCTATTAACTCCACCTTCCATCCACTTTCCACCCTCCTTCCTTCCACGGGTCCGTTTGGTGTTGTACCCCCTTCTTGTTTTTCACTCGGGTTGTCATCTCCGTTTTCTTTTCCTCATCGTATCGTCAACAACACCTTTTCTCCTCAGTTTCCAAGGCACTCTACGCCATCACCTCTTTGTCTTTACTCCTCTCGTACTCTTCTCCTCAATCCCTCTCTCCCTCCCTCCCTCTCCTCCTCCTCCTCCTCCTTCTTCTTCTCCTCCTGAAAACAATAACGTATATCCTCCCTTACATTGCTGCCTTAACGTAACCACCCACATCATATTCTCATCACTGTCCCTCCCTCCTCCTCCTCATCTCCCTCCCTTCCTTCAAACACACCAGCATCATTACCTACTCTCCTTGGTTCCTTCCTCCTTCCCACACATCTCTCTCTCTCTCTTTCCTTCCTGTTTCATTCCACACCTCCTTCTCTATTGCTTCCATTCCCTACCCTAACGACCCACTAAGGTTTATCTCCTAGTCAGCGGTGCTCCCTCAGTCTGCATAAGCCATGTGGTCTGATGAAGCTGATGGTGTAGCCAGGTAGGTAGGTAGGTAGGTAGATAGGTAGGTAGGTAGGTAGGTAGATAGGTAGGTAGGTAGGTAAGTAGGTAGGTAGGTAGGTAGGTAGGTAGGTAGGTAGGTAGGTAGGTAGGTAGGTAGGTAGGTAGGTAGGTACACAAGATGGCTTAACTAAAGACATCTTAGTAACAGGGATAAAGTCTTGATAAACAGGAGTATTGAACGATGCAGTGTTGTAGGAAGGAAGAAAGAGAGAGAAGGATATAAGAGGGATAGATAGATAAGTAAGGGATGAGATACATAGGGATAATGATGGCCTAGAGATGAAAGAGTAAGGACGGAAGGGATAGGTAAGTGACAGTGATAAATAGGGAATGAGAATATAGATGGAGGAGTAAGGACGGAAGGGATAAATGTGGGACAGAGATAGATAAGGAAAGGAGGAGATAGATAGGGGGTAATAATGCCCTAGAGATGAAAGGCTGGTGATGGAAGGCGAAGTAAGCTGCACATGGGAGGCTGAGAGGCTAAGATGCTGGGATGGTGTGTGTGTGTGTGTGTGTGTGTGTGTGTGTGTGTGTGTGTGTGTGTGTGTGTGTGTGTGTGTGTATGTTACTGAACAGAGAAGTGGAACAAGGGAAAGGTCACGCCTGCAAGATCCATGGTATTGAATCTGGAGGGAAGGATGGATGTACAAGGACGAACGGAAAGAAAGGTCAAACAACCCCTAGAATGAGGAAGAGAGAGAGGCAACGAAGACGGTGAAAAAAAAGGAGAATGAAAGCAAGAAAGAAAAATGTGGTTGGTCGTATGTACTACCATGAAGAGAAGGAAGTAGTGTGGGTTTTTTTTTTTTTTTGTGTGTGTGTGTGTGTGTACGTTTTATCTCTCACAGGACAAAACGAGAGTAACGGTGTAGCGGCAAGGAAAGGAAAGGAAAGGAGAGGAGAGGAGAGGAGAGGAAAGGGAAACAAAAGCACAACGCAAGCGAAGAGAAGGGAAAGCAGGAGAATGAATAAAACTGTAGATGCACAGAGATAAAATTTGGTTCCATTGCAGGGAAAGGAAAAAAAAAAAAATAAAAAAAAAGAAAAAAGAAAAAGAGAACAGTAGCTGGAGGAAAGAAAAGATAAGATGACTTTGGAAGGAGGAAACTTAAGGAGAAGGAGGAGGAGGAGGAGGAGGAGGAGGAGGAGGAGGAGGAAAAGGGGACGACAAAGAGAACGAGAAACAATACAAGGAGGAAGAGATGTAAGATGAGAACATATTAGAGAGAGAGAGAAAGAGAGAGAGAGAGAGAGAGAGAGAGAGAGAGAGAGAGAGAGAGAGAGAGAGAGAGAGAGAGAGAGAGAGAGAGAGAGAGAGAGAGAGAGAGAGAGAGAGAGAGAGAGAGAGAGAGAGAGAGAGAGAGAGAGAGAGAGAGAGAGAGAGAGAGAGAGAGAGAGAGAGAGAGAGAAGAAAAAAAAAGAGAAACGTACCTAAGAGGAGAGGAGAAAGGACCCCCCCCTTACCCACCCACCCTAAGGGAAGAAAAAAAAGACTAATAGGAGCGGATGGTAAAGGAAAGACGGATGCGAGTGGAGCAGAGAGCAACAAAAAGAAAAAAAAAGAAAGAAAACAAAAACAGTGAAGTGAGGGGAAGTGAGGGCAAGAGAGACACATGGGATAGGAGTTCAAATGAGGATAAATACATAGGAAGAGAAGGAGGGAAGTAAGGAGAGAGAAAAAAGGAAATAGAGGGATGTGAAAGGAGATACATAGGAAGAAGAGAGGAATAGGAAGTAAGGGGAGATAAAGAAGGAAGAAGAAGAAGAAGAAGGGAAGAGGGGAAGGGCAGTTATCACCTGAGGAAGAATACGAACCAAACTTTAAGGTCAGGCGTGAAGAGGGTTGACCTGCAGAGGAGGAGGAGGAGGAGGAGGAGGAGGAGGAGGAGGAGGAGGAGGAGGAGGAGGAGGAATAAATAAGGAAGGGGAGGCAGGGAAAGTAAAGAGGAAAGAGGGGAAGGAAAGAGACCGTAGACTAGGATGGGAACGAAAAATTAGTCAACGAGTGCTTTGGGAGGACTTTGTGAGGAGAGGAAGAAGAAGAGGAGGAGGAGGAGGAGGAGGAGGAGGGGGAGGAGGAGGAGGAGGAGGAGGAGAGGTGAGTGGAAGACAACAGTAAATAAGAAAGGTAAATAGGGAAAGAGAAGAAGAGAAAGGGATAGAAGGGTACAACTACAATTAAGAAGGAGAGAAAGGAAAGGAAGAAGGAAAGGAAAGAAGGAGAGGAGGAGATAAGAGGTAAAAATTAATAGAGCTTCGAAGACTGCAAGTAAAAGTAAGCTTTTAGTACATCACAATAGCCTGTGTGTGTGTGTGTGTGTGTGTGTGTGTGTGTGTGTGTGTGTGTGTGTGTGTGTGTGTGTGGGTGTGTGTGTGTGTGTGTGGGTGTGATTTGATTGTTTCCACTTTTTATTTCCCTCGCAAAAGTTCCTTCCTTATGACCAAACTTAAGTAACCTGTGGCGAATCATTATTTGTTTTCCCTTCGTGTTTTGTTTTATTTCCTCCGAGGGGATGAAAGGAGGACAAAAATAAAGGTTTTCCTCTCCCGAAGGATATGACCTTACCTTGCACGCGCTGTGAGAACATAACACCCACACTGGGGAGAGGGGAGAGAGGGGAGAGAAGGGGAGAGAAGGGGAGAAGGGGAGGAGAAATAAGGGGACAAAAATCTTAATCATTGACAACCACTAATTTGTATCCTTTAACATACAATTAGACTTTTTTTAAATAACTGTACTTTACTTCGTATTTCAGCTTGGCTACTATATCTTTCTTTTTTCACTATCCTTCTTTCGTTTTTTTCGTTAGTTCTCAAAAGACCTTGATTGCTAAGTGGCTGGAATATAATTAACCTCTACCCACTTTCTCTCTCTGTTACGTGTACAATAACAGAACACAGACACACACACACGAGTCTACCTGTGAGATATCTGGTACAAATGTTAACTAGAGCTTCGTGGGGGAAAAATTACTAAGTTTCTAATGTACTTAAGAAAATATTTTTGATAATATACTAGTCTTACATTAGATACACATATTAGATAGATATTATTGACTTAAAATGTGTAAGTTACCAATGAATGTACTTGGAGAAATATTCTTATGATATCCTTGTTTACATTAGATAAATATATTAGATAGATATTATTGACACAAACATACAAATTAATCAATCACATATGGTAAAGCAATTTGATTAGACTGATAAATACATATAGGAATGCAAGATCATAGGAAAGAAAAAGAGGAATGATAAATACTACATTAATATTATGATGTACATGCAATAATATAAATTTTCACTTACTTTTATATTCTATTGCATCATCTTACGTATTCCACAGCGTGTATCAGTGTTGTTCTAAGTTGTCGCTTCAATATCCACTGTTTTCACCACACTGCCTTTAAATAATGATCAAAATCCTCTGTTACTAATACTCCCAAGCCTTCATTACCACACAAACACACACACACACACACACACACACACACACGTCTAATAACTCCTCCTGAACTTGAACAAATGCACTCTACAGCGTCAGTTTCATTAGATATTCTCGAAAGTTAAGCCATGTTTCGCCCTAATGAAGTTTCCACGTGAGAGAGAAATAATTCCACCGTATTAGGAAATCATAAATACACAACCAGGTCACTGTGTCGTGTAGTGGTAAGTGAAACCGTGGTAATATTTCGTTAGCACCACAGACAACCTACACACACACACACACGCTAGCACTCTAAACTTTATACTGCTGGAAAGTGAACGTAGGCAGAGATGCAACGGAAGTTAGAATAAACAGAGAAGGAAGTGATGTTCAGAGTTAAAGTTTGGTGGATAGTGACGGTGCTGCCATCTAGTAGAAATTCCAGTCCCTCCATATAGCCAGAGGGAGGTTAGTATTCACAGATTCACAGGTTCACAGTTCCTGGTTTGACGGGACTAATTTCTACCTAGAGCGACTCGGTGACATGCAAAGGGAGTTAAGTTAAGCTAAACTTAATTTTATTTAAATACTTCCCACATGTAGAGGCTGTTTACCTATTGTCATTATACTGTACAATACACTTTTTTATTTTTTTATTTTCAAGTTTACGTTCAAATACAGAGAAACGGACAGAAACACACACACACACACACACACACACACACACACACACACACACACACACACACACACACACACACACACACACACACACACACACACACACACACACACACACACACACACACACACACACACACACACACACACACACACACATAAAAGATGACAAAATAATATTAGCAGGGCACAAAAAATTATACAACACGCGCGAAAAAATGGAATTAAGAGATAATAAACGAAGGAAGGAAGGGAGAGAGAGAGAGAGAGAGAGAGAGAGAGAGAGAGAGAGAGAGAGAGAGAGAGAGAGAGAGAGAGAGAGTTATGTACACCAAGTAAAGTAGATGGAGCTGATCAAAGGACAAAGCTGAGAGAGGAACACACACATTGTCAACCCAAAAAATATACAATAAAATCAGACTTACTTTCTATAACCTCACATGTATTAAGTTGAGTAAGGTTTAGGTGAAGTTTTTAGAAAGGTTAGATTAATTAATGTATTTCCATTCCATTGTTGTTGTTGTTGTTGTTGTTTTTTAATTAATACCAATTGAAAAAATATATATAAGTTTGATTAATAAACGTATTTCCATTCGACTTTGTTTTTTGTTTTGTTTTGTTTTGTTTCATGATCACCAATTGAAAAAAAATAAATAAAAAGTTAGATTAATAAACCGATCTCCATTGTTTATATTTTTTCATTATCACCAATTGAAAAAAAATATATATATATACATACTGAGAATCAACACAATACATCTAAATACCATACACTGAGTCATTTAGTTAATTAAACACATTATCATTCTTATATGTTATTTTTTATATATAAGCATTATTTTGTATTTATGTTTCAATTTATTTTCCTCTTCACGTAATCTCAACACATTTCACTATATTTTTCCTTTTCCAGCTTGTTAATTTTAATCAAATACCTCGAGTGTTGTTGTTGTTGTTGTTGTTGTTGTTGTTGTTGCATTATTTTGAAATGTTATTGTATGATGCAATGAATTCAACTTTTCCATACAACGTTTTCATAATGTATGGGACGAATTATTTATATCTAATCAATTTGGCGAGTTTTTGAACGGAGAAAAGGAGTGGTGTGTGTGTGTGTGTGTGTGTGTGTGTGTGTGTGTGTGTGGTGTGTGTGTGTGTGTGTGTGTGTGTGTGTGTGTGTGTGTGTGTATGTGTGTGTGTGTGTGTGTGTGTGTGTGTGTGTGTGTGTGTGTGTGTGTGTGTGTGTGTGTGTGTGTGTGTGTGTGTGTGTGTGTGTGTGTGTGTGTGTGTGTGTGTTAAGGGGAGGGGGAAGGGGACGTGTTGAGAGTGAGAGAGAAAGAAAGAAAAAGAGAGAGAGAGAGATGGACATACAACATAGGAGAGTACTTTGAGACGAGAATATTTATGCAGATCTCCATTGAATATTCTATGTACGTACGTCTGATCGAGGGAGTAACAAAGGATTCTCTAACAATATGTAGATTGAAACAGGAGAATACACCTTACAAGACATTCAGTAAGGTCACCACCATCACCACCACCACCATTACCACTACCACCACCACCACCAACATCAGTGAAGTCTTTTTATTCTGACCTTTTACGAACCATTTATAGTAAGAGACATTGAGAAAGAAAACGGTGTCGTGTTCCATGTCTCGTTTTCTTCAAGGTTTCAAAATAGTTTAAAATAGGACACATTTCACACACACACACAAAAATAAATAAATAAAGATTATCCAAATATACACACACACACACACACACACACACACACAAATATACTGCTCCTCTATGTATATATGGTCAAGTAAATATAACTTCTTCTTTTTTAATATATCATCATTAATCAGTTTAATTTACCTTGGCGTATGGTAATTGCATAGTCATTAACGGTTGTCTGAATACATTACAGTTGGCCCAACTTAACTTCAATTCAACACCAATGTGGATGGAGTGAGTATACAGTTTGATCTCACTGTATGATGATGTTCAATAGCTATGATGAAGTAATTAGTATATGCTTTGAAATGTGACTTACTGACATACTAATTACAGAATAGGAGTATGATGAATTAAAGTGAGAGAGAGAGAGAGAGAGAGAGAGAGAGTCAAGGTGTGTTGTCTGTGTTTAGTGGCATCGACAACACAGCTTCACCTTGAACTGCCCTCCTCACCCAGGCCTCTTAGACCCCTCCTCCTGTAAAAACACAACCAGCGGCACTGTGTTTTTCGTGGCCCTGTGGTGGGGAGGAGGGTGGGGGGAGGGGGTAAGGAGGGCCACCGACATGTTTTTTATGCTCTTTACGATTTTTATTTGTTTCTTTTTTGTTGTTTTGGTGCGGGTGGGGGAGAGGGAAGGGGGGCGTTATAGAGGTTATGTATGTATGTTCTAGCGAGAGATTTTTTTTATATTCCTCTTCCAGCGACAGAATTATATTAAGATGTAATATATTGTTTTTTTTTTTTTAATCTTTGTTTGTGAATAGTAATAGTAGTAGTAGTAGTAGAAATAGTAGTAGTAATTCCTCTCCATTACCTTTGCATACTAACACCTTCCTCTGTCTTCACTGCTCTAGTTTCACGTTCTTTCTGCACTCAATCATTCATTCAACACAACGACACAACGACACAACGAGGCACACGCACACAAGGACTCGTGTTGACATGGTACCAGGAACTCACACTTGCAGAAACCCTTGTAGAAGATAATTACTCGCATACCAGAACATTTCAACTCCTGGGATCATGTCAAGAGGGTAAAAAGAAGATAGACGGAGAAGGATTAAAGTGATGTTGAAAGCCATTGTACTAGAGGATTAAATCGTGTATTGTCTAGCTGGGGTACAGTTTTTTTTTTTAGCATTATAATAGTTCCGTGTTAAGGGTTCATATGCCTTTGTAATGTTGCTGCTTCTGATGCTGCTAATAGTGATGATATACGTGGTAATAATGGCAATGGTAACAAAGGAGCATCAACACAAGCGTTACACCATTTTGGCATTGATGAGAGATCCTGGTTTTTGCACGTAAATTGATGCGTGAAGGCCAGTCAGTCAGTCAGTCAGTCAGTCAGATACATGTTTCAAGACACAAGGTAATGCTACACACCTCGTATTCCCTTCCCATCACTGGCTTAGGAAAAATTAAGGGAAGAAGAGACAGTGAGATGAAGCCTAAGCTATATATTTTTTCACTAAACCTTTCTTTTTTTAGCCAAAGTAATAGATTAAACATATTTCCGAGTATTTTATGATCTTTATTATTTTAAGGATGATAGTGTGAACAGTATTGACTCTGTTGACATGTTGAGTTATTTGTTATTTATCTATCTTTGTGTGTATGTGTCTTTGTCTGTTTTTACTTAAATGCGAGAGAGAGAGAGAAAAAAGATAGAAAGAGAAAGAGAAAGAGAAAGAGAAAGAGAGTCAAGGTTATTGCAGGGAAGAGAGAGAGAGTGAGGATAAAGATTGAGAAAGTGAAAGAGAGAGAGAGAGAGGGGGAGGGAATACTTGAGTGAGGGAAAGGTGCGAGGAAATTGTGGAGGAGAGAGAGGGAAGTAAATTAAGGTCAAATGGAGAAGGAATTGCAGGAAGAGTCAAGGAATAAGTCAGAATCAATAGAAGAAGAACCTTAAAAGGAATACAAATGAACTTGTAAAGAGAGAGAGAGAGAGAGAGAGAGAGAGAGAGAGAGAGAGAGAGAGAGAGAGAGAGAGAGAGAGAGAGAGAGAGAGAGAGAGAGAGAGAGAGAGAGAGAGAGAGAGAGAGAGAGAGAGAGAGAGAGAGAGAGAGAGAGAGAGAGAGAGAAAGAGAGAGAAAGAGAACGAGAACCAGAAAACTAAAAGATAAACGTGAAACAACACAAAGGTTAATTAAACGTGCAAGAGAAAGAAGAACGAAAGAGAGAAAGAGAGAAAGAGAAAGAAAGCGAGACATGAAGTTTGTACGTAAATGATAATCTTTCTGAAATTCTCTTTGTGGTCATGACACTTACAAGTTTCTTTCTTCCTTTGACTTTGATGCAAATAAAAATAATAATATAGATATAATGAACTCAAACGCAAACTCTATTTATAAAACTAACTGACACATAGATAAAAATTCACTTCTTTACCCACTGCATTACCCTTTGAAATTTATACCAAATCTATCTATCAGTCTATCTATCTATCTGTTTATCTACTTCTCGCGACCTTCCAACACACAACATAGACAAGTGATTATCATCCATCTTCCTCCTCCTCCTCCTCCTCTTGTGTGTTTTCCCCTTGTCCCACCATATAGATAATGACCCTTACATGGCTACAAGAGCACCAACAATCCCCTTAACTGAGTCAACGTGATCGATAATATAGACTATAACTAATCTTTTCTAAGGCCCTCGATTGCTCCTCCACAGATTCAAGCTTCCTTTCACATACCAACAAAGCCTTATTTATTTATTATCTCTCTCTCTCTCTCTCTCTCTCTCTCTCTCTCTCTCTCTCTCTCTCTCTCTCTCTCTCTCTCTCTCTCTCTCTCTCTCTCTCTCTCTCTCTCTCTCTCTCTCTCTCTCTCTCTCTCTCTCTCTCTCTCTCTCTTTCTCTCTCTCTTTCACTAAGATCAAATTACACGTGTCTGTAGAGAGAGTCATGTAACCTCGACACGTGTATAGCGAAGCGTGACACAACTTGGAGACAAACTTGCAGGCATCGAGGCAGTGTGTGTGTGTGTGTATGTGTGTGTGTGTGTGTGTGTGTGTGTGTGTGTGTGTGTGTGTGTGTGTGTGTGTGTGTGTGTGTGTGTGTGTGTGTGTGTGTGTGTGTGTATCCTAACAAAGACAAGGCTCACTACCACGTTATCAGAGGAATGAACTGCCTCTTAGTGTTATCATCTTGTTAGTCTCCAATAGATGGCGTTATTAGGACATTCGTATGTATAGAAGACCACTTAAGGACGTCCATCTACGCGGCTCGTGGCGGGAGAAAGTTTAAAGTCTTTTTGTTTGGGAAAAGTGTCTGCGTGGAGGCTTGTTCTAAGGACTGTTCGGGAAGAGTTGGAAAGTTGAGCGCTGCGACGTGCCTGCTGGCGTTGGTGGGTGGATGGGTGGGTGGGTGTGCGGGTGGATGGGTGGGTTCTCTTCCTTGGTTAATGTAAGCTGTGCCTACATCCTGCGTGGCTATTTTCAAAGGATTGTAGGATGACAGTTTTTAGCATAAATTGGAATTATTGTCATTAATATTGTTCCTATTAATGCTAAACCTGTTCTGTTTACGATAACTTAATTAAACAATCTGCTAATTGAAATTGTATTTACGTTATCAATCTCGTTATAATTGTTATTAGTATTTTGTAATAATAACAAAGATGATGATAATAATAACAATATTAATAACAGTAATAGTATCATTATTATCATTATTACCATTATCATTATTATTATTATTATTATTACTATTGTTATTATTATTATCATCTTTACTATTATTATCATTATTATTATTGTTATTGTTGTTGTCATTGTTGAATTCTTCCTCACAATCAATATAATGATGAGTTCAGTCTGCGGGATGTCTGTATGGAGAAAGAGTTTGATGGACAGCGAGCCTCAAGATGAATGTGAAGTCATTTCAACACGTCCAAGGAATGGCTGAGGCGAGAATGATTCAACAATCTATAGAGATCTGCGGCATAAAGTGCAAGATTAGGAGGAAGATCTGAAAGGAAAGGAAAGGTGCTTTTTGCACTCTTCCTCCCTTTCCTTCAGCGTTGGATCGTTGAAGGAGGCTGAAAAGCGCACACTGGACTCAGTTGGAAGGTAGTGGTTTATGGGGGGAAGGGCGACCTGCCGAGGGCTTTCGGGATCTTAAACTTTATGAAGAGTTTGGGATAACCTCGGGGGGGCCAGCGGCAGGAAGCACCACGGCGGAACGGACGTCGAGAAATGCCGTGAGATATATGATTGTGAGGCAAGGTAAGGTAGGTGCAGCGTTTGTGTGAGTAAAGGAGGAACGCATATCTCATATTCAGCCTCAGAATGCAGACCCAACACGCATGCAGGCTGGCTGTGCTAAATGCAGGTGTATAGTGGTCCTGTTTCGACACACACACACACACACACACACACACACACACACACACACACACATACACACACACACACACACACACACACACACACAGGAAAGGTGGGTGATAATCCTACACTTTCCTCTCCGATATGTTATTCCGTGAAATGTGTTACGAGAGAGTCTGCTTTTGGTGGGTCTTTTGGGGTAAAGCGGCAGGCACGTCCCACTCACTCACAGGGAAGGACGGCTCGCTGCCCACCTTGGGATACATAGTGTGTGTGTATGTTACTGTGTGTATGTGTGTGTGTGTGTGTGTGTGTGTGTGTGTGTGTGTGTGTGTGTGTGTGTGTGTGTGTGTGTGTGTGTGTGTGTTATTATTATTTTTATTGTTATTATGCAAGAGAGAAAAAAAAAAACAATACAGACAGACAACAATAAATATTCAAGAAAAGAAGAAAGAAGAAAATATCAAAGAACAGTAACTCATGATTTTGAAAAGCGAGTCAAACTTTGGAGATAAAATACCAAAGTTAAGATGACTGTCACACTGGAGATGAATCAATAGAAGGTTGGCATCAATTATTTTACCCTCGGGCGGAGAGGCTGCGGGAGCAAGGAGGGGGACCTAAGGGGACTTGACCGGCGATCTTGTTGGAAAATGTCGATATGCCTTTGACAGGTGAGCGGCGGGGGGGCGAGGGAAAGGAATGGATTGGGGGTCTGGGTGTGGAAGGAGCAAGGAGAGAGAGAGAGGGGGGGAGTAAGGGCGCTAGACGGTGCTCAGAAATCCTTTATATACCACGGCAAATATTTTATAAGCTTATAAATCAGATGGACCGAGATACCAGACGTTACCAGACTAGTAGCTACATTTCATAAGATTTTTAACAAGGCTGATGTGTCACGGTGTTTTAAGATGCTGGAGTGTGTTAAGGGCTGTTATGAGGTGTTGAAGGGTGCACCAAGATGCTGAAAAACTATTCCTAAGACCCTAGAAAACGGTGGAGTGTCTGTAGTGGTGCTTAAGAGGGACAAGGAAGGAGGGAGGTGCCTGAGGGTGATTCTTTAGTACCATCGAAGTTGTTGGATTGTAGTACCTAGTTTTTTTAGGGGAAGCGCCGAAGGGAGGTGGAAAATCAATGATGTCAAGAGCCTTCAGGAGCGAATATTTACATCGGTCTTTACTGTATAATTCTTGTGTATTGTTTAATATATTACGATGCACACTAAGACGCTTAAGTAAGATGTGAGTTGATCATGAGGTCTGTTTTTCTTTCCTTATATTTCCAGGTAAAGAGTTTATATTAATAAGGGTTGTTGAGTTGAGTTCCTGGTAGTGTGAGGATAGTGTTGGAGGTGCATGGAGTCAAGGTATTAGAAACTTTGAATGAGTGCTAACAACGCTGGAAAATGATGAAAGAGGTCGTGCTTTCCGAGGAATTTGCTAGTTTGAAGGAGGTTGTTGCCGCGGGGAGGAGAGTGCAAGGCAAGGCGAGGCAAGGCGAGGCTCCTGGAGGAAGACGAAGGAGCAAGAAGCGCAACATGTAACTGATTTGCATATCGCCGAGGGCCTTCTGAAGGAAAATTTAAAACAAGACCAAGTAAACTCATCATATTTTGGATTTGACTTCTACGTACTACTCTTGGTGGAAAGAATAGTAGTAGAAGTAGTATTAGTATTAGTAGTTACTTTTCTTATCATCATCATCATCCAACAACAACAACAACATAAACAACAACTGACCTTCCTTTCCACCATTACATCTTCTTCACTCCCTGCCTCACCTCACCTCACCCCACCTCACCTCACCCACCCACCACCTTTCCTCTATTGATCTTGTGTAACCTAATTATGTACTCCCACACCTTTATGTACGGCGCGATCCCTCACTATGATTTATGTACACTGTCCTCCAGGCTACACCCCCCCACCCCACTGCGCCCACACACTACAGAGGCGAAGACCAACCCTATCCCTTTGTTTCTTCCCTCCCTTCCTTACCTCTACAATTTGCCACATTCAGGAGGATATGATGAGGTACATGTAACTTTATCGTGTAGATGGTGACGTGCTACACCACACTGTATACATAACACTGATAAGTATACAGTCTTAATTAATTGGTTGTATTAGTTGCAGAGAGAGAGAGAGAGAGAGAGAGAGAGAGAGAGAGAGAGAGAGAGAGAGAGAGAGAGAGAGAGAGAGAGAGAGAGAGAGAGAGAGAGAGGGAGGGGGGCACAGAGCACATTGATAATTTGATATAAACAGGTAATGCAATATTCCAACACTGATGTGCTTATTGGTTCAACGTGTCAAAAAGTCTGGGAAAAAGTGGGCAGAATGACGAGAAATTATGGAGAGAGAGAGAGAGAGAGAGAGAGAGGAGAGAGAGAGAGAGAGAGAGAGGACGTTACATCAGGGAAGCGTAGGAAGGAGAGAAAGAGAGCGAGAGAAAAAAAAAAGAAAGAGCATGAGGTAAGAAATAAAGTTTATCTCAGAAACGTAAGAAGAGTTTGTGAAGAATATATAGTGTAAAGAATATATAGTGTGAAGAATATATAGTGTGAAGAATATATAGTGTGAATAATATATAGTGTGAATAATATATATAGTAATAGTATTTAAACATAAGAACATAAGAATCAGAGGCGTTCGTAGAGTATTTGGTAACCCCCACCTCTAAATATTTGCCTAATCAGCTATTTCATTTTACAAATATAGGCTACCTCAAAAAATACCATTACATTAAGTATATATTTTTTTCTGGTATAATTAAAGTCGTTATTTATATCAATTTTAATTTATGATGTGTTATAATAATAATAGCATCGATGCCATATTTAAAGCTTCCTATACTATTGGAAGCATTAAATATGACGCCATATTTAAAGCATCCCATACATTAGGATGCTTTAAATATGACGCCATATTTAAAGCATCCCATTCATTAGGATGCTTTAAATATGACGCCATATTTAAAGCATCCCATACATTAGGATGCTTTAAATATGGCGCCTTATGTTATTGGAAGCTTTAAATATGGCGTCGATGTAGTGGTCTCGTGGAAATCTCGCCCGACGGTCATGTTACCGTCTTACCGGTGTTGTAACTCATTTCGGAGACTGGTCATTGGTTCCCCATCATGTTGACCACCCAATCTCAGGAGCCAGTGGCGGTGTGGCTACCTACGGGCATGATGGTGAATGGTGTACATGCTTGGCGAGTCACATTGACCCAGACCAAAAGCAGAAGCGAGCGTCAAGTACTGACTCGACTCTCCGACCTGACCTGACCTGGCCTGGCCTTCATAGTGCTCAAACACACCCAGGACCTTCCTCCAGAGGTCTGGTCAACTCCACAGGACCTGATCCAGTGATTCATCTGCTATATACCTGCACATTTGGGGCACTACAACCTGCCCTGCACGACCACATCAAATTCCCAACACAAGACAAGACTCGCGACAGGGAAGAATGGTATGTATCTCACCAATTTCTACATTTCAATGAATGGGCTTGTTACTAAGCATGATTTTGGGGTATTGGCTAAAACTACTTGTGAACCGCTGAGTGAAGTGTTGAGTGTGTGAATGTAAGGAAATGTATTTGTTTCGCTGCCAACTGGACGCACGTGTGCAGGTGTTGAGAGTGGTGATATTTATTATGCTATCAATTGTATGGCTGTGGCGTGTAGCTTCTAAGACACACACGTGGATGGAATTTGGTGTAACATATGCCTACTTAATAGTGCAATAAATGTTTGTTATGTCATTCTAGCTGTTGTTGGATACTGTTTAGATGGTTGTGCCACTAGCCAATAATGGGTTTAGGTACTAACAAGACCAACATAATGTATTTATTCACGTATTGTTGAACTGATTTGTTATTAATCATCTATTAATCACTTGGGAATTGTGAGTCCTCGTCATTTAAAGGATGAGTTGTGTTCTGATATCCAACACTG
Source organism: Metacarcinus magister (assembly GCA_029783475.1). NCBI lineage: Eukaryota > Metazoa > Arthropoda > Malacostraca > Decapoda > Cancridae > Metacarcinus > Metacarcinus magister. Next base: position 13,300,673 of record JAPQNM010000002.1, read on the forward strand.
CTGCCTCATCTACCTGATAATGATGTTTGGTGTCTGCAATCTCCCTAAAGTGAAGGATTATTATTATTGAAGTTTAGTGTTCTTGTTTAATAAGTATTACACAAGTGCAGGACACATCACACTATCCATAAGTCCATTGTTAGGTTAGGTTAGGTTAGGTTAGGTTAGGTGGAGGAGAGAGAACTTAAACTTTCTAGCCTTAAGGTTAAGTTGGTCAGAAAACAACTGTAAGATCAAGAAAAGTTAACAACAAAGAGGCTGTTGGCATACACTGGCATGGAGAATTATTCCTCTGCATAGAAGCTGCTGCTAAAAAAAATGTATCAGATATTGTAATTGATGAAGGGCAGGGAGCCTTGACTCAATGGTTGTGGATGAACCAGTGATGACAGGACTTATATTCTAAGGTGTATGAGAGTGGAACTGAGGGTTTTAGGAGGAGAGGAAGGCCAGTTTTAAGATGGAAGGATAGGATAAAGGAGTACATGCATGGTAGAGTTGCTGATAGAGAGTTAGGTTTGAACAAGCAAGGATGGAGTATTTTTTTTCATCCATTCCACTAAACAGGAAAACAGTTTAGCAAATTAGAATAAGGTTAACATACAAAGCTGTATTCATTAGCAACTTACGGGTGAGCGTTATCGCTCGGCAAAAATCCTTGGTGTCTTGAAGCACTTGACTGAAGCGTGACTCATTAAGAATCCTTGAGTCATGAACATTACCTTCCCCGTTCACTACCACCACCAAACTTAAAAAAAGAACAAAGTCACAGATGTAATGTTATATGCAGAAAAGTCTTTGCAGCAACGGTAAATCTCAGCATCTCCGCCCGGACTTTTATTGGGTATTCGAGTCCCATTTATCCAACTAATGCAGTGAGGTATTCCTGCAATGCTAGGGAAGGTGTGCATCTCAGTAATATCCTGGTCTTGGGTTGGAAATGTGTCGTGCCTGAGTGCAATGCGGGTAATGGCTCGGGTCAACACGCTCTGGGTCTTGACGGGTCTGTCGTGTCTCCAAGTGTTAGTTGCATGTCACGCGTTGCAAGGTCATGAAGGACAGCTAATGACTGCATTCTTAGACTTATACGAAGACCTGTAAGAAGGAAGGTTTTATATGGAATTATTTGTTGGTGTATTGTACTTATATCAAAATTGTTCTAAATGGTATCTGCATTCTCATGTCCATACAATGTTCATGTACAATAACTGACTTATTTGTCATAATATGCAACAGTTTCAGTACACATTTAACTAGTTCGAAGGGAGCAAGCTTTGTAATAGATAATTGGAAATGGTACAATATATATATATATATATATATATATATATATATATATATATATATATATATATATATATATATATATATAATTAATATTTAATGGATTGAATAGTGTAATGAACTGGGCTTATTTATATTTATATATTTATATGTTAAAAGATTGTATTGAATGTATTATCATTATCAATATTACTAGTCAGGTTGTAGTTTCAACCAACCAATGAATTTCTGGTGCATTATATTTATTTTCTGGTAATTTAGGTCATGAATAGTGTGAGTTTACCCTTCAAGAGACAGAAAGGGTAAAATAAGTTTGTGACATTTCAGAGTAAGTTTTTCTTTTGCTTCTCTTTCCATAGGTATAAGTTTAGCATAGCATCATATAAGTTTTATAAGCATAGGTCAGCTTATAAAACTTATAAGATGTTATGCTAAACTTATACCTATGGAAAGAGTAGTAAAGAAACTTACTCTGAAATGTCACAAACTTATCTTACCCTTTCTGTCTCTTGAAGGGTAAACTCAAACAATTCATAACCTAAATTACTCGAAAAAAATATGATACACCAGAAATTAATTGGTTGGTTAAAACTACAACCTAACTAGTAATATTGATAATGATAATGGATGAGGTTAAGTTAATGGGTTAGATTGATGGATGAGGTTAGATTGAGGATGAGGTTAGGTTAATGGGATAGATTAATAGAGGAGGTTAGGTTAATGGGTTGAATTGATAGATAAGTTTAGGTTAATAGGTTAAATTGATGGTATGATCTTAGCTTAATGGGTTAGATTGATGGATAAGGTTAGATTAATGGGATAGATTGAGGGGTGAAGTAGTTACTGTTCCCATAATTATAGCCCATAACACCTTTATATTTACACTACAATCATATGTGGCTGAACAAATAATTACTTGTCTTATTTTAAAACATTACTTAAGTCCTCTGTGGATGGGTGGAGAGGGAAGAGTGGGTGGAAGAGTGGGTGGAAGAGTGGGTGGAGGATGAACAAGAAGTGGGAAGATAAGGTAAAAAGTGGGCGGAGGGTGAAGAAGAAGAGGGAAGATAAACCGTATGTAAATAATCCTTTCCCAACACGAAGGAAAGGATATACAGTTTGCTGTTAGCACCAATCGTTTTACATTTACAAGGGGATGCGCCAGTTAGGTTACAGATCAGCGGGGGAAGGCAGGAAGGAAGGAAGGTGAGGTGATGTTTAGCGGTGAAAAGAAGGTTATTTCATTGCATCTCATCACATCAAGTCAAAGATCGGAAATGAAATGCATTGCCACCAAGAAGTCAAGAAGAAAGTGTCAGTAATTTGTCCTCGCATAACACCGTCACAAAGGAGGTTTAGGTCAGTGAATTGTTGAGTGTCTTGACAATTGTAGCGCTGGAGTGTCGCTGAAAATGGATAAAATAACGAATTACTTCAAAACGATACCGGGAAAAGAAGAAAAAAGTATATATATTACAGAATAGAATTATACATATATACACACATTCCGTTTGTTGCATGCGTGAAATCTTGACATTTTTTCTTGTTTTGTATATATAGATGAATGTAGATTGCCAGACAGTCGTGTGAAAGGATGCATTAGGCATAACATTATTACATTACAGTCCTTTTTGACGTTGAATAACTTGAGTTGCGTTAGGTTTCCAAGGAGCAAGACGAGGAAGCGAAGGGAAGGAGGTAAAGGGAAGGTAGGTGGAAGCTCGGAAATTCGTACCCTTGCGTTAACTTATTCAAGGGAATGTTAGTGACGATGTAGCAGTAGCAGCAGCAGCAAGAGTAACTTCTCCTCTCTACTTTCCCACGAAACGAGCGATTAAATAGACATGCTTTGTGTGTGTGTGTGGGTGTGTGTGTGTGTGTGTGTGTGTGTGTGTGTGTGTGTGTGTGTGTGTGTGTGTGTGTGTGGGTTTTGATTTTCTAGATCTAGTCCTCTATTCCTACGTCTGTTAATAATGTCTGTTATTTATAAGTGTAGGTGTTGTGTGGCCTAAAGAGGCTATGGAATCTATTGTCTTTTACTATACTAAATGGGTTTATATATCGCCTCTAACGTTACAGTAGAATGTTGATAAGTTTGTTGGAGCTACTTTGTATTCAGAGGTAGATTGTTATAGTTGGTAACTGAAAATAATGATAATGATAATATATGTGTTTTGGCTTTGGGTATTTGAGTATGTGTTAAAAACTTAAGAAAATGGGGAATGGAAGTTAAGTTATGAAACATATTGTACTGTATTATTTTTTTTTTACTAAACCCTTTTAACTTTATGGTACTCGCTAATAGGAAGAAAGGAAGGAAAATAAGATAAATAGACAGACAGACATGTCGATAGATAGATAGACATACTACTCACACACATTCAAACAGTCACTTTTTTTCCTTGCTTTCCTTCCTTACCGGCGTGACACGCACGCGCGCGCGCGCACACACACACACACACACACACACACACACACACACACACACACACACACACACACACACACACACACACAGACACACACACACACACACACACACACACACACACACACACACACACACACACACACACACACACACACACACACACACACGGTCCGCTAGCGTAGTGGTTAGCGCACTCAGCTCACAACCGAGGGGGCCAGGGTTCGATCCCCTGGGCGGACGGCGATTATTTGGGTGTCTCCTTTCACGTGTAGCTCCTGTTCACCTAGCAGTGAGTAGGTACGGGATGTAAATCGAGGAGTTGTGACCTTGTTGTCCCGGTGTGTTGTGTGTGAGTGGTCTCGGTCCAACCCAAAGATTGGTCAGTATGAGCTCTGAGCTCTTTCCATAGGGGGACGGCCGGCTGTCTCGAGAGACCAGCAGAAGACTGTACAGTGAATTACACACACACACACACACACACACACACACACACACACACACACACACACACACTCCCACCCACACCCTTCCTTGCCGCCGTGACAGTCACTCGTATTTAACACCGCACTAATAATGGTGTTTAAAGTGTTATGTTCAGCTTTACGTGGCAGGGGTGTGTCAGGACAGGTGAGTGTGACCCTGTAGTACCTGTAGGGAAGGGCGGCAGGGGTTAGCAGAGCCCAGGGAAGGTGTAATAAGGTAGTAACTAACTTTTTCTTGTGATTGCTAGCAGCCAGACAGGATCTCTGACATGGTGATAATATTGGTCGTTTTAAACCTTCCCTGTTCCTCTACATGTCATTTTGAGGGATGGAGGAGCAGTAACACATCATTCTTCACCATTAATAGTGGTTGGATATAAAGAAAACAGTGCCTATTAAGCGTAAGTAACCTAATATAAGAACATCAACAAGGCGGCCGTGCGTTGACTGCTAGATCACGTATATATTAAACCAAAATTGAGATTTTTATTATACACAGGAAAGCAATTATATATACTTTAAAAAATCGTCTGAAATGCCTAACTCTATTTTACATAAACATTTGTTATATTTGATTCGTATTTATTGCATGAAAAATGTTTATTTCTAAGGTCAATTATAAAATCGAAAAATAGAATAAAGCAATAATAATGAAATTAAACCAATATAAACCATATAATAAAATATATAAAAAGTATTCAAACACAAAGTAAAGCCTAAATAAACCATAACACAAAGAAAAACAGAAAATACAATGAAAAAATGAGAAAAAAACACCATAATTATGCGTTTTCAACCAAGAGTGTTAATTACAGTATGTTAGGTACAGTGTAAGAAGTGTTAGGACATGACGACCTACAAGGATATAGATGAAAGTGAGTGTGGTGTGTTATGAGTGTGTTTTGGTGGGCTGACTGGCTGACAGTCTGACGGTAGCACTAGGGATATACACCTTTTTCCTTCCTTTCTAAGTCTATTCGAGGGAAGGAGAAGCAGTAACACATTATTCTTCACCATGTATAGTAGAAGGATTGAGAAAACAGTGCCTATTAAGTATAATAACTTGATATAACATCACAGAACAGGTCACAGAAGAAGAAGAGTAGGATGGCGGTCGTGACAAAAGCAGAAGAGGTCACAGAAGAAGAAGAAGAAGAGCAAGATGGCGGACGTGTGAGGTGGAAGTGTTCGATGACACACACACACACAGACTGTGTGTGTGTGTGTGTGTGTGTGTGTGTGTGTTAACAAGTGTAGCATTGTGAGCGTAGATAAAGATAATAGGCCTGTAGACTACACATTAAATGACCCTAGCTTAGGAAGGTCATATAGTGTGAGAGACTTAGGAGTTCAAGTAAGCAGTGACTTGCGTCCCAGGGAACAGTGTATTATAGCTAGAAATAGGGCCAACAAGATACTGGGATTTATTAGTAGGAGGAACTATATACTCCTATAGGAACTGCCTCGTGTAGGTCATCAACTGGCCTCTTGCAGTCTCCTCATTTTTTATGTTCTTATGTTCTTATTTATCTTATTGTTGTGTTAGGTTACTTGAAGTGCTAAGTGGAGTCTGATACCACTTACTGCCTTCACTTTTCCCCTCACCACAACACACCCTTTTATATGCACTTAAATGGTGTTAGGGAATCATAACTTAACTTTATAGCCATCACGGAGGGTAATATAACCTTGGAATTTAGTCGTATCCTTTCCTGGGTCTTGTGCAAAGGAGAATTTCATTGTATTTCTTAGTCTGTCTTGTAAATGTTGGAAATATTTATATTATTATCACATTATGTAAGGTGTGATTATTTAATTAAGGGATCACTTGTTTTTTATGGATTTATTTATCTTTTATTTAAGTTTGTCAGTGTCTAGGTACGTATAAAGTGTTTTGAATGTTTATTTATGTATATATGACATAATATAAAATAAATCGTATTAAGGGATCACTTGCCTCTTATCAATTTCTTTTTAACTCGTGTCTAAGTTCGTCATTGTCAGGATACAAAGTGTTAAGAATATTTACTTAAGTATATATCACACACACACGATGTTAAGGTATAATTATTTCAAGTATCACGTGATTATTATTGATTTTTTAAACTCGTATATAACTTCGTCAGAGTCACGGCACACAAACTAATGTCAGGAATGTCCTCATAAATAAATAGTCGATTAATTTATGTACAATTTACCACACATTTTTGTTATGCCTTTGTTGAATTATGAAAGGTGTATTAATGTGTAATATCGCAGGGTGGGGGAGGGGGAGGGGTGACATTAATTATTGTTATTATTATTATTTATTTAAGTTGTGTTGGTCCACAGACCTTCATTCATTCATTGTGTGGGTCGTAAATCAAGGTAACGTAACAATGATAAACGTTCAGTGATAAAATGAATGGTATTGTTATTCATCATCAAAAAAACAAAAAAGCAGCAGCAGGTGTATGGGTTCATTCCAGCGTGTCATATATGGTGCGTCATGAAAATGAATGACGCTTTGCAGTCAGTCAAACAGTGTATAGCGTGTGTGTGTGTGTGTGTGTGTGTGTGTGTGTGTGTGTGTGTGTGTGTGTGTGTGGGTGTGTGTGTGTGTGTGTGTGTGTGTGTTTGTTTATCTTGCATCCATTAACTTAAAAACAACATGAATTAATGTGACCAGGTGACATTTCAATCTGGTTCCTTGTACATTCTGAAAATTTTGTATACCCCACGTGTGACATTTTCCTCGTTGGATATTTTTGAAAACACTGAGCGTGACATATACTCCTTTTTTTTCTTCGTTGAACTTTATGAAAACATTGAACGTGACATTTCCCTTTTTTTTTTTCTATTCCCCTTCGTTGAACATTCCAAAACTTTCTAATGTTTTCCACACCTTTAGAAAAAAAATAAGTGAGCATCGTATGGAACACTATATTTTAATTAACATACAAAGAACCAGATGGAGCTTCAACTTGGAGTCTGGTGGTGGTGGTGGTGGTGGTGGTGGTCATTATTTTCCCTTTGTGGTGATTACATAACAATTGTTGAGGTA
>JAPQNM010000002.1:13312912-13317912 GCA_029783475.1 Metacarcinus magister
CACTCAAGGCACAAGGGAAATAATAGTGAAGCAGGTAGTAATAGTAGTAATAGTTAAGTGTTAGGTGCACAGGAGCTGCCTTGTGTAGGTCAACTGGCCTTTTGCAGCCTCCTTATGTTCTTATGTTCTAATATCACGTCGGAGTCTAGCACACACAGAGAGTCTTGAATACGTTCCCATGTCTTGACTCTCCTCCCTCACTCACACAGGTTGTCTTTCTTCCGTGTATGTTTTGTGTCTATAAAAGCGAGTATAGGTGTGATTTTAAATGTTGATAAAGAGATTGAGGAAAGAATGATACGTGTTGTTGTTGTTGTATTCGATTCATCAACAAAACAAAATAAAAGTGATTCTCGATATCATACACGAGTGAGTTCATCCATTTATTCCCTTGACTTTTATTATTTCTTTATTTTCTCTCAAACTGTGTAGCGAGACGGACGGAATTCTCCTGACTTCTGTTTACGCGTGTGTGTTGATATTTTAAACATAAGAAAAAGTGTAAAGAATTGCCGTCATGCAAGAGGAAATGTAACTTAATTATGTCAGTGTTTCTTTATGAGATTCTTCGTGCTCGTAAAAGAATCCAAATCTGTCTTGCAGCGCTAAAAGCTTTAATTGTTTTTTTTGTTTTTTTTACTTTATGACTTGACTGACGTGACATTATTATAGTTGATCACACTTTATGAAAACGTTCAGTGTCCTTGCACGTCATTTTTCCTCCTTTTTTTCCTCATCATTGAAGTTTTATGAATTATACCAAGATCTTGTTATTATTATTTTGTTGGGTCTTTTCAATGAGTGAACAATGTATACTCTAACTGAATTCACTGACTTACCGGCTGACTGACTGACTGACTGACTGACTGACTGACTGACTGACTGACAGGAAAGGGACGAAAACACCTTCTCTCTTTCCAATGTAACTCCCAATTTCTTATCCAGCGTCAACGTCTCCTTTCCCTCTCCTCCTCCTCCTCCTCCTCCTCCTCCTCCTCCTCCTCCTCCTCCTCCTCCTCCTCCTCCTCTAAGTCTCTGCAATCCTGCGAGACACTTTTTTTTTCCCCAAGTCAGGACGCGACACTGACAGTCACACGACAGACGGGACTCAAATTTTGGACTCCTGGCGGCGCGTTCTGGAAATGTGGCTTGTCTGTCTAGAAGTGGAAATATTGGAACCCCGAGAGTTTTGTGGAGAACGACTGAGATGATGAAGGTGGAAGGCAACAAGGGAGAAGAAACGCAGGAGGAAGGAGCAACGGAAGAGGAAAGAGAAATAAGAAAATACATGAAGGCGAAGGAGAAGGAGGAAGAGGAGGAGGAGAAGGAAAATATGAAGTAGTACGGTAGTAAAACTGCGACAGAGGACGAGGAAGAGGAGAGTTAAGAGGAGGAGGAGGAGGAGGAGATGGAGGAAGATGAGGAGAAGAAGCAGGAAATGGAGAGGATTAAGAACGCAAAAAAAGAGGAGAAAGAGCAGTAGTAAAAGGAATAAATGAGAAGGAGGAAGAGAGCACATCAAGAGGAAAAGTAATAAGCAATAATGATGATTAAGAAAGATCATAACAAAAAGAAGAAAAAGAACAACAGCAATAACAGACGTCAGTAAAATGAAAAGTTCGAGCAAGATGATGACAGAAAATGAAAATAACACATGAAAGAGAGAGAGAGGGAGAGAGAGAGAGAGAGAGAGAGAGAGAGAGAGAGAGAGAGAGAGAGAGAGAGAGAGAGAGAGAGAGAGAGAGAGAGCATAAGAGAAAACAGAGGCAGAAAATTAACTACATGTCTTGAAAAGTAAAATAAACGAAGAGAGAAAAAAAAAGAGATGCGTTAGGTCATTGCTCCCTTCACTTGGCGCCAAAATATTCACTGTTTACTAATTTCTCCTCTTCCTTCCTTCCTTCCTTCCTTCCTTCCTTCCTTCCTTCACCTGGAGAAACGTTTGTAAGTCTGCAAAAAACATTGGTGCTTCTATGAAAGTGAGATGAGTACAGATGAGTATGTAACGATGCTACACATACATGAACACACACACACACACACACACACACACACACACACACACACACACACACACACACACACACACACACACACACACACACACACACAGTCTGAGGCTAGCGGCAGTATCAGGTCAGGGAGCATTAACGGCTGACCCCACAGCCCCGTAGTCCCGCAGCCCCGCAGCCCTGTAGTCCCGCAGCCCCGCAGTCCCGCAACCACTTAGCCTCGCAGCTCCGCAACCCCCCAGTCCCGCAACCCCGAAACCCCACAGCCCCGCAGCTTTGCAGCACCGCAGCACCACAGCCCTGTAGCCCTGCAACCTTGCAGCCCCTGAATTATTTTGTATTTATTTATTTATTTCATTCATATATTATTTTCCATGTGTTTTATTTATTCATTATTTTTACTCTTTTTTTTGCGCGGGTATAAATTGCGATTGCTATTTAAAAAAAAATGCCGATTGCGTTCAGCTCCAGGCGTCAGAACGAAATAAATGAATATTTTTAGTTGTTTTTATATATTTTTTGTTTTATATGCATTTTAATTCTATTGAAGAGACTGAAGCCATGATTAAGTGCAGGAAAGGTGGAGGGAATGTGTGTGTGTGTGTGTGTGTGTGTGTGTATTTGTGTGTGTAGCTTATTTCTGTAACACACACACACACACACACACACACACACACACACACACACACACACACACACACACACACACACACAACAACTGAGTCAACTTTTTCTGTGTCCCAACATAAAACAAAATAATTAGTAGAAGAGATCAGACCAGACACCACCACCACCACCACCACCACCACCACCACCACCACCACCACCACCACCACCACCACTCTGCCTTTCTGTACCTTCCTTCCAAGTATTAATATGAACGTAGAGTCCACCGCCTCTTAGTTATATAGTATATTGCTCTTATACCGCCTTATGAAACTCCGCTGTTCTCTCTCTCCCTCCCTCAACCTCTCTCCCTCTCTCTCTCGCACTTGTCAAGGGATAAAGTGACGAGACTCGACGTAGTTCTCAGATGTCCTCGCCAGCCAGTGAAGTATCGTAGGAAAGGGAAGGTTATAGGGAAGACGCCGCCGCCGTTGATGTTGATGCAAATGGTAAACAAGTGAAGTGGTTATTGTGCACTACAAGTATTATGAAACAGCGATGTGAAAAATTATCTGTCTGGAAGCTTTGGGTTTGTGTATATATATGTAGGGTACTCTATGTGTGTGTGTGTGTGTGTGTGTGTGTGTGTGTGTGTGTGTGGGTGGGTGTGTGTGTGGTGGGTGGTGATTATAAGTGTAATAACTGTGTTTAAATGCATTGGAATGATGTGGTGGCCTTGTTTTGTAAAGAATTGGCCATAACTATCAATCATTTCATACAATTTTCCACTAGTTAGATCATTAATTACTGAACGATGTGGATATTGTCATGCGTTCAATACCCAGCGTAACTTTATATCCTATTATTTTAAGTAGGTAAAGAGTGAACGTAATTATAATACAAAAAAAAAAATTGTTATATCGTTGGTACCTTCAGTCTCACGGTGTAGAATGCAACAAGTTAGTGACCATTTAGTAAAGATATTTATGAGTTTACCCAATGTGGAATTAGCTAAGTTTTCTCCTAGAGTCTTCCATTAATATTAAAACATCCTTGGATTACTCATTTTACCCTCTACCTGCTTGTCTACCTGCTTGCCTGCCTGCCTGCTTGCTTGCTTGCCTGCTTCCTACGTTCATCAATTCCTTAATAATGTTGACACACTTACCTCCGTCTTACATGTATTGCCTTTTATTAATACGGTTAAAAATTTCTCGGGATATCTGATTAGCATGCATCGATAAGCAACTCACTCTTGCATTCCTGACAGTCAAAAAACACGTCTGACATTTTCTTTTATTAATGCTGTATATACACATTTCCGAGGATATCTGATTATTATATACGTGGGTTGATATGCCATTGATTAATTCCTGCATTCCTAGTCGTCAACACACATTTCATTAAGTATTGTATGCGTACCTGAGCAGTCGTTCCCTCGTTATGTATGTTAACGTATTACGACTTGCCTTATACTAACCTGTAGTCGTCTAGTATACCTCAAGATGACTGACTTGACTGACCTTTACACTAGCCAAGGTCACAGCGGTGTTCGATGCCCTGATCCAGGGTTCTAAAGTTGTCCTGTCATAACCTGGATATGTGTAGAGGGAGACCAGCTCTTAATAATATGGACTGAGGCAGGTAGTGGTGGTGGTGGTGGTGGACAGCTGGTGTGTACTGGGGTCAAGACGAGGCTGGGTAGGCTGGGTGGTTGTTTTATCACATTGGTTTGCTTAGAAAATTCCTTGTCTCCTTGTGGTCATTCCATCTGTTTCTACAAGTGGCAGAAGAGACCCGGGGAAGCGCAGGTTGGGTGAAGTGAGGTTAGGTTAGGTTATGTGAGGTGTCCGCTGTTCATCGTATCACGGTGGCAAATTATTTATCCAACGTTACGAGGGAATATTTGTTATTCTCCGCCGGAAAACGTTTCATGCAAGTAATTGCGTAATAAAACTCAGACTAAAATTAGTGTTTCCCGCAAGCAGCATACATAACTCGCTCGATGTAATGAAGGAGATATACATTCTCACTTTTATTTTTATTATACATGCACACAAAAAATCAACGCAGTGTGTAGCAGTATGCAAGACCCAGTATACACACACACACACACACACACACACACACACACACACACACACACACACACACACACACACACTCATGAGCAGCAGCATCGCCTCAAGCTCAGTGCATTTCCACCTCAACAGACAAACTCAAATCCTACTTTCCTTCCAAAGAGTCATTTCACCTTTGAGGGAGAAAGTGAGTCTTGTAAAGCAAGAGTCTGCCTAGGAAAGTTGACCCACGTGGCCTCTGAACGCCGGCGGGAAGCTGTGCCATGATAGGATTATGATGGTATAATAATAATAATAATAA
>JAPQNM010000002.1:13320412-13325412 GCA_029783475.1 Metacarcinus magister
GAGAGTCAAGAAGGAAGGAAGGAAGGGAGCTTGCAGTACAGTCAGCTCTATATCCCCTTCCTCTCCCTCCCTTGCCCCGTCATAGTAATCGCTTCAAATACACATGGTAATCTCCCTGTCCCCCCGCCCCCCGCCGCCCGCCAGCCTTTTAGTTTAATGTCATGATTCTTCGACCTTCAAATCCTTACTTAAGCTGTGATGAAATATGAAATTGTCCAGCTTTAAAAGTGTTCTTCGTTTGTGGATCAAGTGTGTGTGTGTGTGTGTGTGTGTGTGTGTGTGTGTGTGTGTGTGTGTGTGTGTGTGTGTGTACCTGTGTGTGTGTAGATATTACGTAGAATTTAAATAAGTAATAGGATTTATGTTCCCCAAAAATGTATAAATCCCCGAATTTATTTACAGATTCCATTTCGAACACATTGGAATAGATTTTGATTGCTTCACTTTGTATTGTAACGTTGTTTGAGTTTTTTAGTATCAAATGATTCGTTTTGATTCCATTATTTGATATATGAATGTGATTTATATTGCTTGTATCTTGTCTATCTGTCTGTCTAACCTTCTCTTCTCCTTTCCTCTCTTCTCCTCTCTTCTCCTCTCCCCTGTTTATCTATATTTTTACAACGAAATGAAAAAAACATATAATAGAAGAGCAGGGAGCAATGAGACAATGAAGGAGAGGAAGGTAATTACGTATAAAAAGTAGAGCATAGTGAGAGAAACAGACTGATTGGAGAGGGTAGGAGGGCGTCGTGTATTGGAATCAGACAATGGTAATTAATCTTACTATAATGCTGCTACAATAGAGAAGAAGAAACAAAATGAAAGGAAAGCTGTATGAACAAAGACCTTGAGATCAATGTAAACAGAGGTAGTTAGTATATATATTTTTTGTATACACATGTGGTAAAAGTTTAAGAAGATAAGGATTTAAGGGTGAGTTCAGTAGCTGGTGTTTTGTTTTGAGCTAGTGAGTGAAGCTAAGGAGTGAAGTTTCAGATCGGTGACTTGACTCTACTCAACTCGGCTCGGTTCGTAGTTGGTTGGTTGGTTAATTGACTATCGTGTACCCATCTAGAGGACACACGAGCTATCTAGAGCTATATGTATATTTTTTTATAGTCAATGTTGGTGGAAAAAGACGACAAAAGAGAGAGAAAACGAGGAAGCAAGTGAAGGATGAGGTTAAACAGACGGACGGACGACGTGGAAGAATGAGTGAGGAGGAACAAGGTAGAGAGAGAGAGAGAGAGAGAGAGAGAGAGAGAGAGAGAGAGAGAGAGAGAGAGAGAGAGAGAGAGAGAGAGAGAGAGAGAGAGAGAGAGAGAGAGAGAGAGAGAGAGAGAGAGAGAAAGAGAGATAGAGAGATGGTGTTCCATTAATTCTCAGAACCTTTTGGAGGGAAGAATACTGGATATGTGGCTGAGTGGCTGCTGCGGGACGGAGACTAATGTATGTTACGTCTAGTACCTGTGTGTGTGTGTGTGTGTGTGTGTGTGTGTGTGTGTGTGTGTGTGTGTGTGTGTGTAGCATTATGTATTTCTTGTTCTAAATACGTTTGAATTTATATTATTTTATTCTTATTAATGCAATGAAGTGTTTATGATTGCAACGATGTTAATTATTCCAGGTGAGGGGACAGGTAGGTTAGGGTTATATATATTTAGTGTATAAATTAGGTGAGTTGTACCCTTAACTAATGACCCTGACAAGTGTGGCAGGATGAAATATTGCAATAGTAATGAGTTGTCCATATCGCTAGCCATCCATCCATCCATCCATCCATCGATACCTTCCCTGTTAGCTGGTGTTAATATCTTCTAATGACTTGTTACTTCACATTCCGTCTAGTATTGTCACCGTCTTCATGACTAGGCGATTACAAGTCCAACGCGTGATCCTCCAAACCGTTATCATACATTACTCTATATAAACTTCACTCATAATAAAGTCAACTCGTTATCAACCGCTACTTACACCCCGCCCCATAATCCTAACTCGCCTTGCCCCTTGGTGGTGTGTGTCCCTTTAGAAGAGTTCACACCACCACTGGCAACACACACATTGTCAAGGAGGGAGAGACAGTGGAAGGGGCTGGCATTGACGAAGCACAACGATCCTTCAGTGATGTTATGGCCTAGTCAGTGGCAGTGAAGCGAGGACTCACTTATCTTTACGCTGCCCATTCTTCTTCTTCCTCCTCCTCCTCCTCTTCCTCCTACTACTACTACTACGCTTTTTGTATTATTTTTTTTTTCTTCATATTTATTTGATTTATTTTGAAGATAATAAATACATAATCTCCCTTTTATTTTAATGCAAACTGAAAAAAAATAGTTAGTGTTGAGTAATTATATCAAACCGCCTCTGCAGGGACCCTAGGGTGTTCCTTTATATTCCCTTGTATACGCATTGAAGGTGACGTGGGTAGGATTGATGGACTGTATGTACTTATCACGTTATGAGAGTTCGAGGCTAAGGTATAATAGGTATGTCTGCACCTCTGCGGCTCTAAGTTGTAAGATTATTAATGAACTTTTAGTAACTGCCATATATAACCCGGCTTGTCAGGAGTGAGGGAGTGTGTGTGTGTGGGTGTGTGGGTGGGTGTGTGTGATGGGTAAAGTTAGCACACTGTTATCGATTTTAACCCCACATTGACTTACTGATGGATGGCTCTTGATAATACAGTATTGAATAGATTGTAAATATCATCAGAGGGACAGATGGAAGGTTGTGAAAATTTATAACAGACAATGGAGCAGCTATGGGAACGGATTGAAGCTATATTTTTAGTTGTAGTAATAGTAGTAGTAGTAGTAGTAGTAGTAGTAGTAGCATTATTATTATTATTATTATTATTGTTAGTAGTAGTAGTAGTAGTAAAAAAAATATGAGTTGGTTTCATGAAAAGCTCCAACCGGTTACTCAATCATTATCAGTTTAATTGACAGACATTTTGCCGCAACTTTCATGAAAACCGATTACATGTTTATTACCACATCGGGCAAAAACATTTTTCTTTTTATTTTAATTCAACTTTAGCATAATACATTTTTTTTTTATCAGAGAGAGACAGAGAGAGAGAGAGAGAGAGAGAGAGAGAGAGAGCGTGCAACATGTCCAGTGCAGATCACGACACACAAATAGTAATATAATATATGTATATGTAACAGATAGTAGTGCATTTGTGGTAAATAATGACCTATATCTTATGAACTAATGTATAGCAGTAGATGACATAGTTACGTGTAGCACTGATGTAATAACTAGCGACAGGCAAACACTCGAGGCGTAAGCTGTCGTAGTGTGGTAGACAGACAGACAGACAGACATATAATCCTTCCTCAAGTTGGATTTACAGACACTGGTATAATATGTTGCAGAGGACAACCAACTTCATACTAATTACACCGGCAGACTGACTCCATTTCCACCCTTATGTGACAGTCAGTGAGGGGACAGCGATCTTCTGGCCTTTCATTAGTCATGCCTTGCCCTACATGTTGGCAGGAGCACGGTAAGGGGGCGGGGGAGGGAGGGGAAAGGGTTAAGGTGGGCCCAAGGACGTCTCTCTCTCTCTCTCCTTGAAGACAAAATTGCGTGGCCGTCCTTCCTCTTCTCTAACGAACACATTGAGGTAAGAATGATTGATCGAGTCTTCGTCTGCAACTCAACAAGAAACAGTGTTGATGAATGTCACGTGGAGGAGTCAAGGTTATGTTCTTTAGTTATGAAACGTATGTGGGTGTGGGCGGGATAGTAATATTCCCATGTTTTGGTTATTCTTCCACTGTTTACTAATAGATAATGGTTTATATCTTTACTATAAGGTGAACACGAAAGAAATAGATAACCAATTAAGATAATGGAAAGATAAAGAAAAGTCAAGAATCAGTAAATATATAAAAAAATAAAAGATAGAGGATAAAGATATAGCAATAGTAGTATGATAGTGTGAGGAACGCGAGGTAAGGTGAGGAGTGGAGTCAAGTGGCGTTTTTATTTTACGATGTGTAGATTATATTACCGAGTGACACAAGATAAAGTGGCAAGTAACACGACACCCCCCCCCCACACACACACGTACACACACACACACACACGTATCATAACCTTAAGAAGCGCTGCAGGAAAAATAAAAAAGATAAATTTGTACAGATAACAATACCACTCACATTTCCGTCACTTTTCACCCAGACAGAATAGATGGAAAGGCGTTTTAGTCAGTGAATCTTAAGGTTTTTTTTTTTGTCTTGCACTGGAAGCTTTCAAACATTACCACATGTGAGAAGATATTCCTTTACAGACAGATAGATAAATAGACAGGCACATTGAGGGTCAGACATACAATCAGTCAATCAAACAGCCAGACGTCCAGACAGCGAGGTGAATGGACTTCCGATCTCTCCATTGACGTATAAGGAAACAGTTCGCTTATAGAGTCAAGGCGAGGCGAGGTGAGACGAGGCGGTTAGTGGTGCTGGCAGACCCACTAGGTAATTGAGGTCAAATGGTGAAGAAATAAAGAGACACAACCTAACCATTATGTATTTTATAACTTGTTCCTAACTTTATTTTTCCCTCCCTCCCTCTAACCATCCATCCATCCATTCTTTCACCCCTCCTCTAGGTCTGCCTAATTGTCTACCTCATTACAACATAAGCTTTGAGTAAGTGATTTCTTTCCCTCTGCCGTCCTTCATCTCCTGTATGTGCTCCCTCCCCTTGCTCTCCCATCCCCTTTAACCCTCTAGGACGATGAGAGAAAAATGCAGGTGGGGCTCTTACCTCTCCTGCGTCAAAGGTGGAAGGATAAAAATGGTTAATCGAGTCGTGATGTTCTTGACTAATTAACAGAGTACCTCCACACAAACAAAAGGTTCATTAGTGGCTCTATGCAGCGAGCGAGGATTATTATTATTATACATAGAGAGAGAGGGAGAGAAAGAGGGAAAGGGAGTATAGGGATATAAGGATAATATTTAGGGTAAACGAAT
>JAPQNM010000002.1:13330412-13340412 GCA_029783475.1 Metacarcinus magister
GATGACGCGATGCAGGTTAGTGATGTAGATGAAGGGCGGACGGAGTGTGATCACGGAGGAAAGAGGAACAATGAATAAATGAAGGACATGCAGAAGAAGAATCATACGTGTGGCAGCTAGAATACAAATGGAGATGAAATGCCAGAAACAGCAGCTGCCAAACGCACAACTCTCCGCCCTTGCATCACTCACTTATTCATTCTTCCCCTTTCCTCCCCAGCTTCCCTCCGCCTGATTCCCTCCATATATCAGTCGCCTGTTCTGCATTCCACGCTATCACAAGGTGTCTGCCGGGTCCAGCGTGCGATGTGTTAGCGAACGTTTCATTTCATCTTCACCAGACTCTGTTCCGCTAGTAGTAGTATTCTGTAACGTATTCACCAAGTGTGGACGAGTATATTCCCCGGGAGAAATTAAGACTTGAGACACCACGAGTTGAAACTGGCTGGCCATGTATTACCAAGTCGAGGAGACAAGTTTGTTTTTATTCTTTATCGTATGCACTTGTATTGTACGTGTCGTGGAAAATAACAACTACCATTTTGAATTGAAGTCACAAGAATATGATTGATACGACGCTGTGTACCCCCGTCTTCCTCTCTCCCCTTCCCTCCATCATGACTTGAAAGTGCTGCACATTCCTAGACTCCACAGATGTGTAGTATATTAATTAAGGTTATTCAACCATGCACTGTAACATCTGCGAATTAATGGATGAAAATGACTTATTTTTCCTCTTAGATATATATATATATATATATTAGAGAAAAAAAGTGAAATTTTGTCATACTGTGTTGGTTTTGTAAAGCTGCAATACCATCAGAATGAAAAGTCAAAGTTGTCAGAAGTG
This sequence comes from Metacarcinus magister, assembly GCA_029783475.1. Lineage (NCBI taxonomy): Eukaryota > Metazoa > Arthropoda > Malacostraca > Decapoda > Cancridae > Metacarcinus > Metacarcinus magister. The sequence goes on from JAPQNM010000002.1 coordinate 13,331,263, forward strand.
AATTTCACCTAAATAAAAAAAAAATAAAAAACTCCACCTGAAAGTAATTTAATTAACCACAAGTAAATTCAGTCGCTTTCACTTTAATCTTTATACACCACGTTTAATCTTATATTGTTGTCCTCACCGTACACCTGACAGTTACCTATTTTATTTATCTACCCAGCGAGAAATAGATAGAGTGAAAGGTCAGGTTGGATTGGGTTAGGTTGGGGTTGTTGGGAGAGGCGGTAGGTGTCGATGGTGTCTGGCAGCACACTTTTATAGGCTTGCGAGCCACACACTAATATTTGATAGCCAGCCACACACACTGACAGCCACTCTCCGGATAACGTCCACCTCTTGTCCTCTGGCTTTTGTTTTCCTCTCTCTTATACGTGTCCTTTTCATGCCCTCTCTACAACCCTAATGTCTCTTACTGTCTCTCTCTCCCTCTCTCTCTCTCTCCCTCCCACTGATTTTTGAAGTGCCTCCTTTATTGTATCTCTTGTCTTTTATACCTAACTTCATCTTCCTGTATCCTTCAACCTCTCATAACCTCATCCACTCATATCCTTCTTCATCCTCGTATAACCTCGTCCACCTGATTAGAGTGCAATTAAAGTGTAGATGGCGTTGTATATGTAGTTACGTAGTTATTACATCTATTTGTGTACTGGTCTAATGGAGTTTATTTAGGGTTTGACAGGTATCGTACCTAACACAGGTGAACTAGAACTATTATAGCTTTAGTAAATTACGGTAAAGGAAGAAGTTATATATGTTATGACGAGTATAAGGGAAATAATTGTTGTAAAGTGTTTATACTATTTTTTTTCCCTTATTATTTGTCTCGTTATGTTATCTTTTATTTTTTTGTTTTCCGGAGTTTTGGTTGATTTATTTTTAGTTCTGTAATCACTGTTGAGTTTAATCGTGTTAAATTAGATTGTCTATGTTGTTTAAAAGGTGATTTAAGGGCAGTAATTTATCGCCAGAACGAGTTTAAGCTTCATATCAACAGCTTAAGTACATTCACGCGTCACTTTATAATTATTAATAAAACAAAAATGAATCCGTTCTTCCCCGCTTCCTTCCCTTTTCTCTAAACTTCTATCAAGATATAATATTGTGGGATTGTACGGGCGGACGGCAACCACTTACCTCTCCTTCCACTGAACCCAAAACAATCTGCCTTGGAGGGAAACGAGAAAACTGACGAGACACTCAAGGTTATCACAAACACAAACATTTTCCCTCTTCGTTCCCTTCCCATAACGTGATCTCTGCGGGGCGATAAGATTCGTTGTCCTCAAGACCTGCTGCTGGCGTCCACTGTAATCTGTGTTAGGGGAAGGCACACTGATCTCCTCCCGGCCAAGTGTGTCTACGTACTTACCTTCCCATGAACTGCTTCGTGGAGACAGCCGTGGACCATCTAGGGATTGGCTATAGGGTAATTACTCACGGTCATCTCATTTACCGCGCGGCTAATCCTGCTGGAGGAGAGGATTTACTACCTGTCTCATCCACCTGACTGTACCCTTATCCTGGTGCCTTGCTTCCTCCTCGGGTATTTGCATGTATACATTGCCGACTCAGTGCTGCGACTCTCTTCCAAAACCTGGTTATTTAATTCAACTTCTTCTCAATTCACTGGGAAACTTTTATACAACAGTGAGCTACGTATGTTCTGTCCTGTCTTCCTTAACAATGGTTCAATGTATCTTTTGATTTGGATAGAATTGCTGGAAAGGAGAGGAAGATGAATTTTGTAAAAGGGTCGGAAGGGACGAAAGTGGGTTTAAGCTGAGTGAGAATTATTTAGAAGGGAAGAGAGAGAGAGAGAGAGAACGTACGTACATAAGAGAAGGTGAGACATAGAATGGATGTGATTGCTGTGTATGGTGAGGAATGAATAGGAAGAAGAAAGAAGGGGAAGAGAGATGGGTAGATCAAGCCATTGTTAGGTAAAGCTGTAGGTTGGGGAGATGAATTACACCAGCTAGGAATGTAATAAAAAGATACATATATTGTAGGTAGGATTATGTACCAAGGAATAAGGAAATTGCCGTTGTAAAGATTGTCATAAATACTGAAAGATGGGTGTCTGTGTATCTATCTTTGATGTGTTTTTGTTTATCTAGCGAAGTCGAAGAAAATTGAATAGTCTTGAGTTAGCACATAAAAGTCATCAACTGTAATGTAATACCAATAGTAACCCAAAAGGCGGTGTTATACTATACACTTATAAATTATTACGAGTTAGATGAAAAGTGGAGTTATTTCATCAACAAGAAGGTAATGCACGTTGTGTTTGTGTTGTGTTGTGTTGTCTCCACTTGAAGTTGTGGAATTGGAGTGAAATCTTTGGTGTGTGAGTCGCTAAACCTTGCCAGCTCCTGTAAGACAAAGGAAACGAAGGCACTCGCGATGCAAACACAGCTAATCTACATCACAAAAGGTTCAGTTACTTCAATACAGAAACGAACAGCGAGTCTAGTGCACACACGTTCAAGAAGACGAATTAAAAATTGACGTAAATTGATCAAATACAACGATGTGTATTGACCAGTTGACGATGATAACAAACAAAAACTGCAATGTATATATATCTGTGTATCGCTACTGTTTTCACGTCTTACTGTATCACTGAAACCTAACCAGCGAGATGATTTACACAAGATCCCTTTATAGAAATAACTAGAAATCTACCAACATCAAAGACTATCACTGAAATGGCAACAATGGCACGCTAAGAGGAAGATACTATACCTATTTTGAGATCAATTACAGGCCGTCAAAGCTGCAAACGCCATCTGCGTTCGTCCGGCTGTGCGGATCATTTCCCGGAAGGTCGGATTGTCCAGGCTAAAGACAGCTCAAAAGTGGTAAGACAAAGGGAACGCGCGGAAAGCTTCTAGCCTTAGGGAATTCTATCCATCCGACCAAAAGTTGTTCGAGAGAATAAAGGATTTCTACGTGGCGTCTCGCTGCTTGGATTTGAGAGTTGTGTGGGTGGCTGGGTCCATCGATGCCTCCCTCTCCTCCCACCCTACCATTCCCCATTACCTTACCGACTGTGTGGGTATAGGTAGGTAATGGGAGGAAGATAGACTGATAAGAAGCCATTAGGTATGGAGGTGAGGATACGTAGAGACACTTAGCAAAGGATATAATGAAACTTGGACACAAAACTGAGCCATGTTGAGACAGGTAGACAGACAGACAGTCAGAAGCACTAAAGACTAAAGACGGAATCTCAGACACAGACAGACAGACAGACAGAGACAGACAGATAGACAGACCGACGGATATCCACATCCTGAATAACAAATTAACTCCATTAATCAAATTGGCACCTGCCTTTACCTGAGGACGACCTGCACGGAAGTTTTAATGAAGACCAAGAAGAGCAAGTAGAAGAGACCCTTGTTTTTTTTCCTTGTTTTTTATCCTTTATTTTCGTTTATCTATTTCTTACGTGTGTGTGTGTGTGTGTGTGTGTGTGTGTGTGTGTGTGTGGTGTGTCTCTCTCTCTCTCTCTCTCTCTCTCTCTCTCTCTCTCTCTCTCTCTCTCTCTCTCTCTCTCTCTCTCTCTCTCTCTCTCTCTCTCTCTCTCTCTCTCTCTCTTTTCCCACTTCTCCATTCCCTGTCATCGAGTCTGTGCCTTATCCCCTCCTCCTCCTCCTCCTCCTCCTCCTCCTCCTCCTCCTCCTCCTCCTCCTTCTCCATCGCTGCATTTCACCCTTAATGCTTTCTTTCTTTCATTCCACCATCTCTTCTGCCTTTCTCCTCCTCCCTCCCCCCCACACCCTACCCCCCCTCCCTTCAGTGTCTGGCGGCCACAGATAACGTGCATTAGAGGCGTATACTCCCCAGGGCTCGCCGCTCCCCAGCAACCACACCCCCTCCCCACCCCCAGTACAGTGAAATTGACACATTTTTACCTTGTACTTACGCCAGAGATTTGAGAGGAAAGTGAGATGTGTCGTACTGCTTATCTATCCGTCTGTCTGTCTGTTTGTCTGTCTGTCTGTCTGTTTGTCTGTCTGTCTATGTTTTTTTTTTGTTGTTGTTGTTGCTCGTTTGTTTGTGTGTGTCTGTTTGTGTCTTTTTTGTTTTTGTTTTGTTCTATGTGTTGTTTGTTGACGTTACATGTCTATTTTGGTTGTATTTTTTTTTCTGCATGGACGCATATACATATACACACACACACACACACACACACACACACACACACACACACACACACACACACACACACACACACACACACACACACACACACACACACACACACACACTAATGCCAGATATGAAAGCAACACTGACCAACCAATCTTCCTCTCCTTCCTTACCCCTTCCCTTCCCTTTCCTTCCCTTCCCTTTATCTCCTTCCCTTCCCTTCCCTTTATCGCCTTCCCTTCCCTTCCCTTCCCTTCCCTACCTTCCCTTACCCATACCTTCCCCTACCCCTTTCTCTCTTTAGCCACTTCCTCCTCCCTATACCTTCCCCTACCCTTACCTTCCCCTACCTTCCCTATCTCCTACTCTTCCCCTACCCTTCCCCTTCCCCTACTCCTCCCTTACCCTTCCTCTCCCCCTTCCCGATGGGTGTCAATTGCACCTCAACATCCTCGGTCTTATTATAGATGCAGATTGTGGTGGTACTCGAGGGTCTGTCAAGGAACTATTGTGGAATGCTGCCGAGAGAGAGAGAGAGAGAGAGGGAGAGAGGGAGAGAGAGTTAAATATCTGTTATCTCTTTAAAATATCTAGTTACGTAATTCACACTTCCCTTAAACTCTCTTTGAAGATTAGAAATGTGAAAAACGTTAGTAAGATTTAAGATAATGTGAGATACTGTAAATGTGTGGTAGATATATTATGTTTATTATGGAGAAAATATATATATATAATCAATAATTCTCTTCTATAATTACATTCATGAGGTTTCGGTGCAATGTAATCAGATGAAATTGCATTAAGTTTGATATAATAATTATGGACGTGTGTGTCTGATAGAGTGTGTTGGGGTGTATCCTATGTAACATTAGTTCAAGGGGAGAATGTGTAGTGAGTAAGTCATCTTGCATCACATATAACATTAATTTAATCATTATAGTGTTACCAATATGATCCTCAGCGGAATTATCAGTAACCAAACAGTAATTATTGTGCCGGGTATTATCTCCTTTGTCCTTATCAATATTATTATCGCCTTCATCAATATTATGAACGTTCGAAGCATGGTAACTACTAATAATTCACTAGGGTTAGAACTCTCCCTTATAGCTTATTTATGAGTGTGTAATTCAGTCTAATCATATTTTATTTATAATTTATCCGATTTATTGCAGTTTTCAATAATTCTATTCAGTAAAAGTGATGTAAACGGTAAACAAAGCTTGAGATAAGTGTATTTAAGGGTTAAACTGCACAAACAGACACATTTTCGGCACTCCTCTTGCTGACTCTCCTACTCTGACCCGAAGAGAAAGTGCGTTGAAACAAGTGAATGCATTTTTCATTGCGATTACCTTGAGTTATCGCAGTGCATTGAGGGAGACGAGCAATGTTTAGGGGTCCGTGCTTGGCTCTTTACCTACCTGATGCATCTACCTACTTTACCTTCTCCTCTGTAACAGTAAGAACAGTGTAGGTGCTGGAAACTTACCATTGCTTCCACTATGTTGTTATACTATACCTTTGGCCTCTGTTTAAAGGGAATCGAGACAGCAGAGAGCGTTGATAACCACGGGAAGACCAGTTACAGCTCGTTATAGTACTCAGACGTTGTTCCCACTTCGGTATACGTCATCCATGTGTTATAAGCTCTCCACTTATGGGTAGTTAGTGCGAATAGGTAGTTAGGAGAATGGCTGGCAAGTTAGGTCAGGTAAACTCACAGACACACAGACATACAGACGTAGGAGGATTCAGTGGAACAAAAGAAAATAGACAAAGAAGAGGAAGGTCAATTGGCAGAAAAGAAAGTTTGGAGGAGTAACCTTTTTATTTAGTGTGTTCTAACCTTGGCCATCCATCTGTCTGTCTGTCTGTCTGTCTTTTTGTGTATTTGTCTGTCTGTCTATCTGTCTCTATCTCTCTCTCTCTCACCCTCCTTCCCTCCCTCCCTCCCTCCCTCCCTCTCCCCCTTCTCTCTCGTCCATATTATTACGAACCTTTGTTTATTTTCCAGCAATAGGAAAAGGAACCCATGAAAATAAAATAAAAGATATATATATATTCCCAACCTAACCACGCTTGAAAAAGTGGCGCGCGAGGAAAACCAGAATTGTAGGCCATTTAAGATTACCTGGCGGCCTTTTTCCCCTCTTTTGTTATGGTAATGTCCTTCCTTGGGCTGGTGGTGGTGGTGGTGGTGGTGGTGGTGGTGATGGTGGTGGTGGTGGTCTCGGTAAAGTGCTCAATGGTGGAGATATCTTGTGTATGTTTCTTTTTTTATTATATTATCTCTCTCTCTCTCTCTCTCTCTCTCTCTCTCTCTCTCTCTCTCTCTCTCTCTCTCTCTCTCTCTCTCTCTCTCTCTCTCTCTCTCTCTCTCTCTCTCTCTCTCTCTCTCTCTCTCTACTTACTTAGTTAGTTAGTTACTTGGGTATTGAAACAGTTTTGATTATCTCTGTGTTGTTTAATTAATGGTTGATGTATCCACACACACACACACACACACACACACACACACACACACACCACACACACACACACACACACACACACACACACTCTCTCCCACTCACACAGAACAAGACGATAACTCAGCTAACTCCTTCCTGATGTTGTGGTGGAGAGAGAGAGAGAGAGAGAGAGAGAGAGAGAGAGAGAGAGAGAGAGAGAGCCAGCCTCGTCCTGGTCTTGACTTGGTTCATTACAGGAAAGTTTGCATTAATTGGATAGTCGTGAAGAAGAACGGAGAGGAAGACCAGAGAGAGAGGATAAAGGATAGATATAAGAGGGAAGAAATTGCAGTGTGTGGAGGATGAAGAAGAAGAGGAGAGGAGGAGGAGGAGGAGGAGGAGGAGGAGGAGGAGGATAAGAGAGAAGAGGGAGATTATAAGTCGCTTTGATGGTGGTTCCTGATTCTGCCGCGTCGTCTATAGCCTAACGATGATGCTCAGGGTGTGTGGAGACGACGAGACTGTGATGAGATGAGATGCTGAATGAGATCATAAGATACTACGTGGTGGTGATTCGTTCTCGCTTCCTTGTGTGTGTGTGTGTGTGTGTGTGTGTGTGTGTGTGTGTGTGTGTGTTGGCTTTATGAGAGCATGGGGAAAATATCCAGGTGATGATTCTAGGCGTGACAACCGTTGCTAAGGCGTGTGATGAATGCTTCCTTTGAACAGAGTATTATGTTTGATCTATATACCTGTCGTTCATTATTGGGTATCAGGAAACGTATTGAGACACACACACACACACACACACACACACACACACACACACACACACACACACACACACACACACACACACACACACACACACACCCACACACACCCACACCCACACCCACCCACACAAACATACTGACTCAGACACACACACATATACATACATACATACAGATACTGACACATACACACAGGAAAATTAATTAACAGTCGGATAGATAATCAATATGTTTAGAAAAGGTGGAGATTCATGTTAAAGGATGTGTGTGTGTGTGTGTGTGTGTGTGTGTGTGTGTGTGTGTGTGTGTGTGTGTGTGTGTCTGTAATCTATTTGTCTCTGATTGTCTACCTGTCTATCAACCTGTCTCTCTCTCTCTCTCTCTCTCTCTCTCTCTCTCTCTCTCTCTCTCTCTCTCTCTCTCTCTCTCTCTCTCTCTCTCTCTCTCTCTCTCTCTCTCTCTCTCTCTCTCTCTCGTCGCCTTAATTATTCGAAAATTGAGACAGAGACACTTCAACGCTTGCTTTATTTGCTGCAATCTGGCGAACTAAACTGGTGCGTGAAATCAAATTAATGTGATACTGTACCCACTCGTGTGTGTGTGTGTGTGTGTGTGTGTGTGTGTGTGTGTGTGTGTGTGTTGTGTGTGTTTGGTCTCATGCTCGCCAGCCATTACCTTCCCTGAGAAAGCTTGTATAATGAACATTTGAGAATATCTGACACAATACGGGAATTGAACACACGAAGCTGCGTTTAATATCCTGTGTGTTGATTATCCTTGAAGTAATCTGTGGTGCTTCCTACCTTCCTTGGTCTATTGAGTGGCATCGACCGTCTCTCAGGTTGCAGTTGGAGGTAGGTATTTGATATGATTAGTGAGGAGGCTGGCAGTGAGGAGTTCGTGAGTTCTTGCGAGTAACTGGAAGGGTCGTGCAGGGGTGTGTGTGTGTGTGTGTGTGTGTGTGTGTGTGTGTGTGTGTGTGTGGCTCAAACAACTATGAATTCACATCACCCAAAAACTAACTTTATCCTCATAATTGCAGTTAACCAAGATAATGTGATGTAACTTTTCTTACAATTCTTGACTAACTTTTTGTTTTGAAATATTTGCATGCCAAAAGATCTGTCATAATTTAACCTCCCTTTACGACGCGCTGGGAAATGTTTTAAGATGAAATACGTAGCCTACCTTCAAAAAATAACTATAAATGTATCAAAAATGTGTGGCTGGCTCGTCGATGTAAGAAGTGAATTGATCTTTCTTATGTACGTGTTGACAATGGGAAGGAAGGAATGCCTGTTCGGAGACATACTTAGAGAGATAAGAATGTATGGAGCCTCCCGCTGCTGCTGCTGATGATGATTTTGAAGTCGTGTGATAGAAATATATAGTTATATCTCACGACTATATAAATGTACGTACTATAGAGGAATACATCTATAATATCCCTAAATTTGTGGTCATACAGTGTCAAATTCGTGGAAAATACAACTCGAAATGATTATCTGATGGAGGAATGGGGGGGAAGGGGAAGGAGGGGAGGGAGAGAGGGGAGGGAGGGTGAAGAGGGAAGGGGAGGAAAATGTTTACAAATAGAACTTAACTTCATTTCCGGCGCCGAGGAGGAAGAAGGGAGGAGGGGATGGCGGTGCTGAGGAATGAGAGAACCATTTTGAAAGAAGCACTTGATTAGGGGAAAGGAAATTTGAAAAAAAAAATGTTTGCAGAGGAAATTAAATTCTCTCTCTCTCTCT
>JAPQNM010000002.1:13345412-13352912 GCA_029783475.1 Metacarcinus magister
AAACTTTACTTGTCTTTTCCTCTTCAGTTTCCTTATTCTAGTTTCCAATATTTATTTCAATAGCTGTCTACTTAGCCTCGTAACTGTACTCAGGTAAAACAGATGCACTACAGGGGTTGATATTACCCACGTACTGTGGGTATGGTATTAGTTATTAAATTTGGGCGACTGTACGCATGAAAACTGTTTGGTTTGAGCAGTGACTTTATTTAAGGGGACCGTTTCCTTTATTATATTTAAAAGAACAGTCTCCCGTATTTTTTTAAAGTATCTTACGTCATTTCAAGACTTCTCTGTTATCTTCCAACTCTGTTGCAGTGCTTGTATGTGAATTATATTTCAAATTAGTCCCCACTTTTTGCAGTCGTAAGATTTACACGAAGATGCATGACTTGAAATTGCCACCATATAAAGCTAAATGGCAACTGTAGTACGAATAGTTGCAAAAAATCACTTGAAGTAATAGTTTTGTATTATCGTTAAATAATACACATATATCTAACGCATTACGTATAATTGAAGTGATTACCTATTCCAAAACATTGCCTTATCATTTCACAAAGAACAGATCTTTATTTGCATGTACATAACATTAGATTTATTTTACTGAAACTTGACAGATCTACTCTTTTTTTTAACCTAAGGTTTAGGTTAAAAAGGTAGAATGACCTTTTTTAGGTCCTAAACAAAGGTATATCTGAGTCATTCTACCATTTCGGAAGAAGGAAGGCGATAAAAAGGATAGATGTGTGAAGTTCCACCCCATCGTAGGAAAAATATCCTTTTATTACAATTACATTTTTGATGATCGTAGTACAGCAACTTTTTTTCTGCATCCTTCAGGACGCCGCAGATACGACTCTGCACCCTTTGCATCTACCTCAACTACATGGTAGTGGGTATGGTGTACTACGGGATCACTCTCAGCGGGGTGAGCCTAAGCAATGACCCCTTCATGTACATGGTGCTCACTGGTATAGTGGAGCTGCCAGCGTACAACCTCACCGTCCCCATCGTGCAGCGCTTCGGTTCAAAACACACCATTTCCGTTTTCTTCGCCATCACCGCCATCGTTCTCCTCGCCCTAGCTGTTACTCCTGCAGGTTGGAATATTATTATTATTATTATTCGTAGTAGTAGAAGTTGTAGTAATAGTAATAGTAGTAAAGTGGATCGCCTTGCACCACCATCCTTAATTGTGTGCATGTGTGGAACTATTATTATTATTATTATTTTAACTTCTTTACTCTACAGTGTACAGCATCACCATGTTGGTCTTGACACTGGTGGGGAAGGTGGCCATCACTGCATCCTTCCAAACGCTCATCTGCTACTCCAATGAAGTCTTCCCGACGGAGGTGAGAGGGCGAGGCGTCATCACCTCTGCCATGATGTCCAGGATTGGGAGTACGTTGTCCCCCTTCATCACGGACATGGTGGTGAGCGTTCCTGAATGCATAGCCCGTTGTGTGATTGGATGGGAAAGATAAATGGATTATTAGTCCAGTGGCTAGCGTTCGGGCATGCGAACCTAGGGTCCCGGATTCGAGTCCCGATATCCGCTGACCATTTATCTGTGATATTACCGCCGAGTGACTAAAGATTACCCAATTGCTGCCATAACACTGTCCTCAACGGGATTTGCAATGTTATATGTATTGAGGCAGTGGCAGCAATTCTCTCTCTCTCTCTCTCTCTCTCTCTCTCTCTCTCTCTCTCTCTCTCTCTCTCTCTCTCTCTCTCTCTCTCTCTCTCTCTCTCTCTCTCTCTCTCTCTCTCTCTCAACATCAAAGAGAACGAAGAAAAAACGAGACGTCACCATAAAACATCTAAAACCCGCGCTACTAACGGGTGGAGGCCAAAACATCTAAGGTCTCCAGTAAGCCTACCGGCGCAAAGGGTTAAAAAGATAAAGAAAATCCTATATCATTAATTGTATGTAAGTTTTTCCGTACCTGTCCTTGCTAGTGAAACTGAAGTAGTGATGGTTGGGGAGAAGCCTTCTGCCACACTGACTGTCCTCTGCCTTCCTCCTCCACAGGGCACCGTCTACCCTTGGGCGCCGTTTGCTGTGTTTGGGTCAGGCGCTTTGCTAGCTGCGTCAATTACGCTCATGCTGCCGGAGACTCATGGTCAGGTCCTGCTTGACACTATGGCTCAGATGAACGAAAGGGATGGGAAAGTAACGAAGAAGTAAGGGTTATTTGTTTGATTTTCTCTCTCTTTTATTTGATCTTTTTTTATTTGTTTATTTATATTTTTTTTCAATAGTAAAGTGACGTGAAACAAACCCGTCTGGCAGCTGCTGTCGTCTCACGTTTTCTTTAACAGACATACGTAGCTTTGTTTGCTACGTATCATTTACCTAAATCAAGGCATAACATTGACGGGCTCTAGATAGCTCGTGTATCCCCTAGATGGAGACACGATAGACAACCAACCATCCAACTATTTACTTACTTTTTTTTCTTTCACACACCAGAGAAATTAGGGATGAAAGTGTGTCAGCCAGTCAAGTGTAAATTCTTGGACTCGTTGAGAAGCAGACCAGCTGAGAGGAAGGACGTGATGCGCGCTCGTGCAGACGTTTGAGACTGTTGGAAGGTGCAGCGTCGACCTCGTGTAGTTTGGGAGTATTGGGTGTCAGAGTATGGCGTGTCAGAGAGTGGAAGTGTGTGTGTGTGTGTGTGTGTGTGTGTGTGTGTGTGTGTGTGTGTGTGTGTGTGTGTGTGTGTCTTTGTGACTGTCTGTGTCATCATTTCATTTTCAGCGTGATAATTTTGAAATGTGGAAAATAATGTATTTTTTATAGATAACTTAAAACTATTAATAAAAGTGTAATGCGTAATGCCAGCCATTCACCTGTCTATGAAAACTTATGATGATTAATTAAAAAATGGAATCAGTGTTGCGCTGAATGATATCTACATAATATTCCTTTTGTTTTTGCATTGTACGTATACTTACCTACCTTCCTCAGTCCTTTGTTGTTGTATACTATATAATTATAATCCTGATGTTCTCGCTGCTAGGATGATATTCTACCTTTATAGATAGAAGTGTGTTTTTTTTTTTATGCATAAAAAGGGTACTGGCTAAGGGACAACAAAAATACGTAAAAATAATCCCTCTTGTCGCCAGACAACGCTTCAATACGGCATTTATGGTATCTCTTCTTGCGATTTCTCTGCTTTTGGCTTCATCATTATTGTTTTTTTTCATGAATTCAGGCGGATTGAAGAATATGTGTATATAATCCCGTGGTAATGCTGCCGAAATCAATGACCAACTAAAATAAAGCAATTGTACTGTTCCTTGTAACTGTAATACTGGAAGTCGAACCCTCAACACAACGGTCCCCAGGTGGTGTGTGGTGATTAGAATGGTGCGAGGTGATCGAACGAGGGAACATAACAAGCAGAGCGACAACTGTACCATCTTGAGGCTTTTGTGTACACTCCATTAAAACTATACATTACCAGAGATAAGACACATGATTATAACCTTCATATTCACTTATATAAGTGAAAAATGGGACTCAATAATACACACTTTCAGTCACGGAATTTAATTACTTTACAGAAATTAGTATTCGGCACGTGCTGGCCACTTTTCTATGTTACTACCGCCGAGTGGCCTAAGATCACCCACATGCTGCCATAACACCATCCTCGCCGGGACTGCAACGTTATCTGCGCGAGGAGCTTCCGCTGGCAGCATGAGCCTATCAATAAGAAGAAACAAGGCGTCACTTAAAAAATCTAACCCGCGCTACTAACGGGCGGAGGCCAACCATCTAAGAGAAGAGAAGAAAAAGAAAAAAGGAAAACCCTCAAAATTTTCATTTTTTTTCCTCAATGTTACGTACGTTTTATTATTATTTTAGTTTGTTTTAATGATCAAGTTACAACATTAGTAAGCATCAAAATTCCTCTACAATAATTCTTACAAATAATAAAAGTTGTAAGTATCAGACAGTCTCTCCTTACAACCTTTTAAAAGTCTGCTGCTTAGCTTGAAGTGGTGAGTGCCAGCTGATCGTGTTCCCGAGGAAGGGAGAAGCCTGCACACCGCGCGTCTACTCAGTCATCCTCTGTAAAACTAAGAGAAGCAATGTCAGTCTAGTGGGCAAAGGAATGGTTTCAGTGCATTTCAAGTGTCTCTAAAGGGGCAGCCACCACCACCAGCCTCGAGGGAATACCAAGTGCAGTGTTTGCACCTGGGATAACATTAAAAGTAAGGAGGAAATACTGAGGCTGGGCTACCTGTATGTATCATTACGTGTTGATGAAGAGATTAGGACATGCAATTACACTTGGAAGCATTGGTGAAGTCACAATGAATGGATGAAGATGTGGTCCGGTTCGACAGTAAGTCATGGGAAGTAAATGATTATTTCATCAGAGTCTTACCTTGTTACCTTTGAATGACTTCTTGTTGAGACACTTGCTGAGGCTCCAGCCCCAACTTAGGCATCTCTGCAACAGGGATACATTCACCTTCTAAGAACTCTATACAAATGTTGGCAGCACATGAACCTTTGTCATTATTTGAACGTTTGGGAGCTGAAGAGAAACAAAAGCAGCATGAAATTTTCGAAGATTGTCAATTATTGTAACAGTTTACCAACTCCATTTTATATAGAGAGGAAGTGCTACAGGCTTGAAGAGTTGGCAGAGGGTGAGATCAGTGTGTGTGTGTGGGTCTGTGTTTGTCAATAGAGTATATAGGTAATGAATATGAGAGTACCAGGAAAATTATTATTATTATCATTATTAGTGGTAGTAGTTGTAGTAGTAGTAGTAGTTATATTATAAGTAGTAGTAGTAATAGTAATCATAGTAGTAATAGCAGCAATGATTATTATGATGATAATAACATAATAATAATGATGGTGATAGTATAATAGTAATGATAATAATAACAATAATGATGGTAATAATGATAATATTTTCCTTATTAATGATGATAATGATAATAGCAATAACGATTAACATTTGATATGGTGTGTAGCTTAATTTAATTTTTTTCTCCATTCATATATATATATATATATATATATATATATATATATATATATATATATATATATCTGTGTGTGTGTATGTGTGTGTGTGTGTGTGTGTGTGTGTGTGTGTGTGTGTGTGTGTGTGTGTGTGTGTGTGTGTGTGTGTGTGCGCATGTAGTTACCAGTATGTTCCCATCACGTCACGGAGCCTTCCACTCATGGATACGACTTATTGTATTATAGAACCAAATGATAACCCAAATACGACAGACCTTCATTTATAGATATTATTTCACACATATATATAAGTATTCACTATCTCAGTAATGATATCTGCTTATATTATTCCATAACTATAAATTAGATATGTATTCAACAATACAGCAGGTCTTTGCAACCAAAATTACCTCGACCACTGCTAGGTCAGTTTTTGTTCAGCCTGGAGAAGGGTAGCACGCCTGGGTCTTCAGACAGGGTTGGGTAAGGACTTGAGATGGGCGAGGCGCACCAAGAGTGTTACTTACAGCTTGTTTTGGTCTTGTGCGTCCGCCGTCCCTACTGTAAAGCATCACTGATAAGTACAAATTAAGTTAAGATGAAGAGTATGTTTTAATCTCCTGTTAATAATCAATAATTGTTACATAAAACCTAAGTAACGAACCAGTGACCATAAACACTGTTACATTGATAGTGGCAAGGAGTTGAGATGCGAATATCTCATTACTATTGTATAAATTAAAATAAATTGTAAAGACAGCTTGGTGAATAACACATTGAAAAATAGAAAGAAAAAAAAAACTTTATATACTTAAAAGAATGGTGGAGAGAGTGAACCTTTATAGATAGGCTCGAACTACAGACTTAGACTTAGACTTGTAACCTCACTTTGGGTTCCTCTCACTCATCATTGTTCGAAATAAAAACACACCCATCACACCTTAATCAAAACATACTACACCAATACAATTAATGCTAATTAAACTGTACCACGGGCGATCAAAACAAAAATAACGGCAAATACATAATGCTGATGATATAATTATGTACGTAATAGAATGAGCTTAATAGACACAGTTTTTAGCATCATTACCTATGCATGCACATGTCATGTAACATTTTCACAATAACCTTAATTCCAATGGCTTATTTTGGAACGTCGATTTGTATGTGTGGATCAACTTTAGTGAGTTGGCGTGGCGGGCGATGGGAGGGTCGTGGAGGAACTATTGACTGGGCGTGTCTAGAAGTTAGTCTTACCTTCTGTATAATTCCTGACGGTGAGGTTAGGCGGGTGGAAGGTGAAGTGTGAGGGAAGAAAGACAGTAAGGTTCGGGAGGTGTAGGCTGTTAGGTTTTTTTCTTTTCTTTTCTTGTGTGTGTGTGTGTGTGTGTGTGTGTGTGTGTGTGTGTGTGTGTGTGTGTGTGTGTGTGTGTGTGTGTGTGTAGGGGAAGGAAGGAAAGAAGATCATGTACTGGCTTATGTGTACGTGTATATTTCAGTATACACACACACACACACACACACACACACACACACACACACACACACACACACACACACACACACACAGTGATGTAAATCTCCTGAGAGCTTAAAGGTGATAATCGGACAAGACCCACGAAACAGCTGACGTGTTCCTACCATTCTGGCAAACATAGATAGATAAATAGCTAGACAAATATATAGATTGATAGATAAATAAATAGATCAGTAGATAGAAAGATACATTACTATTTTCACATTTTAAAATTTCCTTGATGTTAATCCTGGTATTTATTTTTTTCTTTCGTTTTTTTTCTTCTTCTGAGTACGTAAAGCCTTGTGTGTGTCCCAATATTCCTTACTCTCCCTCCCCCCCCGCCCCCGTCTCCCCTTCCCCTCCCCCTCTACGGTCCCCCCCCTTATCCTGTCTCTCCAAACCAGCAGGTAATGTTGTAATTCTTCCCCAGAAAGATATATATCTGCGCGGAAATTACGTTCGTCCCGGCTCAGAAATTTCCCTTCTTTCATTCATCACTCGAGACCTTAGCGAGGGAGGAAAATATGGCGGTGAGAGAGAGAGAGAGAGAGAGAGAGAGAGAGAGAGAGAGAGAGAGAGAGAGAGAGAGAGAGAGAGAGAGAGAGAGAGAGAGAGAGAGAGAGAGAGAGAGAGAGAGAGAGAGAGAGAGAGAGAGAGAGAGAGAGAGAGAGAGAGAGAGAGAGAGAGAGAGAGAGAGAGAGAGAGAGAGAGAGAGAGAGAGAGAGAGAGAGAGAGAGAGAGAGAGAGAGAGAGAGAGAGAGAGAGAGAGAGAGAGAGAGAGAGAGAGAGAGAGAGAGAGAGAGAGAGAGAGAGAGAGAGAGAGAGAGAGAGAGAGAGAGAGAGAGAGAGAGAGAGAGAGAGAGAGAGAGAGAGAGAGAGAGAGAGAGAGAGAGAGAGAGAGAGAGAGGAGAGAGAGAGAGAGAGAGAGAGAGAGAGAGAGAGAGAGAGAGAGAGAGAGAGAGAGAGAGAGAGA
>JAPQNM010000002.1:13355412-13357912 GCA_029783475.1 Metacarcinus magister
TGTGTGTGTGTGTGTGTGTGTGTGTGTGTGTGTGTGTGTGTGTGTGTGTGTGTGTGTGTGTGTCTATTCATGTATCCATCTATCTAGCTGTATTGTCTATCTGTATATATGTGTATGTAACTGTATTCGTATATCTATCTATGTTTGAAGCACAGATACAGTAGTGATGATGATAATTTTGAAACAATTAGTCAGGTAATCATTTTAAGTCGTAAGAAATTTTGACTTAATCTTAAACTTCTTGAGTCATCGTTGAGAGTTACCAATGTGTACGTTTTCTACGACTCTGTGTGACCTGTTTCTTTTACATCAGTTAATGGGACACTTTATTGAATTATACACTGCTTCAATTACACCATTAAATATACATTGGTTTATTGTATTGTGTCAATGAAGATAATGTCATTTAAGTCATCTCAATAAATAGAAATACAACGTGCAGTGAAACAGATGATATTGAATAAATTAAATGTGGGAAAAGTTTACATATATAATTATTCCTGATGAAATATTTATGTTTCTTGATAATTGGAAGTCAGTGAGATAAGTAGGAGCAAAATATATAATATACGTCACTATTCAAGCAGTTTATGTCAATAACTTATTCACGTCAATATTATCACAACACACTTGCATCCACATCTGCAGCTACACTTAACCCGCGTGGTGCCAGCCATTCTCAATGTAAACTTATCCCCAGTGCCAGTCATTTTTCGATTTTTTAAAAAACAATTTATAGGGTCCCTAACCATCTGTTTAACATGGGAAAAAATAACAAAAATGATGTACGAGCACTTTAAAGACATTAAAACCTTGTAGACGTGGGGTGACAGGCGATGACAGGCCGCGCGTCTCGCTTCCAGTCTGAGTTGAGACCATATATTATTATACGTCGCTGGCAATACGCGCGGGTTCACCCTTGAACGTATATATAACCATCATATACATTACCACATCCAGTACAGCTTCCCAGTAAACACACCACACTCATATTTTGCAGTGTTTCTTGTTATGACTTTCTTGTCAGTCTTAATTAATACTGACTTGATCTCTGTCTGTCTTTTTCTTTTCTTCCTTTCTTCTTTCTTTTATTTTTTCTGTTTCTTTCCTTGTTTTCTTTTTTTCTTCTACATAAATGGTGTAGCCTATCTATCAGCTGTGACATACGAAAACAAAACAGTCAAAACTATAAGAAAAGTGTTACAATAAGTACCAAACGATACATATATATATCAATGAAGTGAAAGATTAGTAGAGAGAATTAGTGGTGTGAGGTGTAGGTGTCAGGACTCAGCACAGCCAAAACCAACCGCTGATCTCGGCTGTGGGAAGCTGGCTGAAACTACATTTTTCCTCTTAGCTATAAACCCACCGTCTCCCGCTCACATCCTCCCTTAACGCCTGCCTCCCCCTCAGCCCCTCCCTCAACGCTTGCCTCCCCCTCAGCCCCTCCCTCAACGCCTGCCTCCCGCTCTTCCTTCCCCAGCAGGAATGGGTACTTGAGATTGTCACCAGAAAGCAGATAGCAGGGACTCACGTACTCTCGCTGCTGAACTTATACATATATTCCTCTTTTTTTACGGCACTCTACAGGAGTACACGAGAAATTTGATTACTCTGTTTATGTAACTATCTGTATCTTTATGTATGTATTGTTCATTTTGCCTTATTTAAAAGGATCCTGAAGCATGTTTGGAAACTCCGGAAAAACTTAATTGAAATCATAATAATACTTTTGGATTGCTTGGATTGACTATGGAAGACCTTAGTCAGATATACAGTAAACTATTTAGAAAATAATAGTTTTTTTTTATTATTATAATTGTATTCAGTCATCTTGGTGCCGCCGCCACCACCACCACCACCACCACCACCAGCATGGTGAGTCAGCTGGACGCCTTCTTCACCCACCTGGGGACAGGAAGATGGACTGTTCTGCACTTCATCACCACGGCTTACAGTGAGTATGTGTGTGCATGAGTGTGTGTGTGTGTGTGTGTGTGTGTGTGTGTGTGTGTGTGTGTGTGTGTGTGTGTGTGTGTGTGTGTGTGTGTGTGTGTGTGTGTGTATGGTAAGTACCTTTTCAATGCAACAAAACTGCCTCCTATATTCCTATGGGGCCGGGTATGGCTCTGGTACAGTGCTTGTTTCGTGGCCTGAAGGTTGTGAGTTCGATCCTGGCTCACGGTAGTATCTTGGTGAGAGAGGCAGCTGTCTCTCGATAACCCTAGCAGAACTATATGTTTTTTGTACCTAGCACATGGTAATTGTTGTTAATCCTATACTCCTCATCCCCTCAGACTCGGTTTTCGTGGTTGCGTTCACCTACGGCGGGTTATTAATGGCGCCTCGTCAGGAGTTCTATTGCCGCGTGCCCGCCACCTTCCTGGCCTTGCAAGCTAACACCTCACACTCCATCACCTCGGGGTAAGAGTGATGTGGTGAGCAGGGAAGGGTGGTGAGAAGGGAAGGGTTGTTTATGAAGTTTATGTAATGTCAC
>JAPQNM010000002.1:13360412-13370412 GCA_029783475.1 Metacarcinus magister
AAAGGCGGCTCGCTGGCACGGCGTTGAACTCCCGCCTGAGTCCGAGATGAAGACGCTGGTCGAGGAACAGGTATGGTATATGGAAATAAAGGGGAAGGCTTAAACTTGTTATTAAAAAATAGTTGACTCACCCAATATATATATATATATATATATATATATATATATATATATATATAAATATATATATATATATATATATATATATATATATATATATATATATATATATATATATATATATAAATAACACCCAGCCCCTGGTGCAGGCTTCCGAGGGGCGGATGACTCAGCAGCATTCATCCTTGTGGCTCATCTTCAAGTCCTTTATAGACGACTTGTTGGTGCTGTTCAAGTAAGAAACTTTACTTGTCTTTTCCTCTTCAGTTTCCTTATTCTAGTTTCCAATATTTATTTCAATAGCTGTCTACTTAGCCTCGTAACTGTACTCAGGTAAAACAGATGCACTACAGGGGTTGATATTACCCACGTACTGTGGGTATGGTATTAGTTATTAAATTTGGGCGACTGTACGCATGAAAACTGTTTGGTTTGAGCAGTGACTTTATTTAAGGGGACCGTTTCCTTTATTATATTTAAAAGAACAGTCTCCCGTATTTTTTTAAAGTATCTTACGTCATTTCAAGACTTCTCTGTTATCTTCCAACTCTGTTGCAGTGCTTGTATGTGAATTATATTTCAAATTAGTCCCCACTTTTTGCAGTCGTAAGATTTACACGAAGATGCATGACTTGAAATTGCCACCATATAAAGCTAAATGGCAACTGTAGTACGAATAGTTGCAAAAAATCACTTGAAGTAATAGTTTTGTATTATCGTTAAATAATACACATATATCTAACGCATTACGTATAATTGAAGTGATTACCTATTCCAAAACATTGCCTTATCATTTCACAAAGAACAGATCTTTATTTGCATGTACATAACATTAGATTTATTTTACTGAAACTTGACAGATCTACTCTTTTTTTAACCTAAGGTTTAGGTTAAAAGGGTAGAATGACCTTTTTTAGGTCCTAAACAAAGGTATATCTGAGTCATTCTACCATTTCGGAAGAAGGAAGGCGATAAAAAGGATAGATGTGTGAAGTTCCACCCCATCGTAGGAAAAATATCCTTTTATTACAATTACATTTTTGATGATCGTAGTACAGCAACTTTTTTTCTGCATCCTTCAGGACGCCGCAGATACGACTCTGCACCCTTTGCATCTACCTCAACTACATGGTAGTGGGTATGGTGTACTACGGGATCACTCTCAGCGGGGTGAGCCTAAGCAATGACCCCTTCATGTACATGGTGCTCACTGGTATAGTGGAGCTGCCAGCGTACAACCTCACCGTCCCCATCGTGCAGCGCTTCGGTTCAAAACACACCATTTCCGTTTTCTTCGCCATCACCGCCATCGTTCTCCTCGCCCTAGCTGTTACTCCTGCAGGTTGGAATATTATTATTATTATTATTCGTAGTAGTAGTAGTTGTAGTAATAGTAATAGTAGTAAAGTGGATCGCCTTGCACCACCATCCTTAATTGTGTGCATGTGTGGAACTATTATTATTATTATTATTTTAACTTCTTTACTCTACAGTGTACAGCATCACCATGTTGGTCTTGACACTGGTGGGGAAGGTGGCCATCACTACATCCTTCCAAACGCTCATCTGCTACTCCAATGAAGTCTTCCCGACGGAGGTGAGAGGGCGAGGCGTCATCACCTCTGCCATGATGTCCAGGATTGGGAGTACGTTGTCCCCCTTCATCACGGACATGGTGGTGAGTGTTCCTGAATGCATAGCCCGTTGTGTGATTGGATGGGAAAGATAAATGGATTATTAGTCCAGTGGCTAGCGTTCGGGCATGCAAACCTAGGGTCCCGGATTCGAGTCCCGATACCCGCCGACCATTTATCTGTGATATTACCGCCGAGTGACTAAAGACTACCCAATTGCTGCCATAACACTGTCCTCAACGGGATTTGCAATGTTATATGTATTGAGGCAGTGGCAGCAATAACTTCTCTCTCTCTCTCTCTCTCTCTCTCTCTCTCTCTCTCTCTCTCTCTCTCTCTCTCTCAACATCAAAGAGAACGAAGAAAAAACGAGACGTCACTATAAAACATCTAAAACCCGCGCTACTAACGGGCGGAGGCCAAAACATCTAAGGCCTCCAGTAAGCCTACCGGCGCAAAGGGTTAAAAAGATAAAGAAAATCCTATATCATTAATTGTATGTCAGTTTTTCCGTACCTGTCCTTGCTAGTGAAACTGAAGTAGTGATGGTTGGGGAGAAGCCTTCTGCCACACTGACTGTCCTCTGCTTTCCTCCTCCACAGGGCACCGTCTACCCTTGGGCGCCGTTCGCTGTGTTCGGGTCAGGCACCTTGCTAGCTGCGACAATTACGATCATGCTGCCGGAGACACGTGGTCAGGTCCTGCTTGACACTATGGCTCAGATGGACGAAAGGGATGGAAAGGCAACGAAGAAGTGAGGGTTATTTGTTTGATTTACTCTCTTTTATTCGATCTTTTTTTATTTATTTAGATTTTTTTAATAGTAAAGTGACGTGAAACAAACCCGTCTGGCAGCTGCTGTCGTCTCACGTTTTCTTTAACAGACATACGTAGCTTTGTTTGCTACGTATCATTTACCTAAATCAAGGCATAACATTGACGGGCTCTAGATAGCTCGTGTATCCCCTAGATGGAGACACGATAGACAACCAACCATCCAACTATTTACTTACTTTTTTTTCTTTCACACACCAGAGAAATTAGGGATGAAAGTGTGTCAGCCAGTCAAGTGTAAATTCTTGGACTCGTTGAGAAGCAGACCAGCTGAGAGGAAGGACGTGATGCGCGCTCGTGCAGACGTTTGAGACTGTTGGAAAGTGCAGCGTCGACCTCGTGTAGTTTGGGAGTATTGGGTGTCAGAGTATGGCGTGTCAGAGAGTGGAAGTGTGTGTGTGTGTGTGTGTGTGTGTGTGTGTGTGTGTGTGTGTGTGTGTCTTTGTGACTGTCTGTGTCATCATTTCATTTTCAGCGTGATAATTTTGGAATGTGGAAAATAATGTATTTTTTATAGATAACTTAAGACTATTAATAAAAGTGTAATGCGTAATGCCAGCCATTCACCTGTCTATGAAAACTTATGATGATTAATTAAAAAATGGAATCAGTGTTGCGCTGAATGATATCTACATAATATTCCTTTTGTTTTTGCATTGTACGTATACTTACCTACCTTCCTCAGTCCTTTGTTGTTGTATACTATATAATTATAATCCTGATGTTCTCGCTGCTAGGATAATATTCTACCTTTATAGATAGAAGTGTGTTTTTTTTTTTCATGCATAAAAAGGGTACTGGCTAAGGGACAACAAAAATACGTAAAAATAATCCCTCTTGTCGCCAGACAACGCTTCAATACGGCATTTATGGTATCTCTTCTTGCGATTTCTCTGCTTTTGGCTTCATCATTATTGTTTTTTTTTCATGAATTCAGGCGGATTGAAGAATATGTGTATATAATCCCGTGGTAATGCTGCCGAAATCAATGACCAACTAAAATAAAGCAATTGTACTGTTCCTTGTAACTGTAATACTGGAAGTCGAACCCTCAACACAACGGTCCCCAGGTGGTGTGTGGTGATTAGAATGGTGCGAGGTGATCGAACGAGGGAACATAACAAGCAGAGCGACAACTGTACCATCTTGAGGCTTTTGTGTACACTCCATTAAAACTATACATTACCAGAGATAAGACACATGATTATAACCTTCATATTCACTTATATAAGTAAAAAATGGGACTCAATAATACACACTTTCAGTCACGGAACTTAATTACTTTACAAAAATTAGGATTCTGGAGTAACTCAAACCTCAAAATTAAAATTTTTTTTCCTCAGTGTTACGTACGTTTTATTATTTTTTTTGTTTGTTTTAATGATCAAGTTACAACATTAGTAATCATCAAAAATCCTCTACAATAATTCCTACAAATAATAAAAGTTGTAATTATCAGACAGTCTCTCCTTACAACCTTTTAAAAGTCTGCTGCTTAGCTTGAAGTGGTGAGTGCCAGCTGATCGTGTTCCCGAGGAAGGGAGAAGCCTGCACACCGCGCGTCTACTCAGTCATCCTCTGTAAAACTAAGAGAAGCAATGTCAGTCTAGTGGGCAAAGGAATGGTTTCAGTGCATTTCAAGTGTCTCTAAAGGGGCAGCCACCACCACCAGCCTCGAGGGAATACCAAGTGCAGTGTTTGCACCTGGGATAACATTAAAAGTAAGGAGGAAATACTGAGGCTGGGCTACCTGTATGTATCATTACGTGTTGATGAAGAAGATTAGGACATGCAATTACACTTGGAAGCATTGGTGAAGTCACAATGAATGGATGAAGATGTGGTCCGGTTCGACAGTAAGTCATGGGAAGTAAATGATTATTTCATCAGAGTCTTACCTTGTTACCTTTGAATGACTTCTTGTTGAGACACTTGCTGAGGCTCCAGCCCCAACTTAGGCATCTCTGCAACAGGGATACATTCACCCCTTAAGAACCTCATACAAAGTGAAGTAAAATTAATTACTCATACATTGCTTTGCTGTCAGTACATGAACCTTTGTCATTATGGGAATATTTTGGAGATGAAGTGAAACGAGCAGCATAACATTTTCGAAGATTGTCAATTATAGTAACAGTTCACCAAATTCATTTCATATATAGAGTGAATGGTAATCAACAGAGGTTCCTACCAGGCCTTACCTCGACATTTGTTCGTTGGGAATTTTTCTGCAAGCATTCCCTGTGGTTAGTTCTATTGTTCTGGCATTTCTGTGACATAAAAACATTCAGCTTAAGATTATTAGATATAAAAGAAAACAATGCATCAGCTTTTCTTAATAATTGACAGCACAAACTCATGAAGTAAAAGGCTTGTTAGATTGTTCCCTTTTCATGGTGTGCTGTCATTCCTCAGCTCACCTTCAGGAGTAGTTTATTTCCTGAAACCTTTCTCGTAAAATTTAGTTCATGTCCTGAGTTAACCATCGATCCACCTATGCATCTATTTATTTATCTATCTATCTTTATCAATTTTTCTCTTAATATCTATTATACTATTTTATAATGTTAAAGCCAGTACATTTTTGAGATGCATTACAAGCATGGGTCAGTATAGCGACACGAGGAGCATAGAAGTATGGAAGTGTTGCACAGGTATAATTTAATGTCTCACCTGCCTTTATATAACAATGAATAGCTTAATCCACGTATAGAGAATATAAAAAATAATCCATAACTCATGAATCAATATATTACATGTAAATAAGGTGATGTAAGATGGCGTGACATACAAAAAGTGTCATTTTGTTACGTTTCCTTATGAGTGGTGATGAGCTTACCTTACATTCAGCGACTACGGACTCAGACAAAGCAGTGCAGTAAATCATGGCAATCGGGAGACAGGCGAGTCGCTCACTGACGCACTGATCATCTGAGCAGGGGACGTAGTGAGCCCTGCACGTCACCCTGTCATTGCCCTGCACATGGGAAAAGATCAGCAGCTGTATCAGTCAGTGAGTTCGTTCTCTCTAAATGGATGGCATTGAATAGAAGAAGAAAAAGAAGTGCAAAAGTATATGTAAAGTTTCCTTCTAGATGTGAAAATGCGTGAACAAAATACTGTTTTCTCATGCACGGTAATGTTTGATTCTTTGTTTACTAAATAGTTATTAGTTTAAATACTTTAAAAAGGTTAATTATTCATCCGCCAATATAATTCCTATAGGATGATGAATAATAGAATACTAAAACTTGCCTCAGGTGCTACTGGTTGAACTGTGGTTGGACTTGTAGTGGTGGTGATGGTGGTGGTTGTTGTCGGGGTGGTTGTGGTGGCGGTGGTTGTCGGGGTGGTGGTGGTGGTGGATGTCGGGGAGGTGGTAGGAATGTCGAAGGTCATGGACACAAAGCCTGGGGTGGTAGATGGTTCGCCCAGACGTATATCTACCGTCTGTGCGCTGGTCTGTTTGAGAAGGCGGTGTAAATGTTATAGTATTATATCACATCCAATGACATAGTACTTAAGAGTACATTGGAAAAAATAGAACCAGGAAACTCATGGAAAAATTACTTTCCTCGTGATTTTGTCTACTTCTTAAAAACATCGTATATCGAAATACTTGTTTAGTAAATCATCATAACTTGATAGTAAAGGAAATAAGCGGCAAGATTAAGTTCGATATATATATATATATATATATATATATATATATATATATATATATATATATATATGTGTATATTATAGAGAGTTTGAGATACATACATACATACAAGTAAATAGATAGATTGATAGGTTGTTAATTCGATAGATAGATGCTAACCACATTGGTCGTAGGTAGGGTGGACGTGGTACTTTCCACACAGTTCTCCTCGTCACTTCCGTCGAAACAGTTTGCAACACCATTACAAAGAAGCTCAAAGGAGATGCACATGGCACCAGTAGCACACGGGAAGTCCTCTGGACGGCAGCCCTGTTAACACCCATTGACAACCAATTAGGTACACGTGATCAGGTGCACAGTGAGGCCCACGGCAAGGCAACCCTAAAGTTGGATCAATGCAAACATAATATCTTCAACGGTACTTGAACAGTATGTACAACTAACCAAAAATGTTGGTGAGGTTGTGGTTGGTGGCGTTGTTAGGGGACAGTCCGCCTCGTCGCTGGTGTCTGAACAGTCCCATATCCCGTCACACCGGCGGCTGGCCTCCAGGCAGGTTCTATCGCGTAAACAGTAGAACTGATTCCAGCCACACCTTAACTGTGTATAGATTATTTGTAATTTAATAAAGGAATTTACCTTACCATCAATCCTGACAGTTTGCTTTTGTTTTCGTACAGCAGCCTGTAACTTGCAACCAAAAGTGTGAATCCTGCGTGAGTGACTTGACGCGTGACTTGCTGGATCGTGAGCCGCTACGTGAAGCATCGGACGATGGTGTCACATCACTACACTTGAGTAACTGTATTGATGAATAATCATCCAATAATGCATCATGGTGGTTTGGACAAGTCTCATTTAATACACAAAGTAAATATGATACTTGTCTTTGGAAATATTTATTTGTGTATTGTGTATGTGTATGTTTTGTTGTTGTTGAGTGACTCATGAGGACCAGCTATCCAACACGGATCTTTTCATTAAGTGAAATGGTACCTTCAAATGTGTTCATTGAAAATAAGTTTCTTAACTTTTCACCATGAAAAGGAACTAACTTCACGATGTAAATAATGAAAACTCAAACATAACTGAACATGTAGTCACCTTAAAGATTGTATCTGCTACAGTAGAGATACATAGGAATTTTTTGTTATGTATTGTTATTACTTAATTATTTTCTCACACACTTACACACACACCAAGGCTGGTGTGAACACGTGCTCACTCAACATACTTATCCTTAGCGTCACAACAAGCTGCAATGCACCTCACTCACCCCATGGACACACTGGTGCTCGTCACTCCCGTCCTCACACTCAGGGTATCCGTCACACCTCCACCAATGGAAAATGCATTTGGATGTCGAGGCACACCTGAACATACTCTGCGGGCACTCACTCTGCTTTTGTGTAGATGAGAAATAAAAAGTGTGTGGGAAGAGGATGAGGAGAGCCATGAAAACTTGGAATCAGTAAAAGAATAATTTATCTCGCTTACTGGTTTAGTTTCTTCACCTCCTAGATAAGGACAATAACTGCATTGTTGTTGTGGAGTTGAATATGGTAGTTTTATTTTATAAATCAGCATACGTTGTTTTAGGTTAAAGAATGAGCAGTAGCTCCAGCAACTAGTCAATTGTGAAAACATATCTGCTTATTTCGATAGATAGATGCTAACCACATTGGTCGTAGGTAGGGTGGACGTGGTACTTTCCACACAGTTCTCCTCGTCACTTCCGTCGAAACAGTTTGCAACACCATTACAAAGAAGCTCAAAGGAGATGCACATGGCACCAGTAGCACACGGGAAGTCCTCTGGACGGCAGCCCTGTTAACACCCATTGACAACCAATTAGGTACACGTGATCAGGTGCACAGTGAGGCCCACGGCAAGGCAACCCTAAAGTTGGATCAATGCAAACATAATATCTTCAACGGTACTTGAACAGTATGTACAACTAACCAAGAATGTTGGTGAGGTTGTGGTTGGTGGCGTTGTTAGGGGACAGTCCGCCTCGTCGCTGGTGTC
The DNA here is from genome assembly GCA_029783475.1 of Metacarcinus magister. Taxonomy (NCBI): domain Eukaryota; kingdom Metazoa; phylum Arthropoda; class Malacostraca; order Decapoda; family Cancridae; genus Metacarcinus; species Metacarcinus magister. Next base: position 13,368,693 of record JAPQNM010000002.1, read on the forward strand.
TGAACAGTCCCATATCCCGTCACACCGGCGGCTGGCCTCCAGGCAGGTTCTATCGCGTAGACAGAAGAATTGGTCTTCACTACACACGATCTGTTGGAAAGGACGCCAGTTTATCTTTTATTCAAAGTATAGTTTCATAAAACAAGTTCCCTCTTCAAGAATTCTTTCTTTTCCGTTATGCTCAACTCCAGCTTCGATTTACTATATCAGAGGAAATTGTAATTAGTTTCAGGTACAGTTTTTCATAACCCGAACTGTTTTGTCATGTTTCTGTGTGAATGTGCTCCGATCTGTTTTTATTGTTACAACCATAGAAACATTTATACTTGCTTGGAACTACGTACGTCTCATATTTGTGTTAATCACCAAACTGCTCAACTATCTTTCCATTCATGAGGTGGGTGGATGGCTCTATAGTACAGTGCTCGACTCGTGGCCTAAAGGTTACCAATTCGATACTGATTCATGGCAGCTTCTTGGTGTGAGGGGTAACGGAGATCATTGCACATTTTGATTTTTCACTATCCTCACGCACTTTACTAAATGTTTTAACGTAAAAAATTGACATTTATACACTGATTATGCAGGTTATAAAGTTGTGTCGGATTCATTAAGCTTTGCAACGCGTCTGTCTGTGCTTAAGCAATCATAAAAAAAACATTCTCCCGTAAAGTAATGAACATGTTTTAGTCATATACATTATACGTTACTTAGTATTGCGTTGTTGTTATTGTTGTTGTTGTTGTTGTTGTTGTTGTTGTTGTTGTTGTTGTTGTTGTTGTGTATAGACGCACCAACACCTTTCTTACCTTGGATGGGTTAGGCTTGGATCCCTCGTGCCCTTGACACATCTTCTCGTCAGCGCCGTCGGAACAGTCGGCCACACCGTCACAGGTCCAGTAGAAGCTCACACAACGTTGGTCGTAAGGGCATAGAAACTCATCATTTCTACATATGATCTGGGGAAAATAATAGTAAAAAAACAACACAGAAAGAAAGTGAGAGAGAGAGGGAAGAATAAAAAATATTAAATGAATGAACTTACGGTACTGGCAACACATCTATATTTAAGGTATAATGTTATAATTAAGGGAAACTATGTAAATACTACCTAATGGTGTTTGTAGTTACCTGACATTGTTCATCAGCAGCATCAGAACACTGCGGCACACCGTCACACCTGTTCTTGTAGGGAAGGCATGTCTGGTCTGCCGGACACCTGAACTTGTCCGGGCCACATCCTGCCTGCAAGGGTGACGAGAGGGGGGAAAATAGATATCATTAATTTATTCACTTGTAAATATGGAACCATGTGACCATTATTTACTGAACCTAAATGCTGCATGAAAATGGTCAGTTATCATTAGTGAACATGGGTTTGTAGGACGACGTTAGGCACCAGACAGATGGGAGTCTCGTCCGAGGCGTCGCTACAGTCCCATCGCCCATCACAACGTTGGTACAATGGGATGCATTGCCCGTTCTTACACATCCACTCGTTCCTGAAAAGGGGAGAAGGTCGGCTTGTGTTGCTTTGGTATATTAACCTATTGTATTTTTTGGTTAATTTTCACGTGCACTCAGATGGTTGAAATATTTTGCGAAATAATATCTATACTTGTCCTTTTGGTCTTTGGAATTTGGATTGTAAAAATAAAATGAACGGAAAAAGGCAAGAATGATTCCTATTTCGTCTACATTTACTCCAAGGACATCTTAG
>JAPQNM010000002.1:13375412-13377912 GCA_029783475.1 Metacarcinus magister
GTACCATACCAAGCCACCATCCCGGAAGGCAGGTCACAAACCCCGGCTAACATCCGGTATATACCCATTCACTGCTGGGTGCTCAGCATAGGTTGTGCGGTATTCATATATTCCCGGTGTTGGTATTTCATGTTAATTGTATTCTGGTACTGATGAAAAATATATAAGAAAAAATAGCCATAAATAAGTTGTTAAATCCAAGTTATGTTTTCTGATGGATTTTGCGCATTCTGGAAAATGTTCTCGATTCCCAGTATGAGAACCGTTAATATAGACGACACGAGCAGAAGCAGGTAAGGCCTGTCATTTACAAGGCATCGCCGGCACTGACATGTCACATTCTTATCATATCAACAGTAATCTTCATGTGATGGATTATTATTATGGATTATTATTATTATTATTATCACCACCTCTTTTTTTTTTATCTTTTACCCATGGCGCCGGTAGGCTTCAGGGAGACCTTAGATGGTTGGCCTCCGTCCGTTAGTAGCGCGGGTTAGATTTTTTAAGTGACGCCTGCCAAGATGATGTTTGTATTGATCTCAAAACCGTCACTGCTGCAATATGGGCCGATGTAAGACGTATTCATGGTTGAATACTATAGTCTAGAGGATGAAATAAGGTAGTGAAAGGACAGAACACTAAAGTATGTTGTGCATTGATGTGCTCACAATGCTTGGTTTTATAACTATCGCAATAGCAGGCTAATCAAAGTCTGAGGCGACGAGAGAGAGAGAGAGAGAGAGGAGAGAGAGAGAGAGAGAGAGAGAGAGAGAGAGAGAGAGAGAGAGATAAGGGGGGAAGAGGAGGCAAGGAGGGAAGTATCACAGCGCGGCAGTGTCAGCGAGTAGGTATATGATCCTTGCACCCAGGCATACATACACATACACATACACATACACTCCTCTCACAGACCCAAGGCCTCTGACGGAATGTTGCACGCTAATGAAATGACTGATATACTTTAGTTAATGAGTGTTTAATCGTGTATAAGTGACATGACATTGAAGATTTTGTCTGGTATTGATTAAAAGAGGTGATTAAGTATTACCACCGAACTAGGTATTTATAGACTATATAGTACTTCTGCTACGGTTAACGAGAAAGCGCTGCCTCTCACCAAGAATCTGCCGTGAGCCATGATCGAACTTGCAACCTTTAGGTCACGAACTGAACACTACCAGAGCCACCCGGTATCAAGTTTACCTGTAGAGATAGAGATAAAGATAAAGAAATGGGCTAGGAAGTTTTGCTGGAGTAACCTGGAATAGACTAGCAGCTGTTTGAGACGAGTGGAGAAGGTTGGGGGGACACCTTTGTCCTGTCGAGGATGATGATGATGATGATGATGATTATAATGATGAGAGCGTTGTAACAGCATTAGACATATTTACTTTTATTGATATTGCTTACTTTCCTCCTACTCACAAACACTCTATTCTTCTTTGCGGCGTTGAGTAGTGTAACTAACTCTTAAGGAGGGCGTTTCAGAGTTTTGTTATGTATAGGATTATCTCAACGAAACTTTCACAACGTATATATCTCATTATGTTACTTATCTGTAAGGAATATTATTGCTTTATGATCTATAGTTTTTTTTAATAGTTTTTTTCCCTCGAAAATTACTCGAAAAAAGCATTTTTAGGCATTATTTAAGTGAATGCATAGAAGACACCATCAGTCAAAATTCTTATATATATTTGTATATTGTGTACATTAAGCATTAGTCTACATTTGTATGCATCATGAAGTTGCTACATATGTTTGTATTATAGTTATGATTTTTTTTTTCGACTTAAACTTTTTTCCCGTTTTTTTGTTTTTAAACCTTGTCTGTGACCAACTCTTGAGACATATATTCATATCCATGCATGCAAATGTAGATCATACTATGTACTATTAGAAAATGGAAGCAGATTGGCAATCAGAGTTATGAAATTCCTTCCCCATCGATTTGAAGTCCAAAAAACTAGTTTTGAGATACAGGTCTTTCTATTCAAACATCTTATATTTCCTCCTCCCGCCATTTAATGATAACATATTCTTACAAATTAAGTTTTATTTACTAAATTAACTCTATATAACAAAAAAACAGGCATAAATATATATACAATTGTTAACGCAACAGTGATGAAAATAATATATGTTATAGTGACCGCGAAGAGGAGCGCAGACATTTAAATGATAGAGCACCATAAAGGGATATAATTAAAGGGCTTTAAACTTCTCGGCGGAATTTAAATAGTCCCCCAAGGCATCGCCCACACCTTACGTTTTCTGAAAACACAATATCATCGCAAATGATGTTTTTCACCAAAACTGCTTGAAACGCCCCCCTTAAGTGCCTTCATGAAATAGAAGTTAGAGATATCATGAGAATAGCGTCTTACAGCCAACCAACCAACAACTGTCCGCGACCACGTGAAGCATTCCGTGGAGGCCTGCTGGTGTGCGAGGATCTTCAGCCTGCCAGCAGAGCAAATGCAACATTTAAATC
>JAPQNM010000002.1:13384373-13386873 GCA_029783475.1 Metacarcinus magister
AATGAGAAAAATTCGTCGAAAAGTGGTTTATTTTCGTTTTGTAAGGATGGGAATTGATGTAGATGTTTATGAAAGGTTATTTAGAGGTATTAATTATTGATATTAGCTACGTATAAAGCTTATCTCTCTCTCTCTCTCTCTCTCTCTCTCTCTCTCTCTCTCTCTCTCTCTCTCTCTCTCTCTCTCTCTCTCTCTCTCTTCTGGAAACCCAGTCTCCTGGCGAGGTCGCCAATATGTCAGGGCCGAGGTGACTACCAATTAATATTATCTTTTTATAGAGTTGTGGGGAAGAAAAATCATGGAGTATGATACCCCGAATATATTTACACACACAAATAGCAAACAATAGGCTAGAAGCCAAAATAAATCACCAACGACGAACTGCTCGTAAACAATTACCAGAGCAAGGGTATGATACCCAAATAACTCCCTGTACAGCTGTCTGGAGGGTGAGATGCGTGACAGCAACACTCGGCAACGTAGATTGCTCCTCAGACAGCAGGAAGGGTCGAATGGTGTAGGTACAGTTGAAGGGCACACTGGAAGGGAGCCCAAGTCTCCAGAAATGCCTTCGGAATGTTGAGAAACCAGCAGCAGGTGGTGAGGACTATTCCAAGAGTGGGGGACAAGGAACTGCCTCGTGTAGGTCACCAACTGGTCTCTTGCAGTCTCCTCAATTCTTATGTTCTTATGTTCTTATGAACCAGGAAGACCGTAACAATACGTCATTTACAGTGTGAAACAAACAAATGCATAAAAAATGTGCTTTATTACTTATAGATTGTTGAATATAAACGTAAAATTAACTAATACATTAATCAAAAAGATATATGTACTGGAAAATATGGTAAATGTTGCATAAGTTGGTACCTATGACTTGACTTGTAAGTTGACGGAGGTAAGCTTGGGTTCATACGTAAACCCGATGCCCAACTAAGGTTACCAACATGCGTAAACCCGATGCCCAACCCAAAAGGACTAGGGATGCAGCCCATTGAGATTAACGTAGCTATTGAAATCCAAGGTTGACTGCAATAATACATAGTTTTTCTTTGCCTTTCTCTATCAGCTATCGTTTTTTGTAAGAAGTGAGTCATTCATGATGGCTTGCATTTATTAATTATTCGTGGTTTGTATGGAATATTTACGTATACTATCGATGTGAGATTACCTGTGAACGTCTTGTATATTTCATCTGTGCAATTATTATCAAAACACTGATTCCAGTTCACTGATTCCAACTCCCTTTTTATTCTTTGCAAAATTTGCTCTCTTATAGTTAGGTAGCAGTATCGTATTTTCCTTCGTTTTAGGGTTAAAGTTTAACTTGATTCCAACAATGTTATAATGGCCTACATCACAAGTAAGAATGAGGTTACTGTCGTTTGTAAATACAAGATCTAGAATATAATTTCTTCGAATAGGTATCTGAACTGATTGATATATAAAGGCCTCCTCTGTTCATTCTATTAATCTTGTTCCTTCGTGATTGGTAGTTACGGTTTACAAGTTTATGGTGGTCTGCAAACTACACATTACTCTGTTCTACATTGCACACCTCCCTGTTACACCTTGTAGAAACTAATTATGTAGGCAGTTTCTCGGTTATGTTTTGTAGTTTGTGTGAAAGAGATGGCACTTGTCACGCGTTATCCATGTCTGCTTTGTAGTAAACTGTTTGCAAAGGATTTCCTCATCCAAGACGATGGCGAGTACGTTTGTTGTTGGTTTCGTGAAGGAATTAGCAAGGTAAGTGGGGAGATAGACAAGTTAGGTGCTGTTTTGGATACAGTACAGACAATAATTGGTCAGCTGGAGGCCGCAGGTGTACGACAACGGTCATCATGAAATTATTCTCACCCTCACTGGATCCCCTCACACTGAACTCATTCCGGGGGGGGGAGGGGGGGGGGAGGCAGCCCTCTGGACCGAGCAAATGGATAGTAGCACTGTGGATTCCAAGGTGAAGTGTGATGGAGTTTGTGACACGGGCGTGGAGTGAGAGGGAAGGGTAAAGGGTAAACACGTGGCCAGTGGGTGTAACGTAAGCCTTGTGGAGGTAAAGAAGCAAGCATTACAACACTTAACTAAGATGGTTTCATTGAAGGACATGAATCATTAGTGTATGAGTGAAGCTGGCCCGTCCTGCTCCCTTTATTGGCACTATATCATGCTGAACACTGTTTCTGATCCTCTCTTCACGTCCACATGTGGCCTTGTGCAGCAGCGTTGACTGAACGTCTGTGCAGCAACCCATCCAGCAGCTGGCGCCAAGCATAGATCCGCTTCCTCCACCACCGGCAGAGACTTGCGCAGCGCGGTGTGGCAGCTGAGTGAATACAGCCCCAGTAGTGCCACCAGAACGAGGGTCTCTGCTACCTCTAGTGCCAAGGGGGAAGGAGTGTGTAGGGTGTGACGCGGTGGGTGTCAACAAGGCACTCTCCCACTTCCCACCTGAAGTGCCAAAGATTGTGCCGATCAAACGAGAGACAACCGGCGT
>JAPQNM010000002.1:13389373-13401873 GCA_029783475.1 Metacarcinus magister
GTGTGTGTGTGTGTGTGTGTGTGTGTGTGTGTATTTACTTAGTTGTAATATACAGGGCCTGAGCTACAATCGTGTGGTCCTGTCTCCATATATATATTTGTCCTGTTATCCCTAAGTTGATGTACATTCTTTGCCATTATTATATATAAATAATTATATATATATACATATATATATATATATATATATATATATATATATATATATATATATATATATTTAAATAATTACTTGATTAGGAAGGATTTGACATTTTTTAAAGGTTTTTTATTTTTTGCACACACTGTTGAACTCACCTGTGAAAGCATTGCAGAAAGGGCGTTTTATTTTCCTCTCAAGTAGGCTGTCAATATCCTGCAAAAACAATACGACAATAAATGAATACTTTTGATTTGAATCTAAAGCTAGTTTTTAAAATTTGCCAATATGCACATTTGATAGTATTGCAATTACTTAACTATCGATTATATTTTACTGAAAGAGATTATTTTTTCACACCATCGTGACCAGGGTTCTGAGGAAATAAAAGAGGCAGAGTGAAAATTATGATAAATATACGACTGAACATTCTTTTAAGGGACCGCTGTAATATCAAATGTTAAACAATATGCAAGCCAAGTGAAGCCAGTAATAGGTGTGCTTCAACACTGTATACTTTATGAAGAAAAACTAATTATAGATATTTATTTACTAAGCGACGAGTATTGATCCCTCTAGAGCCTCCCTGATCACGGGATAACTCGGTATGAATTAGATCCAATGAATTAAACAACATTTATTGTACCCTCAGAGTGACGGGTCGTGCTTGAACGTTGACGGCCAGGCACACTAGGAGAAGGATGGTGCCAGCTGTCATCAGACCTGCGCGTCCAGACCAACTTGTGCTCGATATCTTCATTTTGGAAGCTGGTGGTAAAAACAGGAAGAAAAATACAGGCAGAGACACACATAACATAGAATATATATGTTGAACATTATAGAAATCTCTGAAAAGAAATATTATTTGATATGCTTCATGGATAGCGTCACAAACCAACTTTAATCTATTATTATCATTATTATTATTATTATTATTGCGCATAACAATGCCTATATTAATTGGGTGTGTTGAAATTAGTTTTGTACACGCTGTGATACTTCATTTATCATTGGAAACAATATTATTTTGATATCTAATAACATTAAAGATAAACAAAATGGCACAGGCAATAAAATAAACTCATCACTATATTTGCGTGTTTTTTTTTTGTATAATCATATTTGTACAAAAAAATTAAGATTCTCTCTCTCTCTCTCTCTCTCTCTCTCTCTCTCTATATATATATATATATATATATATATATATATATATATATATATATATATATATATATATATATATATATATATATATATATCTTCCTCTGTGTTGATGTTGCAGTGTTGTATATGCGATACATTTTCATCCCTCTGTGTAAAAAGGAATACATATTTATTGCACAGACCATCAGGTGGAGTGACGCAATCACATCTCTCAATTCATACAATAATTTGTTTCATTCGTTTTTCTTTTAATTCTATCAATAAAACAGTTGGCTTGTCATGTAGTGTAGTATCTATTATATATAAATAAATCATAGTAGGTTGTGGTCATGTGATGTAATACTTTTTCATCTATACGATACGACATTAAAAATATGATTCCATTCAATTGAAGTATATGCAGTACGTTATATTATGCTGATTCGTCCATTCCTTTTTTAAGATATATTTTTTTATACGTTTAAGGAGATACATTATTTATATGGTTTATATTAAAAGGCTAGTCACATATTTTCTTTCTTTTTCTTAAGTATTTTTTCTTAAGTGAATTAAGATGTGATGGTTGCTGTGTGTCTATGTTGGAGCAGACCGTTTTATTATAATCTTATTGTTATTTTTATCGATTTTATTTATTTATATATTAATCGTACCGGTTATCAATTCCTTTGGGCGGTCTTAGTGCTCCCATCTTGCACGAAGTGAGAATCCGAGTTAGTTTGCATAAGTATTAAAACGTTAATTTTATACCACAAGATGACAGATGAAAACAATGCAAGTAAAAGTAGTTGTATCCGCATCCGAAACTGAACGCTAACTGCTTCCACGATCACTTCCTTGGTCACTTCTATTAAAGTTTCCTAAAGTGTTTTTATCTATATGCATTTAAAAATAGAGTATGTTATTGTTTGCAGATTTGTTGATTGTTTCATTAATCTATCAATTCATCTATCAATAACTAAAAGTACGTAGCATGTTAACCATTTATCAATAACGAGTATTCTTTGTACTACATTTCCTGAATTAATCTACACTTGTATACATGTGTAACTAGCATATAAAGGTGCATTATATATGGTTCTATGGTGGTATATGTACGCGACCCATTATTATTATAACTCACGTAACAATATAAATCAAAACAGTTTTATTACATCGAAACCAATGCTATTAGAAGTCGCTCATATAAGTATACTTGCATAATAATCTATAGCGTTAAGTTTTGCAACATGAAAACAATGCAAAAGGGTAATGTCCTGGAAGACATTGTTCTGTAGCAACTTTATGAATGGAAAGTATATGGGAAGGATATTTCCTCATAATGAATTTAACAGACGAAGAGTGTGAGGAAGGCTGTACTCTCCATAGATCCTTTGTGCGGCGGAAGGTATGTAGAAGTCGCACTCATTTTAGTGGGTGGAGAGTGTGTGTGAAGTGGCAGTCTCTGTGGATCGTTTTAGTGGGTGAAGTGTGTGTGTGTGTGTGTGTGTGTGTGTGTGTGTGAAGTGGCACTCTGTGGATCGTTTTAGTGGGTGGTGAGTGTGTGTGTGTGAAGTGGCACTCTGTAGATCGTTTTAGGGGGTGGGTGGAGTGTGTGGTGTGTGTGTGTGTGTGTGTGTGTGAAGTGGCACTCTGTGGATCGTTTTAGTGGGTGGTGAGTGTGCGAAGTGGCACTCTGTGGATCGTTTTAGTGGATGGAGTGGCACTCTGTGGATCGTTTTAGTGGATGGAGTGGCACTCTGTGAATCGCTGTTACAAGTGCAGAGTGGAAATCAATATTTGACGGATCGTTTAGAATATGGAGATCGAGTATAGGAGGCGTCACCCACCCTGGAACAACTTAGTGAGCTGAGGTGTTCCAGAGAGATGCTACCACCTACCTATGTGATGTTTGCTCGGCGGACACCAGCGACTGACTAAACTTCCAGCCGCACCACCTCCTTATATATAAAACATGAAACGCTCGACCTGTGACGTCACGGATAAAGCTTACTCTCATTGGCTGATAAATAGTAGCTCACCCATCAGGATTGGTTGTCTTAGCGTGACGTCATCGTTGCCGAGGATAATGAATGGCTGACAAATGTTACTCTGAACAGAAAAATAGTATGAAATTAGGCTTATATTCCTGTATTGACATATCTACAAAACTGTAAGTAATGCAATTGGTTCCAGAGTAGCAGGAAATGTAGCAGCCCGTGTATGTCAAATTGAATTGACACACTCCTACTCTGTCCTCAACGATCTTGTCTACACTCTACCCATCTGATTCTGACAGACTTGATCGTGTTTCTCGGTCTGGTCATGATTACATTCTCGTGTCACAATGCATGACGTGCTGTGAGGTGTGGCACGGGTTCAAGGGTATAACATGTGGAGGCTATCGGGTTGAACAAATAAAGGTGTGATGACGATACGTGAATATACGTCAACAGATGTAGAAATTATTTATGTAATTCATTTACCTTAAGATTTGTTAGCATTTATGACTACACCAGTGAAAAAAAACAAATTCCAATTGGAAAGAAAAAAACAAGCCAATCAGACATAAGTACTTACCATTTATGCAACTCGACGAGAACCACTCTTCCTTCCGTCCCGCCTGACCCCTCCTGGTGTTGCCACACGCGCCATTCGCCTGCGTCTTGGGTACCTGTGTTCGACGCAGATACGCCAGGCCGAACCAGAGCTCTGCTTGGTGTAGGACGACGACCCTCATCACCACTACCTGTTCCGCTGTCCAGCGACACACGTCCTCCGCCGCCGTGTGGTCTGAACTCAAGGGACTGAGTCAGGCGGGCCGTGTTTACACTGCAGCCAAGCTGTCTGCCCTACTATAGGCGTGCACTCTGTACCCGCCACCACGCTGACGGGCTCTAGATAGCCCTTGTATCCTCTAGATAGAGACACAGGATAGACAGCCAACCAACTAAACAGGCCAGCAAATGGGGCGGTGAGGTGTGGATATGGTTCCAAAAGTTCCGGAACCAGGTATAATAGCTGTATCCTCGTTAGACGCTCCACTGTTAGCAGGAGGCACCAAAACACGTGCGAAGAGGGAAAGTTAGCATTATTCGTCGGTGCTTTGCAGGTCACCAAATGGCAGCGTGATTCACTGTGTAGCACCACGACGCAATATTGCACTCACTGCGCCAGGTTCAAGTTAAAAGGTCCAGGGATAGTGCTGGTTGGGTGCATAGTTACGGATATAAAACAAGTAACTATGTGACAACAATGAATAGTCTATACACAGTGCAGGGAGTGATCTAGCGTGTGTTAGGCCTGGGTGGGCTGTAAAGAAGTACTGTCTTACCCCACGTCGTTAGGCTAGGGATTCACTTAGCACAGGTACGAAGCCTCGCTGTTCGAGACCTCGTTGAATAGTAGTTATGTATCAGCAGCAATGATCCAACAGTCTTTACAAGCCCCGCCCATCTTACTTATATAGAATGCCATTTCCATTCTAGAAGATTCTGCTACTTGAAAACTCGCTGTTTCCACTGTAACAAACCTCTGAAGCCCAAGCGCCTTATATCTACGTCTTAATAGAATGAAATAATCATCGCTACATCTGCAAAGGGATTTTCTAGTTAAAGTGGTTTCGCTTCGGCCTCAACCACCCTACAACAATACCAGAACATTACATTATGGGAATAAAGGACATTTTTACAACAAAAAAGCACACACATTAGTTTGGTGAAACATTACTAACGCTATTCTACAATAATAAGGAAAAAGAGGATTGAATACTAAACTACAATATCATATAACTAATTAAAGGTTGATGTTAAAAGTCGAGCAAATCAATTACATCATACTGAGTTAAGGGTTAATTATTGGATGCCACTGATGATAACCTCCACTTTTACACTAGCAGGCATCTACACAGAATTATTAAGGTTCAGATTGATGAATACCTGCCTGCCTGAAGTCATCCAATGGCTCCAACACATCTGTATGGAGTGGGAGTTATACAATGCATCAAACATGAGGTGGACAAAAGTGTCTTATCATGAGTATTTCATTAGGAAACTTATAAAACAAAATATTTTTTAAAGTAAAAGTATTAAAGAACATTTTTATTTGGCATTTTTCAAAATAAAAACCATTTTTTTCTCTATGGTTAAAACAGATCGACTTTAACGGCGTTATTTAGCATATAAAATAGGTTTGTTGTACATTAAGTATCATTACACTTCACCTCGGTCAATGTTCATCATTTACAGCTCAACACTTTACAAAACATTTACTTTTCATCTCATATATATATATATATATATATATATATATATATATATATATATATATATATATATATATATATATATATATACACTTATGGTAACTACTCACATTTTGATCTGTAAAATTAGTAACAACAAAGGAATGACTACAATTTATCTACATAATAATTTTTTTTTACTACTATAGGAGGACATAATGTGGTATATGTTCATGTGTACATTCACGTGGCACAATGTATAACTCTCAGAGCACAGCACAACGTTACTCCATTTAAAATTAATTGCTCAGACAACATTTCTGTAACTCTAGGAATAAAATATCAAAAATATTCAGGTTCTCTCCTTTCAACCATAGCAAACTCCATAATCATTTGGTGATTGAATGAATAACATTATCCATTATTTTTTTTCAACGTGATTATAACAAGGTGAATATATCTAAATAACTTCTTTTTCTTCTGCCTTTTTTTCACTTTCTTCTTCTTTTTCTTCTTAATCTTTTTCTTCTATTATCTTTTTTCTTCTTCTCTTTTTTGTTCTTCCTCCTCCTCTTCCCCTTCATCTTCCTCTTCCTCTTCCTTTTCTTCTGACGTTTCCTGATATTAGCATGGTAAGAAAGAAAGCAAAAGGAATAGGAAGTTATAGTTTATCAATTAGCAAGACAAGCGAGTAGAAATATAGTGTTTCTACGTTAACAAGTTTTATATATTAAAACTGGGTTGCTTTCCGTCGTGGTTGAGGAAGTTGCAGGTTTGTGGTGCCCCTGCGGTGAGGTGTATCAGAACATGGATGTGCACTTTTACCAAACAGGGCAATACTCTGGAGGGAACAGCCGCTGCCCGCTCCCTCCAGAGTATTCCAAACTACATCGCTACACACCAGGGGCAGATGTGGTTTATAACTCTCACAGTGGGATATCATAAGGGAAGTGTTATCCAAAAGCCATCAGCATCGAGCCAAAGTGACAGGCGTTCACTTTAATTCATTAACCCTGCAGGTAGGATCACATTCATCTATACCTTGCAAAGACGTTCTCTGCTTATTTTGCGTGTCAAGATTCATAGGAATTTAATAGATACATGAATAAATGTATGAAAAAATATATACAAATATAAAAAGGAAGACAAAATAGAAAGGAAAGGAAAGGGAAAAAAAAAGAAAAAAAAAGAAATATATATATATATATATATATATATATATATATATATATATATATATATATATATATATACATATGTCTGTGTGTCTGTGTGCGTGGATGTGTGCGTGGATGTGTGCGTGTGCGTGTGCGTGTGCGTGTGCGTGTGTGTGTGTGTGTGTGTGTGTGTGTGTGTGTGTGAGTAAAAAAGTCTATATAACATTGTATTTAATTTTCCAATACTATCCCGTATGAACATACGGAACAAAATGTTCTGAGTACAAAACTCGTATCATTGTACTCAAATTGGAAATTCGTTTCCCACTCAAATATTGATATGCAAGAAAAAATTGAATTTCCTTCTAACTTTCAAGATTACAATGGTGTTAAAGTGTTCTGTGGCGTCACAAAATCACAAAGATGTCTGCTTTTAATTTGAGTTGAATTAAGACTTTCCAATTGTTCTTAATATATATATATATATATATATATATATATATATATATATATATATATATATATATATATATATATATATATATTCTTAACGTAATTACGGGATTGTTATTACTAGTATTTGCATTTAGGGATAGTTTAAAGCTATGACATGTCAAGTGTATATGATTGTCTGGCCACTTTGTAAGTTACGCTAACCTTATAATCATATGCAATTGAAAATTCTCTAAAATATTTGCATTTATAACATGATTAATTTTGTAACTTACCTGAGGGGGGCAAGTGTTTTGTTGAAAAGTGACCTTGAAGCCAGGGCCGTGCGTCTGTGGCATGAATTTTGGTGTAACACCAGCATGGAATTCCAACACCACAACACGACTCGTGACACGACCTGCACACACCACACACACAAACAATGGAATACACGACCTTCACACATCACACAAACAACTTTTTTTTTTTGCTAATATATATCAAATAAGTTTTCATTGGTTAAGAAATTATGATTGTAGCATATTAGGCGTCTGTGGTGAGTGAGTGTTGACTTACTGGTGACTGGGCTGGATGACGAGGCCCCGTGGGTGGGAGACAAGTGACCACCGCAGTACCGATCATGAGAAGCCGATTGGGAGCCTCCGTCAGCAGAACCTTCAGGAATTCTCAGGTAGTCCCTCACGCAATACAATGAGCTTATCCCTGACCGGTCAAACGGCACCTGAAACAATACTTAGATTACTAAAACACGGACCACTCTCGCTCCAAATTTTTTTTTTTATATGATATTCCACACATACAATAATATATATTAACCAAGTGCGAGCGATTTGTGTCTGTGATGAAACAAGTTCTCATGACATGATATGATAATGACATGGAAAGGCGTCGTACCAAGATTTACTTCTTTTTGTAGCCTGGATGTGAAACTGTATGATTTAAGTAGCCAGTGTTACTCTGTGCTCCGGGATCAGGGTGGCTACTCTCAAGGATAAACTTTAAAAAATTAGTCACTATACAGGTGGATGAGCTCATGTTTGCCTTTCACTAGATATGGGGTTAAAGTTCTTGGTGTAATCTGTCATGTGAAAAGGGGTGGAAAAATCTGAAAATTCCTCCTTCATCAATTAGTAGAGGTTGGTCTAGATAATTATGTGGTTCAATACAACAAGAGTGGCTGAGCTACTGTCTGTGCTGAGTTGCTGTCTGTACACACGAAGAGGTAAAAAGCCTGTACTTACTTGCGGGATTTTTTTTTTTACGTATTTTTGTTATCCCTTAGCCTGTACCTTTTTAATATATAAATAAAAAATTATATATATATATATATATATATATATATATATATATATATATATATATATATATATATATATATATAGTATATATATATATATATATATATATATATATATGTATATATATATATATATATATATATATGTATATATATATATATATATATATATATATATATATGTATATATATATATATGTATATATATATGTATATATATATATATATGTATATATACATATATATATATATATATATATATATATGTATATATATGTATATATATATATATATATATATATATATATATATATATATATATGTATATATATGTATATATATATATATATATATATATATATATATATATACATGTATATATATATATATATATATATATATATATATATATATATATACATGTATATATATATATATATATATATATATATATATATATATATATATATATATATGTATATATATATATATATATATATATATATATATATATATGTATATATATATATATATATATATATATATATATATATATATATATATATATATATATATATATATACTATACCATGTAGAACGAGGTGTACGATGTATAACTAAGTAAGGCAGTTTACATCAAATACTTTGTATGACATATTACATTTATTGTTATTATTATTATTATTATTATTATTATTATTATTATTGTAATTATTAGTATCAATATATGACTAAAAAAAAACTTAGTTTGTCAAAAGAAAGCCATTGTCATACCTTCTCAATATTTCCATATTTCTCAAGCATGAAATTGTTTGGCTTTGCAGTAAAGGTAATGGAACAAGTTTGACGAGCAGCAGCCAGGCAGAGTCGGTAGTGTTGGTCTTCGTAGTACTGGCCGTCATCAAAACTGAAGCTCTTGAATTGTCCAGTTATGTCAGGAAAGTACTGGAAACATCCTTCTGGTGCTGCAGGTTACAAACATTAGAGAAAATAAAAAAGAAAAAAAATTGGACAAGCGTTATCATGACCTAAAAAATGATAACATGTGATTTTTAAGAAACTAAATACCTCTGATTCGAGAAGGAGTGAGGCAGTCAATCTGAGTGATCCATAGTCCCCAGCGATAGTTGAACCCAGCTTGTGACGATACTGTCAACTCCAGGTAAGGGAAGTTTGTGCTCTCATCCACCTCAAGGTAAACTAGTCCGGGAAGGAAGGGAACACAAAATATAGCTTCAATGTAGAAATAGGTGCAAAATTGATTGTAAAAAAGACGATTAACAATATTATTAACCTTCTAAATCTATCAGCAACAAAACTCTTAACTTTATTATTGTATTAGCCACTATCTATTTCCATCTTTCCTATCCCTTCTAGAGCTCTTTTTCCTTTAATCTCGCTCCTGGTACTCGGTTGCTCACAGTGGGTGTCGCTGTTAGTACCGCATATACGCTGGATACCGGGCTTCCATATCGATCCCTGCACGGCCAGAAACTGCCTCACACACCTTCCGTCAGTTGGGGGAGCGAGGGCAGTCTCAACCACGTCCACACGAACCTGTCAAACGAAACATCTATTCAATGCCTTATAGTGCTTTTAAAACTATATTTATTGATCTTTTGCAACTGCCTCGCTGTCACTTTTGCCCTCGTCTTTTTTTTTTTTTATATATCATTTCAATTGTTTTGTAGTCTAGACTCCCTTACCTAACAAGTAACATGCTCTTATTTTTCACTTTACTTGTCCTTATACTACTTCTTCCGTTTTGTTAAGTGACAACGTACACAATTTAGTAACCAACTTCTACATAACATTTGCCATCAGTTTAACATCAAGCAAACTTTTATTACTGCCATTCGCCATCCCACTTCGGAAACTCCGTCATGTTGCAGTTAACTCCACGACACGACACGAGGGAATATTGACTTTCTCACGTCACTGCATGCGTTAACGGTGCAGACAATTTGTTCATTGGTAAAACCCTACTTTATGTAATTTATGGCTTCGATAAATACTTGCCATGTGTCTTACTTCTTAAACCATTTGCTCCTGTTCATAATGTAGGTGATTATGTCAGAGCTCAACTTAATACACTTCAGTTGATACATTTCTCAATAAGAGAAAAATTACAAGCCTCACGATCTGAAATTATTTGTAAATTAAGGCGACTCCTCCGTCTCTCTGTAAGTGATTGTGTTGTTAAAAGCGTGCCTGAACGTCAATCAATAGTCCCCAAAGTTTTCTAGCCCTTTTCTATTACTGAGAAGCAGCAAGGCAATGCATATTATATTTGTTATAGTTCCACTTATATTTCAGAAGTAATACATGTTGACATAGTGAAAACGTTTACTGTTTCCCACTCAACTCCTTATCAACCTCTTGTGTCTTCCTCATATTCTTTTCCTTATCCTATCCCCTACAACTTACGCCCTCGTGCCTTCTAAAACTGTTCATGCTTTTTCTTGTTTTTGTTTTATTAAGGTATATAAGCATGTGTACGACATCGCCCTTACAACTACTGACCACACGCACACGCACACGCACACGCACACGCACACATACACACACACACACACACACACACACACGTTGAGGATACCAGAAGGTCTTGAAAAGTTTGTCCAAATATGATCTAGAAGATCACGCACACGCACACACACACACACACACACACGTGCTCTGACCTCGCTAGGGTCAGGTCGTGTTGTCTTGGCGCTCCTCGGAGCCGCCTGGGGTCTATGTGTTGACCCTCTCCCCAACCCCTACCTAATTCTCCCCCTCCCCCTCATTGAGAAGTGGAAGTTCTACACAATTAAGAACAGTGAACTTGTAATGAACATACAACACAGTGAAGTAACTTAAAGCAAAAGAAAGTAAATTCAAGAACTATAAACAATGAAAACTGAGTGGGCGGACGACCTCACTGGCTGAGACTGCGGGAGGGAGGGCTATGGGTGCTAATCCATACCTGTCAATCCCCTCCGGACCACCATCTTCCCGCCAACACAGCTGCACCTCCACCCACCACCCTCAGCTGCACCTCTACCCAGCACCTACAGCTGCCCCTCCACATATCACCCTGTGGGTGATATGTGACCTCCTACAGGCGGCACCTCCACCAACACCTGAAGGCGATGCCATCTAACCAGGCTCGAGTCCATCCCCGGCCTCCAAGGTGCTACAACACCGTCACCAGACAGCACCGAGGTGGACAAGGTCGTGAAGCGGACCTGACCTGACCCACGACATACCACCATCTATCAGTATGCTAACAATTTGTCTGAATAGTCTTATATAAAGAAGAAAAGTCTTCTACTCCTCACATTTAGAATTAAGCAAGTTAAAATGTATATTTTCAGCTTATGGCTGCTTTTTCTAATAAACCGTCTATTATTATTATTATTATTATTATTATTATTTACACACACACACACACACACACACACACACACACACACACACACACACACACACATGCCTTGGCAAAAAAGATATGACGCACCTGGCATACTTGAGGTTGGAGATCGAGACGGAAGGTACAGAGGTCAGCGTTGGAGTCTCGGTATGGGTAGGACGGGTTGACAAAGTGGGCGAGCGCGGCGCTACCACGATCGTTGCAACGGTACACTGCAAGTATCAAAGTTGAAACATCACAACTCAAAACTGTAGGAAGTTGATATTCTAAGTAAAAATATATGACTAAATTTAACATCATAACCCAGCTTATCTACAACTATGCAAACTAGAATTCCCAGTGCAACACAACAAGCACCAAATTTCAGCCGACTGAACTTGCATAGCGAGTCAGTCTGTTGGGAAAGTTTAAAGAGAGACCTCGGTGATGTAAACTGGGATTCACTCATGAAAGACTGCGATCCTGAAGCCCATTACGACATACTGACGACGAAATGGCTGGAAATATCAGAGAAATATATACCGTTGAAGAAATTATTGAATAACACATACATACCTAGGGACCGAAAAGTTCTGATGCGAAAGAGAACAAAACTAAGAAAAAAACTCAATACAAACAACAGTGCAATGGTGATACGGATTTTCTAGAGTTTCTGAA
>JAPQNM010000002.1:13416873-13419373 GCA_029783475.1 Metacarcinus magister
CACTCGATAGGGTCTCATTTGAGGACAATTGGGTCACATTTGAAGAGGTCACATTGGATGGGGGAGCGGGGTCAACACGCCATTGGTCTGGGAAGTTCTTGAATAGAATTTTCATGTGTTGTTCCCACACGTCCTGGATGGTGCTGTAGTGGCATTAGTAGTAGTAGTAGTAGTAGTAGTAGTAGTAGTAGTAGTAGTAGTAGTAGTAGTAGTAATAGTAGTAGTAATAGTAGTAATAATAGTAATAGTAGTAGTAATAGTAGAAGTGGCAGTAGTAGTAGTAGTAGTAGTAGTAGTAGTAGTAGTAGTAGTAGTAGTAGTAGTAGTAGTAGTAGTAACAGTAGTAGTAGTAGTAGTAGTAGTAGTAGTAGTAGTAGTAGTAGTAGTAGCAGTAGTAGTAGTAGTAATAATATTAATAATAGTAGTAATAGTAGAAGTGGCAGTAATAGTAGTAGTAGCAGTAGTAGTAGTAGTAGTAGTAGTAGTAATAGGAGTAGTAGTAGTAGTAGTAGTAGTAGTAGTAGTAGCAGTAGTAGTAGTAGTAATAGTAGTAGTAGTAGTAGTAGTAGTAGTAGTAGTAGTAGTAGTAATAGTAGTAGTAATAGTAGTAATAATAGTAATAGTAGTAGTAATAGTAGAAGTGGCAGTAGTAGTAGTAGTAGTAGTAGTAGTAGTAGTAGTAGTAGTAGTAGTAGTAGTAGTAGTAGTAGTAGTAATAATATTAATAATAGTAGTAATAGTAGAAGTGGCAGTAATAGTAGTAGTAGCAGCTACTAACGGGCAGAGGCCAACCATCTAAGGTCTCCCTGAAGCCTACCGGCGCCATGGGTAAAAGATAAAAAAAAAAAAAAAAAAAGAAAAGTAGTAGTAGTAGTAATAGTAGTAGTAGTAGTAGTAGTAGTAGTAGTAGTAGTAGTAGTAGTAGTAGTAGTAGTAGTAGTAGTAGTCGTTGTTGTTGCTGTTTTTGTTATTGTTATTGTTGTTGTAGTCATACATAAACATACATAAGCAGAACAAACACCGGAACACCTGTTGGTCAATAAGTAAAGTATCTGCTGGACTACATACTGTTACTAGAATACTACGTGTTGGAGAAGGGAATATAACGGAACAACACTCTCTCCCCGCCCACCTCGTCCTCGGGCAACGGTAACAGTTACAAGGGAAGGAGCATAACTTTATCAATAGTAATTAAATGTGGTCACTACACTTCTCATCTGAAAGGTGAGGAAAGATGGTTAAATGCACAGACATAGTAGTAGTAGTAGTAGTAGTAGTAGTAGTAGCAGCTACAAGAAATTAGAGAGAGGTAGAAATAATTGAATACTACTACTACTACTACTACTACTACTACTACTACTACTACTACTACTACTACTACTACTACTAATAATAATAATAATAATAATAATAATAATAATAATAATAATAATAATAATCATAATAATACTAGTACTACTTTCATTACTATTACTAATACTCACATTAGGCCAGGTCTTCTGATAGTACGCAGCAGTCTAGGCCTTCCTAACACCGTCATGGGTAGGTCTAAATGATGAAAGTAGTTATAGTTGGGCAGAACAGTAGATACTTTCCTGGGAGGGAGCGTTAGTAGTTCAGTAGCAGCAGTATAAGTAGGAGTAGAAGTAGTAGTTGGAATAGTAGGTGGTGGCGTATTTTGAAAGTAAGGTGAGCAGTTAGGAGCATTGATAGTAGCAGGAATAGTGTGGTAGTTGTAGGTTAAAGTAGTAGTTGTAGTTTTAGTACTAGTTTCGTTGCTAGCAGTATTGGAAAGCGGAGTATTAGTAGTAGTAGTAGTAGGAGGAGGAGAAAGAGGAGGAGGAGAAAAAGGAGGAGGAGAAAGAGGAGGAGGAGAAGAGAAGAAAACTGGATTAAAAGGAGAAGAGTGATTAGATAGAGATAAAGGAGGAAGAGGAGAGGGAGGAGGGATAGAGAGAAGAGTAAGAAGAGAAGGATGAGAAGGAGGAGGAGGAGGAGGAGGGTGTGGATACCAACAGCCATCTGGAGCAAAATATCCTAACTTTTCCTCCTCATCCTCCTCCTCTTCCTCCTCATTTTCCTTCTCCTTCTCCTCCTCTTCCTCTTCCTCCTCCTTCTTCACCTCGTCCTCCTCTTCTTCTTCCTCTTCCTCCTTCTGTTCCATAGTCAGATTGGGGCACAACGGGCAGTAATAGTAGACCATTTGGCCTCCGGAGTAGTATACAGGATGCTGAGGGGGGGGTGTAGCAAAAGGTGCGGGGGGAGAAGCCAGGGAACCAATAGGAAGGCAAGTTGGGGCATAGTTCGTCAGTGATTGGTCAAGGAAGGCGGTGGTGGTGATGGTTGTCGGTTCCGGAAGACAGTCAGTCACTTCCTTCATTAGTGTGGAGGTGGTGGTGGTGGTGGTGGTCATGGTGGTGGTGGTGATGGTGGTTCTGTATCTGTAAAGAGTGTCATAATATTAGTTTGTCGTAATATTAATAGTAGTAGTAGTAATAGT
>JAPQNM010000002.1:13426873-13439373 GCA_029783475.1 Metacarcinus magister
CCGCCCGGGGACACTGCTACACACACCATGGAGTTACCTCATCATCATCACACCTCTTCCTTTTTTGCCTTTATCCTTCCTCCATATATATAATTATTATTAATCTCAATGTTAATTGGGATGTAGTCAGTTTTTTTTTTTCCGGCTAGGCTACTGTCAACTTTACTTTTCTTCTTAGTATTATTGCATTTATGATAGTATACATTACTTTTATTTCATCAGTCAATGTTAATGTTCTATTCTTCTCTTTTTCTTGTCTTTTTTAACATGTGTTGTTTATGTACCATTTCATTATCTATTCCTTCACTCTGCAAGAAACTGTATTATCTCTTTTGCTCCTATATATTTTTTCTGATTAGTGTCTTCCCTCAATTCTTTAAGTTTTTTTTCTCTAGTGTGTGAGTGTGAAATGCTTATTCAATAACATTATAACATTATTTGAAATTGACTACCTACTGGTAATGACTTGAGGCTCAATTCATACAAGTATTTGCTTGACTCTCCATGACTTGATGAACACTTTTTGTGTCAAACTATTCTCTTCACAATGGATAATGATGTTAAAACTTATAAGATATTTTTGTATTTTTGTAACTATTCTTAATTCTTTTTTTCCCTCGTGTAACAGCAACAGTACTCTGATGCAACTTTAAATAGTGAGAAAACTTATAAGATATTTTTGCAACTATTCTTAATTCTTTTTTTCCCTCTTGTAACAGCAACGGTACTCTGATGCAACCTTAGCCTGTGAAGGTCGGCTGTTCATGGTACACAGACTGGTGTTGGCTACATGTAGTGACTTCTTTGATGAAATCTTTCAACAAACTCCAAGTGATACAACTCGTGCTGTTATTGTACTGAATGAGGCTCGAGCACATGATGTGGAGTGTCTACTTGACTACATGTACTGTGGTCAGGTAAGTTGGAAACATCTCAAGTTTTTTATTTTAATTAAATTACAACAATCACTTGAGTTTTGTATTCGCTTTACTGTCACAAAATTCATTAGCTGTGAAAATTGAAATCTGAATAGTTTTAGACTTTCATATGAATATGGTGACATTACACATTGTTACCTTACGAGTGTGTGCACAGAAAATAATTGATATAAAGGAAATAAATAAAGCAATAGACAAACTCAAGTCTGATAAAGTGTGTGTGTTTTCTCCCCCATTAAAAGGGTACTGGCTAAGGAACAATAAAAATACGTAGAAAAAAAAATCCTGCTTGTCGCCAGACCCTGTAAAGAGGACAGTAGGAGAATAGAAGTAAGGGTTGGAGGTCCAGTTAACATTAGAGGTGTCTTGACACTCCTCTTTTGAAAGAGTTTAAGTCATAGGTAGGTGGAAAAACAGACAAAGGAAAAGAGATACAGATGTGGATGGAATAACAGTAGTAGAATGGATGTTTCTTATATGTAACCTTGCATGGAGATGAAGACAAGTACCAGATGAGTGGGAGAAGGAAATCATTGTGTCACTTCATAAAGATAAAAAAAGCTAGTAAAGATGAGTGTAATAAATTTAAGTTTGTTTAGTATACCAAGAAAAGTGTGTGGGAGAGTTTTGACGGAGAGATTGATGTTAGTAACTGAAGGGAAGGTTAGCAAGGAGCAGGGAGAGTTTAGGAAGGAAAAGGTTGTGTGGACCAGATATTTTCAATTAATATTATGGTAGAGAAGTAACTAGAAAGGAGTGTAAAACTGTATGCAGCCTTCATGGACCTAGAAAAAACATATGAGTTGATAGGAAAACTCTGTGGAACGTTCTGAAAATCAATGGTGTTGGAGGGCAGATAATTTTAGGAATTAAGACATTTTATAGGGAAGTAAGTGTATGTTTGAGGGTTGGGGGAAAGCAAAGTGAGAGTTCCTATAAGGGTGGGAGTGTGACAAGAATTTGTGATGATATGGTAACAGCCTCATCTCATCACGGCATCTGATTAGCTGATGCACGCCACAGATTGGGACGTGGTGTGCATCAGCCAATCCGATACTGTGATGAGACGAGGCTGTTGCCATACCGTAAGCATTGTTATTGACGCACTCAGCTGGATGGAGGTTTTTTTAATGGTACTGTGCACTGACCACTCAAAATTTGAACTCGACCTAAAACAGTTAGAATTATCCGAAATTTGAATTATCGGGTTCAAATTATCAAGGTTTTAGTGTATGTAAATGGCATGACAGAAGGAGTAAGCAGTTACATAAAGTGTTTGTGGATGTTCAGAAATTACTAAGGAAAATAACAAACGACAAAGTTTGTGAGGAGTTACAGAATGATATAAACACAATACATGAATGGAGCAAGATGTGGGAAATGGAATTTAATGCCATAAATGCAATGTATTGGAAAGAGTGAAATGAGACCCACATGGACATATAGGTTAGTGATGACCGACCATAACAACCGGGATACCCAAACGAGGGAGCAGTAGTTTATCATCGGCAGAGTGGTAGGAACCAGAGTGTTGGTGAACCACCACTATGTGCTGGGAAGCCAGTCTAACCTTGGTTGTCATCCTGGTTACATTACTTCCTGTACTCTTTCAAAAGAGGAATGTCAAGACACCTCTCATGCTAAAATGGACCTCCACCCCCTTCCTCTATTTCTCCTACTGTCCTCTATACAGGGTCTGGCGACCAGCGAGATATTTTTTTATTTATTTATTTATTTAAAATTTTTTCTTTTTTTCCTTTTATTGTTTGCCCATGGCCTTTTAATGTAAAAAAAAAAAGTGCATATCAAGGTCCCCACAGTTTATGGGTTGTATTGGGTGGAGGGTTTGGGTCTGGTGAAAAATAATCCTAAATACTTGTATTTCAATAGACACTATAATGAAGAATTACTTTAAAGAATGAGGTTTTAGAGACAATTTGATTAATTATATCACAGTTATGCATACGCTAATGATGTATTGTAGAGTAAAAATTTTTTTTCTTTGATATACTTCCTTTAATAATAGTTAATTAACTGTTTACAGGTCAATGTGCGTCAAGCTAACCTAGCATCTCTGTTGAAAACTGCAGAATCACTGAAAATCAAAGGCTTAGCAGTTCCTGAGGCTAATTTTGGAAACCTAAGTAAGTATTCTGTGAAATTGTATTTGCCGTAGAAAAAAAGTACAGGTACTAAACCATTTATCTGACAAGCTGGGCACTAGTGGTGACTTATACTTCTTGATATTCTGATTGTCTGGAACAATATTTCATATAAATATATTTGAGGTGACTCAACTCCGTTTTGTTTGAATTGAATCCTTTATTCAGTGTGTCCCGTTGTCACCTGACTATGTCTATCCATTCCATTCTATTCATGCTAGCATAATTTTTCATTGTTTGATAACAAACAAAAAGGTTAACCGTAATCATGTAATATACATAAAGCTTTGCATTTTACAGGCACGAAGCGGAATCAGGATCATTCATCTTATGAAAGCCCTTCACCAAAAAAGAAGCGAAAAAAGAAAAGTACAACACCGTCTGGAATGCCAGCGCTGTCATCCACCAAAACATCTGATTCCCTCACTGTTCCTAATTCACCCTCATCATCACCCTGGAACTCTGTCAATGAAACTCCTCCATTGAGCTCCAGCCAGTTTTCTACACCTTCCTCTCTTCCAGCTCCTGTCATATCCTCACCATTACCATTACTTCGCACTACATCATCCAGCCAGTCTCTCCCCTTGACCACTTCAACAAAGGTAACTGCATCAGCTTCAGATGCAGAGAGGACCAATCCCAAGACTGGATGGCTTCAGATTGTATCGTCAATGCGTCAAGGACAAGAAACTGCTCAAACACCACATGAGAATTTAATGTCAAGTCAGCCAGCAAGTCCCACCAAGCAAACCTCGGCACGTCCTAGGAAGTCTAGATCACCTAAACCATCTGCAGTGGATGCCTTCCCAAGCCAGTTTCTTCAGGTATTTAAAAGGACACACACACACACACACACACACACACACACACACACACACACACACACACACACACACACACACACACACACACACCAAAAAAAAAACCAAAAAAAAACCAATTAAGTACTAAATACAACAAAATGACTTTAAAGACAGAACCTGAATTTGAATTTGTTTTTTTCAGACTGAATTCAAAGAAGAAGTAAAGGATGAGCCTTATGAACAATGTGAGTTAACACCAGTTGAAGAAGATAACTTTTGGGAAGAGAATGAGTCCCACCCTGAACCTGTGGATGGTTGTGGGTACAGACGCATCCCTTCCTTGTACCCTTCACCAAGCCTGAACCCCATGGTGTCAGGCACTCATACCTCCTCAGTGTTACCTCTAGGAATGTTCCGCATTGGACCATTTAGTGCGGTGAGTTATTCAACATTTGTATCTCATGCTTTGTTTCAGGTTGTGATAGTGAGTGACATGGTCCAACATAGTGCAATATAGTTTATGCTTATTGTGTTCTGCAAAAATGTATGTGGAACTTGATTTTGCTTAAAGGAGGCTTTAATCCTATTTGAAAAAGGGTAGCTGGTAGGTTCTGGATATATCTGAAAATCAGCCCATAATACCTATTTGACCTATTTGACATCTTATAAGGTTTTTTCCTCCAAAATATACATACAAATTTCTATGCATTTTAAAAGATGAAGATTGGTGGTTGTCTTTGGGTGGTTAATAAAAAATTTAATTGTTCTCATAAAATATTGCGTCAATACTGCCCCATTACAAGTACAGATGTCCCTTATTATATGATATATATATATATATATATATATATATATATATATATATATATATATAATATATATATAATATATATATATATATATATATATATATATATATATATATATATATATATATATATATATATATATATATATATGTATATATATATATATATATAATATATATATATATGTATATGTATATATATATATATATATATATATATATATATATATATATATATATATTGATTCGGATGGATTGCAAAAACTGCAAATTTCCATAATGCAAAAAGAAGTAAAAATCTGCTGGCCCAGGATTATGTAATACTTTAACCTGTCGGTCTTTTGTTTGGTTATAAGTGTAGGTTGCATGGCTGCAGAAAGGGTTAAGGGGAACATTAGCTAAATATATGATTATTGATAGTTTTGATTAATCTAATTACATTAAATATAAGAGGAACTCTGTTATTGATTGTGTTTGTTTTACAGCAAAGTGGTGGTCAAGCCTGGGAGAACACAGGTCAGCTGAGAAAGTCACCAGAACCTCATGGCCAAGATGCCCTTCCCAGTGCCAGTCAACATTCTGTGGTAAGGAGGGTTAAGTTATACACAAAAACATTACCCATCAATGTTACGCTATAGGTGTTTGTACTGGACGGCTGGCTATTTAGTGTCATCTCAGTGTACCTTAGTATTTAATGGTGTGTGGATGTGTAGGTACATATTACATAACAATTCATGCATTGGTTCTGTTTGAACATTCTTTTATTTATTTATTTATCTTTTTATAACATTGAAATGGTATTTTTAACTTATAGTTCGAAGTAGGTTGATAGAAGTGTTATTTATGATAATTGTTTTACATGGTTATTGGATTGTCTGTCCATTCATGGATTATAATACTTGCTTACATATTAATTGAATTGTTGATTTTTTCAGAGCCAGGCCATTGTGTCCCCCAAGTTAATGCCATATGCTATGTGCTCCAACTGTGGCACCAATAACACTAAACTGTGGAGACGTAATGATAAAGGTAAGGTGTAAAGGATTCTATTTTATTTTATTTTACTTATTTATTTATTTATTTATTTATTTATTTATTTATTTATT
Organism: Metacarcinus magister; assembly: GCA_029783475.1. Lineage (NCBI taxonomy): Eukaryota > Metazoa > Arthropoda > Malacostraca > Decapoda > Cancridae > Metacarcinus > Metacarcinus magister. The sequence goes on from JAPQNM010000002.1 coordinate 13,432,691, forward strand.
TATTTATTTATTTATTTATTTATTTTTTCTTCTTCATATTAAAAGGGTTACTGGCTAAGGGATAACAGAAAAATAAGGCCGTATCATCCACACACAGGAGATGATTTATTTATCTTCCTTTCTATTATCACAATTGACCAAACTGAGACATTCTAACATTCTCGCATTGACTTGCTTTACCATACCATCCATATCAATATTAAACAACCAGGGTGACATTACACATCCTTGACTCCTACTCTCTCCTACTCCTACTCTCCGACTCCTGCTCTCCTACTCTCCGCCTACTCTATCCGCAAACCACTCCTTCACACTCTTACACCTGCTCCACTCTTCACATAAGCTGCTTGTATTTCCATTAAGCTGCTCTTTCATACTGGCACTTGTCTTTATTTGAGATTTTATTTTGTTATTTCTCCTGTGACTCATTTTTTGTTTTATCAAAAGTTGATTAATTTCTACCATTGTTCATTATGACTAGTGATTCATACAGTGGATTTTATTATACTATTACACATTATATGCAGTTTACAACAAGTGTTTGCTCAGGATGCAAGTACATATATGAATTGCCAGAGTATTGCACTATAGTCAGACTGCAGTCAGGGTGTGACCATCGTGGGGATTACCCGATTTACAGTGGTGCCATGTGTCGAGAATTTTTGCTGTGTCTGCTATGGTGAGGTCAAGGCTGCGAGCGTGTCTGAGAGTATTTCCACAACTAGGATTTCAATGTATTTTTTTTTCTTACTTATTTCAGCTTATTTTATCGTACTTTCCTTCACGATATCATCTAAATACAATTGTTAAACTGCTTATCCATCCCAAAACGAAAGGGAAGTTCATTAATAGGTACTGCTTTTTATTAGCAACACTGTAAAATATGTATGCCACGTTTCTTTATATGTTTATATATATCTTATCCATTATAAGTTTACTGTTTCTGCATACATTATAATACTATGAATAAACGTGTATGCATATTTCCTGATCATGTCTGCCATGGTTTTACTTATATTGAAACATTTCTACAATGCGGATTAAAAGACACGTGGCAGGCCTGTAAAAGGGTAATTCCCATCTCTTTCCGCTCCCCACCTGCAGTCTAAGCTCGGTCTGACTATAATTATAAGGCATACTGTGTTGAATTTCATGTTGATTACTTTTATCCCATGTTTTCCTTTAGGTGAGATTGTGTGCAATGCTTGTGGTTTGTACTTCAAGCTACATGGTGTTAACCGACCAAGCCACCTCTTCCGCACGGCTCCCATGACCCGAAGGAGGAACCCTAAAAAGAAAAAAGAAGTAAACACTAGTGCTACTGACCACCCAGAACAAGCTATAAATGGTAAGTGTACATTTTTGTAATTTCTAAATATAGCCTATGTCTTTTTAAGGTAGAAGTTCACCACAACCTTCAGGACCTTTTCTTTTTTATGTGTAAATATCTTGTAGAACCATTTGAGAATAGTATGGTAATGTAAAAGGTTCTACAAAGCTTCTTTATGCTTAGAAAGTGATTCATTGTTTGCTTATCTCTCCCCTCGCCCCTCATGGCTAATTGGATATACTTGAGGTGCCAATGTTTTATCACCTTTTATCCCTTCTTGTATCTGTTTCTTAAACATTCATATTGTAACCAAACAACACCAAAGTGCAATGGAAGGTTTTTATCTAATAAAAGAAGGAAAGTTATAACAACCATTCTGGTTTCTTATCTTCCTTAGTCATTTATACAGCTATATAGGCCTGGAGCACGTCACCCAGAAGGTGATCCTGTTTGTCGGGTTGTTTCTGAAAGGGATAACCCGGGGTGGGGGAGGGCAAGGGGGCGGACACAAAGTTCATGGCTGGGGCAAGTCAATGCTTCCTGCTAGGAGTTACTTGGGAAGGGAAGGGGACTTTCAAGGGGTGATCAATGGGTCTGGCGTCAAAGGGCTAGCGAGGCTAGGCGCCCCTCAGCGTATGACCTCAATGATTGATTGATTAGTAATTTCATATCATCTGCAAACAGACTTATGTAACTGATATGTTACTCTTAGTATGCTTTATGCTTCCTGCATGTCAGTTTATGCCAAAGAAACCAAAACAAACAAATTTACTGTGTCAGTGATCAATAAATATGGTGCCGCTGTGACATAATCACAGCAACACAACATTTATCTTCTTCCTCCTTACTACTATCTTATATTGATCATACAATCCGGATACAGAAACTCATATTTCAATGTTTCATTGAGATATTTATTGAAGAAAGATGTTTTAGTGGGTTGGTGGCAGCCTACTCTTGACCGGGGTGTGGCTGAGACCGGTGTGGCCCACGCTATATATATATATATATATATATATATATATATATATATATATATATATATATATATATATATATATACACACATATACATATATATATATATATATATATATATATATATATATTATATTTATATATATATATGTATATGTATATATATATATATATATATATATATATATATATATATATATATATATATATATATATATATATATATATATATATACATATATATATATATATATACATATATATATATATATATATATATATATATATATATATATATATATATATATATATATATACAGGGCCTGCTCTGGACATTTAAAACTTGCAGCCAACTTTGCAACCAAATTAAAAAAAAAGAATACAGAATACAATATACTGTCGCCAAGAACATTCGCCGATGTGATATAACTATCACCATTGTTTTTGTTTTATCGCATTGGGGAGGCGGTGGTGCAGTGGTCAGCGTTCGGGCATGGGAGCCTAGGCTCCCGGGTTCGAATCCCCGATATCTGCTGACCACTTTTCAATATTTGATATCACTGCCAAGTGGCCAAAGACTACCCAAATTGCTGCCATACTGTCCTTAGACGGGACTTACAACGTTAATATGCATCTGAGGCTGTAGCAGCGATTAACCTCACGTTCTCAACATATTCAAGAGAGAACTTAATCATTCGAGGCATCACTATAAAAATTCTAAACCTACGCCAAATAACAGGCGAGGCAAGTCCATCCGTGCCTACTGGCGCCAACGGTTAATAATATATATATATATATATATATATATATATATATATATATATATATATATATATATATATATATAAAGGGCGAAAATGGCGAGCGCCAGCGCGAGCCCTGTATATATATATATATATATATATATATATATATATATATATATATATATATATATATATATATATATATATATATATATATATTCTTTATTTCTTTTTTTTCCAACAGATTCTTCCCAGAACAAAGAACACGTCCCTGTATATATATATATATATATATATATATATATATATATATATATATATATATATATATATATATATATATATATATATATATATATATATATATATACTCTTTATTTCTTTTTTTTCCAACAGATTCTTCCCAGAACAAAGAACACGTGCCAGAAACAGACCCTCAGGATGGATTTGCTGTTTTGAATGCAGCTTTAACACTCAATTCCCTTCTGGCCAAAGCCAAAGCACAACAGTCAGAAGCACCAGTTGTTCAGAGAGCAACATTCCCTATTTTGACCAAGGTTTGTACAGTTAGTTAAGCTTGAACCTCAGACGCATGAAGGAGGTATTCACTCGTCCCACACAGGATAACAATCCATCGCCAGGGACGTATATGTTTGTGTGCATGAATAAAATTGTTATTTTGTTAAAGTATCTTATGATTCAATTGAAGTTTTTACTGTATTTCAAATAGTCTTCAATCTATTTTCAGGCACTTCTTTATTCAGGCCATGCACATAATGTATCCTGTCAGATGTGTCTGTCATCCATTGGTTATTTCAGATTTAAAAAAAACTTCCATGGTCCTATGTTTCAAACACATCTCCACTCATTATGTGACAAACCTCGGAGCCGAGCAGATCCTCATTATTATTATTATTATTATTATTATTATTATTATTATTATTATTATTATTATTTCCCTTAGCATTGTTGTTTTGTTTACCAGTCACTCAAATATTTGGTGTTCCTGCATATTTTGCCGTGGCACCCAAGCTGTGCTGAGTTAACTGGCATCAAAGATATACCTCAGTTATTTTTGAAATTGTTGTATATGTTTGTGTCTAATAATGAATAATTATCTTTCAACAATAAAATATGATATGTGGATAATATTTAAATTATAAAAAAGAGGCTTACGAGTACCCTTAGTTTGATGATGTGTGATTTTTTCTTTCAATAATTGGCATCACATATTTCATGTGTTATCAGTCTACTTTTTGACTTGTCAAACAAAATGTTGCACACTGCAGGTTTTACATATTTTCACAGAGTTCATCAGATGTCCAAAGTGAGTCGCGTCCTCCACCTCCTCTTCTCAAGATCCCACTCACTGTTCACGGGCACGAGGATGTTGCTGCCTCAACAAGGGAACTCCCAATGGAACAGAGTCCACAAGACCCCATGGAATGCCACACACCAGCTCATTGCTCTCACCCTTCACCTTCACCACCACCACATATGCAATCTGCTCCAAGCTCACCACAAGAAAGCAGTGATGGAAGGAAATTTATTGCTCAGATTTTGGATAAATGAGTGTGGTTGCTCTCAGAGTGTTTTTACAACTTATTGTATTTTCCTTATGAGGTGCACCTAGGTGTTATTTTTGATACCTAAGTGTAATAGTAAGGGCCTTAATAAGCAAGTATCATGTAGTTTGGGCCTTCTCAGGGGAGTCATGATGATTATCATGCATGATGGAAAATTATTGCTCAGTGTTTTATTGAGTAATTATAAAAAAATAGGTATACTTCAATTGATATGATATTTTGCATGTTTGTATTTTAAACTGTAATGTACTTTAAGTAATACGAGAGGATATGGCATAAGCTCATTAATATTAAGGTAGTGCACATTTGACATTATCTTGTGTGAAACAGTCGGGTTCACAAACTTACCCTCACCTTGGTTTGATAATTAAGAATTATCAAACAACACTAAACAAAACTGAATACTTAAGTCATGTTTTTAAAAAGGAAATTCAATATTATTTGAAAACAACAACCAAATGATAATGTAATAAAATTTTTGATTCATGAATATCCATATAAGATTTCATGCAAAATTTATTTTAATATGACCAAGATATTTGCCTTTATAATTTGACAGAAGATTTGGTAGTTTACTAGTTATTATCATCTGCATTGTTTGTACATAGGAAAGAAAGTTAGCAGTAAAGAAAAAAACTGAGAATTAATTTATGAACTCAAACACACGCGCACGCACAGACGACAGAGAGAGAGAGAGAGAGAGAGAGAGAGAGAGAGAGAGAGAGAGAGAGAGAGAGAGAGGGAGAGGGATGGGTGGATGCACATATTTAGACTTAAACAAAAGGTGTGTGATAAGGTTCTGCACATGAGATTACTATGAAAGTTAAAATACATTGGAGGACTGAAGGAAACACTTAAGAACTAGATGGAAGGCTACCTCAAAGGAAGAAAAATGAGAACAGTGATAAAAGATAGAATATCAGAATGTAGGAAAGTAAGAAGTGGAATAACGAAGGGAACAGTTTGGCCATGATAATGTTTTTAATGTATGTAAATGACATTGCAGGAGTAAGCAGTTACATAAATCTGTTTGCAGATGATGCAATATTACTAAGGAAGATAAGAAATCACATGAATTATGATGGAAACTCTTTCGCTTCCTTTACACTCTTGGACTTCAATCTATGATCCAACCAATTTTATCTTTGCCATTTTTTTTTTTTCTCACTGCATTTCTCCTTGTTTCATCTGTCTTTTCTTTCTTACCTTCCATTTTCCACTTCTCTTCTTAAAATGTGAAAGCCATGCTAAGAGGATGAAAGGCTAAATACAAACTCAAACATGAACGGCTTGAGGTTGGGCACGGTATACCCTCCTTCTTTCATTGCCTATACTCTCCATGGGTGTTATGGGAAGCTGACCAGTTATATCCTACACATATAATTAGGTTTATCATGGACAATTACAAAAGCTCAAAATTTACATCTCCATTAGAGAATGCACCTCAAAAAATTCATCCTCCAGATATTCATATCCTTGACCTGAACACACATCCAACCTCCAATCTCCCCACGCCCATCTGCTACCATCAACTTTCTTTATCCTGCTTCTTTGAATCTTGCCTATTGAACAAATATTTACACATCCCATCTTATGATCTTTACTTTAATAACACTTCAAAAAAAAAAATGCATCCAAAGGCAGGTGGGAAGGATAGCCTTTCTCACATGACTTGACAGATCTTGCCTAATCATTATAGACTCAGACAGTGTATATATAAGTGGAGCCTTCTGTATGGTTAAACCTTACATTCCTCCCGCCATCAATACCAAAACTGCTAGAGATCTGAACACTGCAAAATACTATAGATCTACTGCACATTGCCCTCTCTGTGCCTCACCTGGCCATACCCATACAAACTGTCCATCAATAATATGTATCTGTGCAAACTGCAACAAAGAGCATAATGTTTCTTCTGAGGCTGTACTGTCCATGAATTTGAATTGGAGGTTGCTGTCCTCCATCCCAAACATGGCCTAACACTCAAAGAAGCTAGAGGAGAAGCCCGTCTCTGTGGCTTTCAACAGGTTCCTCTCTCAGCGC
>JAPQNM010000002.1:13444373-13454373 GCA_029783475.1 Metacarcinus magister
TTTTCATTATCCGACCATATTCATTCTCCACTGGAATATCCGTTGTTTCCACTCTACTTCCTACTCTTTAGCTATTTTTTTCCAAGTCTGATATACCAACTTACATGTTACGATCCCTTTTTCTTGAACACTCTTCTACTCATGCCAATTGCATTCCTGTTTTTACTGATGGCTCTAAATTCCACTATGGCTCTGGTTTTACCCTTCCTTGACAAATCCACATCCTCCATTTGATCTAACCATCTACATACTTTGCCTTGCTGTTATTTCTTTACATTACCATCTGCTTTTTAGCTTGATATAACGCCATATAACCTTTGATATCTGGCGCTTACCGTTTTCGCATTAACTCACTCACTTGCTCTGCCACCCAGCAGACACATTTTTCAAGTGTTGGACTATTTTAATGGTTCTATCACTGGCCCAGTAGCAGATTGTCCCCATTAAATTGAGGTCTGATTAATCAGAATTCTACTATCATAATCCCTGCGGTTCATAAAAGGCAAGAAAAGAGATGGAGTGACGAGTCTGGGAAGCCCTTCTTCAGTATACTTTCTTATAAAAAGAAAAGACACAGGAGGGAAGGGAAGAGTAATGTGTCCATGAACCTTGGCGTGCCTTGTCTTCACTACCTCCTTTTGAGAGGATATATATATATATATATATATATATATATATATATATATATATATATATATATATATATATATATATATATATATATATACACATACATATATATATATATATATATATATATATATATATATATATATATATATATATATATATATATATGGCCTACTAAACAAGTGGGATAGCACACAAAAGAAGAAGAATTTATGAATAAACTCAAAACTTTTACAAATCCCCTTACTATTTCGTTTTACACTGTTTGACATTTTGACAGATTAAATTTGACATAGTTCAGATTTTATCCAAATTCTCTATGAATACTTTTACATATACCCTGATCTTTTGTACCCATTCAACTCCTTGGTGTTGTGAATTTCAAAAGTGAAACAAGTAGATCAATATTAGACTTTAAAAAAAATTGATATATATATATGTATGGGTATATCAGTGAATTATCTGTACATGTGCATATGGGTACATAAGTTTATTATAGAAATGCTATAGAAAATGCCAAAAGCAAGCATTAAAAGATTAAAAGAATAAATAAAATTTTAAAATCACATTTTAGTAAACAGTTTGTAATACTAGTTGTAGTTTGATCATGAATCCCATTATTTTGTTATCTCAGGAGAGGAATGATAACAAAAATTATCCTGATGTTGGAAGTTAAGGTGTAGGAGGGAATTTAATCTCATACGGGACGCAAGGGAGTTAAGTATTTATACTGATGTACATTACATAGAAACATTACAAAAAAGACCTTATTTGATATGTAGACATGAGAAAAATTGAAACACTTAATTTGCATTTGTGTTTCTTCCAACAATGAACAAATTACCTGTAATGCCAATCAAGTTATTTTAAGTTATATAATATTGGGCATGTTTGTTGGTTTCCAGTAAGCATGAACGAAATGATATGTGAACTAATTTAATAAACCAAGCATGATATAGTGGGTAGACAGGTTTTGTCTTTAACATATTGGAAGTGTCAGTCTTTATGTATGTACTATTTTTTTCTTGTTTTTGTGTAACATTTTCTTACCTCCTCTTTTCCAATCATTTAATGGGGGAAAATATACATCTTTATTTTGTATCTGCTGTTTGTGTTACTTTCCTCTTGTTGATGTCAACAAATTTCAACCATTTCCTGTAAAAAACATATATTTTCCAATGCCGTCTTAAATTTTTCCATGTTTACAGTTTTTCTTGAACTATTTTTTATTTTATTTATTCTTTAAAAATCAAATTAATTATATCTGTATGTAGAACTCATGTATTAATTGTTGGTACAAAATTGGCTTAGAAATCAATTATTTTTGGAGCCTTTTATACAATTTAGCCTCCTGGCTAGTACAGTGGTAGCGTGCTGGCCTTGCATTAGCTTGGTCGGCAGATCGAGTCCCCGCCCGGGCCCGTGATGCTTAAGCTGTTTACTGGGGAGGAACTGCTGTGGTCGGGCACCACAGTGGGGGGTTGGGTTTGCCTGGCTGACGTTCTGGAGAGCATCTTCATAGATGGATACCGGAACTGAAAACAAGCAACTTTAACTTTAACTTTATATCCTACTGATAAAATAGTATTTATCTAAGATTTTGTAAACAGTCCTATGAAGTATACATTGATATTAATCATTACTTGGGTTATCAAACATTATGCTTTCAGTATTATTGCTTTCATAGTACTGTATATTATTTTTCATTGTTGCTTCCTTATTCTCTGTTTTATTGTTGATTATGAATATATATTAATTATATTAAGTGGTGTGCCTCAAGCTAAGTGAGCTAATGACGGAGTCTTGTCTCGTCTCCTTCAGATATTTGTATGAAGTGTGACTCAAAACTTCATGATAAATGATTTCATACTTATTGCAATTTTTAGTGTAAATTTATCTTAACAAGCATATTGCATGATGTTCTGCAGTTACTTTTTTTTGCAAATATTGACTAACTTCAGTAGTATCATGGATACTTTCTCTTTCAAAAACCTGTTGATGAAATGCTAATTGTCTTATGGTTATGATTTTCTATAAGTTTCCATGCATCCTTACCTGATAGCTGCATCAAGGTAGCCTGAAGCAGGGAAGTCATAAGGTTTCGCCCTCCGTTTCCAGGATCAAAACTAATCTTAAGACTCCAGTGCTCTTGAAATCTCAAGTTTGTAGTATAAATTACCTACAGTCATCTTAAAAAGTTTCTGGACCTAGCCTGTATACAACCTAATTTTCATGAAAATCATAACAAAAACCTAAATAGAACATTTTGTGGCATTCTTGGTATTCATTTCAACAGTTGGTCACGTTCTCCTTGGCCTTGATGACTTTCTTGAGGCAATTGGGTATCTAAGTTTCTTAAAATAATTAATACTTATCTCCCACACTTACAAGTTGGTGATGGTGAACTAGGGGCACTTGCGGATGTTGAATATCTGGAGTGCAGGCTTTCATAACACATTACTCATTTTCAATAGGGTTCATGTTATGGTTATTGCCTCGCCACTGAAGAACTCCAATGTTATGGTCAACAAGCCACTTGCTTACTTCTTATGCTTTGTGACACAATACACTCATGCATAGATATGATGCTGCAGTTTAAAAACATCAGGACACTAATGTAAAGGTCGGCATTCACCGTAACATTTTAGGGCAATGAGTTGAGTCCCCCTCATCCCCACATCATGAATGCCATGGGGTGGTGTGTGCACGGTGGTACCTGTCCACTAACAAGTGGCGCCTCACTGTTCTGGAGCAATTGTGGAACACTGGAATGTTGATTCATCTAACCACATTACTTTCTGCCAGTCCTTGGAGGTCCAATGCATTTATTTCATAGCAAAACCAAGACATTCTTTCTTCTTGTCTGTGAGAAGTGTTTTCTAGCAGCGTGGCAGGCAGGCAGCTCCAGATTTTTCTGTAAAAAGTGCTGTAACAACATGGGATGGTAGATCATGGGTTGCATCAAGCAGTGACATGATGGTTGACTTAGCACAGCTACTACACAGATAAATTTGCATTGATGGTGATGACAATTTCTCTCCAAGTTAAAATTTGGGCTTTGTTCTCGCTCGACATATGGCTACAAGGCATAATGAATAATTCGGCATGAAACTGGCAGAATACAACTGAAAATCACCTTAATTCTGCGCACTGAAGGAGGAGCGACCAATAAGATAAACCTCCCTTCTTGCCATCAGAGAATGCACTGACCTCCAGCTTCCCGATTAACAATCACACTCAGTCTTGAAAAGTTTGATTTCGCATGAGACAAATAGTTCAAACGATAGCACAGAAAATGAATGAATTAGTACCATGTGACAATGTATTTCCAATAGGAAGGTCCAGAAAATTTTTGGGTTAACTGTATATCCTTACAAAGTGTGTCAAGGGTGGCTGTGTGTTTTGCATTTAGAGAAAATAAAAGTATTTTTGTGTGATGAATGTATACTAAAAGGCACATGTGAATTTAATCTCAGATGTTTGTAGTGTTTTGAAACTTAGCTTTATAACATAATTTTAAGAGTTTTTTGTACAACACACACACATATACAGACACACATGTGTATGTGTATATATATGTGTGTATATATATATATATATATATATATATATATATATATATATATATATATATGTATATATATATATATATATATATATATATATATATATATATATATATATATATATGTATATGTATATATATATATATATATATATATATATATATATATATATATGTATATGTATATATATATATATATATATATATATATATATATATATATATATATATATATATATATATATATATATATATATACCCTTGACTAGTTTTGTGATCCATTGCACTCTCTTTTCTTGACAATTGCCTTTCGATATTTTGTACAGATGTGTACATATGAAAATATTGTAAAAAATGAGTATTTTTTTCTTTTACCAAATAAAAGAAAACATAATACAGTTTATAATTTAACTTGTAGAATGCTTAAAGTTACCTGAGAAACATGTTAATAAAATCACAGGAGATGCATATCAGCTGCTGAGAAATATAAGAATAGCTTTCAAATATCTGGATGAAGAGATGATCAAGAAATTGATAACACCATTGATTCGACTAAAGTTAGAATATGCGGCATTGATTTGGTCACATCATTGTTACATATCAACCACAAAGCCTCTAGTTAATGAGAAGGAAAGTAACTAATAGTGAAGGCACCACCCAGATAACTACTAGGAAAACACAGGTGAAATATACAGATATTAGTTCTTACTTTGTCAGTGCTCAGCATAAGATTGTTCACATAATCAACGAACTCTAAAAAATTCTATGAAAATACAACTAGGTAAGGACACGCACACAAGCAAAAACAAGAGGACAATTATAACTCAAGAAAGAGTAAACATGTCTTGGAATAGTCTGTAAGCCTCTACATAGAGCTGATATGTATATGAACGAAGAATATCCATGAGTTTATGATTAAAATATATAATGGGGCGGCTGGAAACAGGAGACCACAAGGTAAACTAGTTCTCTATAATATTCGTAACTCGTATATATAAGTTAGTCCATGTATCATGCTCCTAATTCAATAGCTTTGGTGTGGCAGTATGGTGGTGGATGTTGTTTAATAGCTATCGAGGAACATATGTTTGATCCTTCTATCTTATTAACATCACTCGTTGTCTCATTGTCTGATATTAAAAAAAGGCGGAAATTCGCTCAAGACAGGCTTCGTCAGGTGAGAATCAGATAGGAAATCGAGCATTCCATGTTGGTCTTATCCTCTCTATCCCCTGCGACGCGGCTGTAGGGAAGGAGGAGGCAAGGGGCGGGAAGACCTGTGACAGAGCAGACCCTCTCACTCGACCACAACACGATCTGATAAGTGACGGGAGAGAGAGAGAGAGAGAGAGAGAGAGAGAGAGAGAGAGAGAGAGAGAGAGAGAGAGAGAGAGAGAGAGATTTTTCTATACGTAAATGTTTGCTAGAATTCATGATAGGTGATCAAACAAAGAAGTCATTAAATTGTTTCTCCTTATGGTCATGGTAATTAGTGTGTGTGTGTGTGTGTGTGTGTGTTTTCGTTTTTCCCTTCCTTTTTTTTCCTGCGTCTTCTTTTAGCATCCCTCACCGGAGCGTTGTTTTACAGAGTTAATTTATTCATGGTCACACTCCAGTTTCCACTCTAACCCCTACACACACACACACACACACACACACACACACGGCATTTTAATTACACCGTTGCATATTACGTTCTATGTAATCATTAATCATTTATTCTATTTCACGTATACTCTTACTTATCACAAATACCTATCATTCTAATTTGAAGATCGAACCATTTACATATAATGATAATATTACTAATGGTGATACTACTACAATTCCACCTTCCTCTCCATCTTACCACCTCGTTCACCGCATCTTTAACAATCCTTTCAATTAACTGTAGTCACCCTTCACCCCACCTCATTCGCTATGTTGTCGGTCATTCATTGGGAGGCCAAGTCAAACATTGCCCCGTCGAGTCTCCACGCTCCCTTCCCGTGTAGGATCCTATTACTCTGCTCTTGACCTATCGCCCTCTCGCTGCCCTCCCCCTAACCTTCATTCTCCGCGCATGACCCCGCCTCGCTGACCACCACGTCCTCAGCGAGTGTTGGCTCACGGGTGGTCACGGCTAAGGTTAGAGAATTAGAGAAGTCTTGTTGTTTTAGTTAGAAGTAGTAGTAGTAGTAGTAGTAGTAGTAGTAGTAGTAGTAGTAGTAGTAGTAGTAGCAGCAATAATTGTTGCTTGGCGGTAGCGGTAGTCTTTTTTTTCTTTCTTTCTTTTTCAATGAATATGCTGTTTCCTATAGCCTTTAGGAAAAAGAGAAGTGTATGTACTTTATATGCTGATTTAGTTATTCAAAATAATCCTCTTCCTTATGTCATTGTGGTCACGAAGTTCGTACTATTGGTATAAATGTTTGAATTCCTGAATATCGTTTGGGTCTTTTGTTTTGCGGGACAGCGACGCTACGCTCGCCCGCAAATTGGCGCAAAACCCTGTCACCGCGTAGGTCAGTGTGTTGTTTGCAATGACTGTAATGCACATTTACCAATTAGTGTCCAAAGTAGCGTACCCCAACAACTACGTTTGAGGTGTAGATAGTCCGTGTGTGTGGTCTCATTAAGATGGAAACCGTGCGTGTTAAGTGTAGTGGCCTGTGGCTGCGCCGCTGCGTCAGACGAGGACGACGCCGCGACGCCATTCGGAAACCATTCAGTAGCCATCAAGAGCTCACCAGTAAGGTAATGTGCATTAATAAACCCCTATACTCATGAATGAAGTACTATTCAATCCAACTGGAAGCTTCATATCAATATATTGGAATGTTATTAGTGTTCATCTCTTATCTTATAGCTCCTGGCATCATCATCTTAATCATTACTACTACTAATCAAATATATAAGCATTACGCGTGATGTAGGCGGCTAAGTGTCGTATTTTGGTCAGGGGAAATTGACAAACTATTGTAGTCGGTTAGGAAATAAGTGACGTGACGTGAGGCTTCATTTAAAAAAGCCCTTAACTGTTAACCTTATACCCCGTAGATAAACAGAAAACGGTTTTAATCGTGCGTATGTAAACAAAGGCGCTTTTTTACCTTAAACCGTTAGGAGACTATGTGGCAGTCAAAAAATTGCCCGTGGTTAGGCTATGTTAGGCAATTCATTGAGTAAAAATGTTGCAGTTAGGAGACAATGCGTGGCAGTTAAGAAATTAAATGTGGTTATGTTATCTTATGAATATAGTAATTCTTGATATTGGTTCCCTTGCAAAATTTATTTTTGCCACTCTCTTTCTCTCTCTCTCTCTCTCTCTCTCTCTCTCTCTCTCTCTCTCTCTCTCTCTCTCTCTCTCTCTCTCTCTCTCGACGGTGACCTGCAGGTGGAGTGTGGCACATAATGGCACCACTGTTAAGGGCGGACGTGTGAGTACAGTGCCTCATCTCAGCTGCACCTGATCCATCACACGTAACTTAGATTATTAATAAGATCAAAAGGAAATGTGTTATATCTTCTCTATCGCTTTTATTATTATTATTGTTATTGTTATTGTTATTATTATTATTATTATTATTATTACTATTATTATTATTATTATTATTATTATTATTATTATTATTATTATTATTATATAAGCTTACTTTTTAACTGTTTGCGAGGGATGAGGTATTATAGTGGTGCCAATTACGTATTGTTCTGGTTCCGGGACTATAATTTTTGTAGAGAGTAACAGGAAGCTGGAGGAAGATTATAAACACGAAGAGAGATAGGAAGAAAGCCTTGAGATAAAGTTTATTTGTGTTGGAATACCTTAAAGAATTACGTTGTCTTTGTTATCGTGGTAGATCTGGTGGTGGCCAGTGCACGAACATGATTCCCTTATATTAAAACTTTTTATTAGAGGAAGCGAAGAACGTTGGGAAACTTATATTACAAGGAAAGTGAAGCAGTTTTAACATTTTTCCACGCACGCTTTAAGAGAAGAACAAAATAAAAGCCTTTAGTTGCCGTTGCATATTAGAATGAGACACAAGGCTGAGTCCTGCGTGACGGTGCGGTATGTCACACGTGCAGGAACTTCATGTTTGTTTATATTCAAGATTGTAAGTGTTTGGTGCTTAGTAAGTATGTAGATGCATGGTATCTACAGAGAGAGAGAGAGAGAGAGAGAGAGAGAGAGAGAGAGAGAGAGAGAGAGAGAGAGAGAGAGAGAGAGAGAGAGAGAGAGAGAGAGAGAGAGAGAGAGAGAGAGAGAGTCTGATTCTTGTTTGTGTGTGTTAGCCACAAAGACAGCATACACAAGTACGTAAAGACCCCACAAGGAATGCAGGAGAAGCAGTAGAACGTTGGGGTGTTGGGGGGTTGAGGGTGTTGGGGGGTTGGGTGTTGTGGGGTTGGGGGGTTGGAGTGGTGTCACTATAGATGACAGATCCCCCATTGTTGACTCGAAGGAAAACCTGGTTGAGTGACAGTTTAGTTGTTGACGTAGACGCAGCTGGGAAGTTAGTTGTTGTACTGTACCTTCCTTCCTGCCTCTTCCTCTGCTAGGGTTAATGTTCTTACTACTTACAAATGATCGTCGTCAGCCTCGGTTGTGCGGAAAACCTTTGCATTATTCGCTTTGAAACACTCGTGGTGAGCAAATGTGATTCATTCAGTATTTAACCTAGATAATTGAACCTCCTCTTGGCTTGCCTTCTATTACGTCTTCGAGGATTATCTCAGATGTTTCTTTGCATATACTCATGTCAAATGTCAACTGGTATATTATATTTATTGTATTTTCATTTCTGATACTTCCATTATCTCTTAAACATGTCATACAGGAGTCATTTTCATGAGGCAAGTGGTTGAAGGTGGACGATCTCCTGTGAAATGAGAAGACAGCTCTAGAGTACGTGATAGAAAGGGGAGAAGGAGACTGAAAGGATTATAACATGCAAGGAAGGAATGTAAGGACAGGCATAGAGACTTATGCCGTGGCCATCCCATAGGGAGGGGCGGGGAGGATCTTAGCAACAAGCATCCGAGAGATAGCTAGATAAATTTATTCCTCTTAAAGTACATACTTATTTACAATCAATGATGATAATATTAGTAGTAATAATAGTTATTATAATAATATTAATAATAATATTAATGATAATATTATTATTATCATTATCATTATTATTATTATTATTAGTAGTAATATCATTATTATTATTATAACTGCTGCTACTACTACTAATAATTCTATTACTTCTGCTTCTACTACTACTACTACTACTACTACTACTACTACTACTACTACTACTACTACTACTACTACTACTACTACTACTACTACTGCTATTAATGTTACTACTACTACTACTACTACTACTACTACTACTACTACTGCTACTACTACTACTACTACTACTACTACTACTACTACTACTACTGCTATTAATGTTACTACTACTACTACTACTACTACTACTACTACTACTACTACTACTACTACTACTACTACTACTAGTACTATTTTTTTTTATAGTAGTAGTAGTGAAGTAGTAATAGTAATATTAGCAGTAGTAGTAGTAGTAGTAGTAGTAGTAGTAGTAGTAGTAGTAGTAGTAGTAACAATATTTTATTAGAAGTATTATTATGATTGTTGCAGCAACCATACTATACTATACTACTATACTAGCAGTTGCTTTCATAACAAAAAACCCTCAATGCATACTCGGAATGTGTGTGTGTGTGTGTGTGTGTGTGTGTGTGTGTGTGTGTGTGTGTGTGTGTGTGTGTGTGTGTGTGTCTGTGATTGTGTGTGTGTGTGTGTGT
>JAPQNM010000002.1:13476873-13479373 GCA_029783475.1 Metacarcinus magister
GAACTGTCAAACAACTCTTGCTTAGTATTGTAGCTCCATCCTCTTTACCATGCATGACTTACGTTCCTCATCCTTGGTACTCGAGAACTCCTTTTCAGGTACTTACATCATCACAATAGTATGCACTTATGCGTGATGGAGTTTACTTTTCAAAATTCAAGTACCTACTATTATCCAGAGATATTATCAAGTACCTCAAACAATTACCGGTGATTAATTTGATTTGCTGATGAATGTTGGTTAAGATTATTACGAGTGTGAGGCTTGAGTGAGAAGCTGTGTATCCATACTTTACTTAGACAAGGTGAGGTTATTATGAACATCTAGCTTGTGTCAGTGGGTCGAGCCAAGGGTGTTTTATAATTGGAAAGTTCCTGATACACAGACCCCCTCAATCCCACCACTCTTTATTTTTTTTCTCTCCTTCTCTCAAAATAACACACACACACACACACACACACACACACACACACACACACACACACACACACACACACACACACACACACACACACACACACACACACACACACACACACACACACACACACACACACTTCCAGCTGCATCATGGTATAGCAACATTTTGTGACATTTTCCACGTAGTATGTCTGCTTTACGGATTGTAGCAAGTCATGGTTGTCAGTGGATGAATGAAGTGTTTGTTTGTTTGTTTGTTTGTTTGTTTGTTTGTGTGACTTTGATGAAACACTTACAAACATGATTTATTTTTTATTTTTATTTAATTGACTGATAGGGGTTTGTATATTTGTACAATTATTTAGGTTACGGGTAATGGATGTATACATTATTTGCATTACTGATAACGTATACATACATTATTTAGATTACGGATAAAAGATGCACACGCACACACACACACACACACACACACACACACACACACACACACACACACACACTCGTAGTCTATATAACTTATTAACACATTATCTGCATAACTCACATTTTCTCTTCACACTTTGCTTCGTGGTTCATCCATAACCGTATATATATCTCATCACACTCCTTCAAGCTTGACCCAACCCACCCACCCACCCACCCACCCAACCCACCCACCCACCCACCCACCCACCCACTTCCCCCCAATGCTCGTGTGTGGGTGGGCCAGTATGAACATCACTCACACTTAATTAGGAGTGAGGTGGGTCGGGAGAGTGTACAGTATTCTCATTACCGCCTTTTTTTTCTTCTCTCTCTCTCTCTCTCTCCTCTCTCATCTCTCGATCTCTCTCTCTCTCTCTCTCTCTCTCTCTGCTCTCTCTCTCTCCTCTCATCTCTCTCTCTCTCTCTCCTCTCTCTCTCTCTCTCTCTCTCTCTCTCCCCCCTTTCCCCTTTTTCATCTTCGTTTCCTCTAACAATTCTCTTTTCTTTCCTTCCTTGTTTCTTGTCTTCCTCTTCTCTGTTTCTCATATTTTTTTTACCACTTCTCTCTTCCTCATCTTTACTAGTTTTCCTTTCTTACTCTCTGCCATGGCCGCGTATATTTTTTTTTATAGCATCACCACCACCCGCCGTGTCCGATTCCTTGCACCATGACTTCGGATACGGTTATAAGATTTCCGCATTTCTCTTGCCTGCCTCAGATTTTGTATTATTTTTAGATCTTAGTGCGTTGAGTCATGATGTTTTTGGGGCACATGGGGGTGAGAGAGAGAGAGAGAGAGAGAGAGAGAGAGAGAGAGAGAGAGAGAGAGAGAGAGAGAGAGAGAGAGAGAGAGAAGAGAGAGAGAGAGAGAGAGAGAGAGAGAGAGAGAGAGAGAGAGAGAGAGAGAGTAAATGAGTGAGTGAATGTGGTATGTTGCTTTGGGTGACTGTTTTACCAGGTGACCGATGGGATGGCAATGGTGATGATGATGATGATGATGATGATAATAATAATAATGATGATAATAATAACATAAGAACAAAAAAATAAAGATGATGATGATAAGACCCTTTAAACTATACCAAAAATCAAGAAATTTCATAACATCCTTTAATATAATACACTCAATGCATGGACGCTAACGTCTATATATGTGAATTAACGATAAAATACAAAACGTGGTGGTGGTGGTGGTGGTGGTGGTGGTGGTGGTGGTGGTGGTGGTGGTGGTGGTGGTAGTAGTAGTAGTGTCATAGCAATGTATAATGCAGGAAAGGAATGAAGGGTGGACTGAACACAGGCTTAGGAGGGGGAAGACGTGAGTATTTTTAGTGGTGGTAATGGTAACAAGAATAGGTGATAAAGTGTGGCATTGTTGACGTCCCTTCCAGTTGAACATGTTGTATAGTCCTCACCAATGAAGGAAATTGAAGTACTTTAAAGAAGGTTAAGTTAGGTTAGAATTGAAGCAAGTGCAGTGAAGGCGAGGCGAGGCTTGTTGCTCTACGATGCTTGAGGTGGAATTTGAGGTGCATGACCCCTTGGTGCTGTGGTGGTGTGGTGGTGTGGTGTGGTGGTGCTGGGGTGGTGTGGTAGTGCTGTAGTGCTGTA
>JAPQNM010000002.1:13484373-13486873 GCA_029783475.1 Metacarcinus magister
ATATTCGCATTCCCAAACCAGCGGGAGGGACGGGGTGCGGCGGGCTGGGAGGGGAGGGAGGGAGGGGAGGGAGGGAAGGAGGGAGGGAGGGAGGTAGGGAGGGATGGCAGGGAGGGAAGAATGAAGGGAAGGGAGGGAAGGCAGGCAGGGAGGTGTTGGCCGAGACGCCGCTGGCCACGACGTGAGGGGCCAGTGATGAGAAATAAGGAGATGAACGTTCTAAAATATTACCCCGCCAGCCCGCCAGCCAGCCGCTCATCACCCACTTGGAGGGGAACGCAGCCTCCTGTTATGAAGACAATTAAGGGTAAACTAACAATCCCTTCCTCGTTGGATTTTATAGATGCTGTTTAGACCGACACGCAACACACGCATAAGGTCGCAGAAGGGTGTATGGAGAGTGCATGTGGTGAGGCCGGTCACCGCACCACACCGCTGGCTTCCGTATATGGCCGCCGGATAATTGAGCGTCTGCATGAGATATGAATTATTCAGCTTTTGAGGCAGTCAGACGCGATGATTAGCTCCACCGAACCCGCCGTGAAGGGAGCGAGTCATGACAGTTTACATCCAACCTCGCCACCCAGATTACCACCCCGGCAAGATGGAGGAGGGAGGGAGGGACGGAGGGAGGGAGGAGCTGTTGCAGGAAGGACCAGATATTATACAAGAGATAGGGTAGATGGATGGAAGAGGAAGGATGGAACGGAAGGGCAAGATCAGTACAAATATAAATGATGAGAAGTCTGTCAAAGCTACTAAAGAAATGACTGACTTTTAACAATATGCAATGCTGATAATTAAATGAACACACATCGTATATAACATCCACGTCCAAAACAGGCTCAGAACACGCTCAGAACACGTTGGCAGCGCATATATAGATAGAACGGAGATGAGGTGGGAGTCAGTCTGTCTTAACCACACATTCCTAACAACCTTTACTATTGCCCGGAAGCGAAAAACCAGCCACAGCAGATTTCAGAACAAGAAGAAGTAGATGATATAAAAAAAAAACGACACCCCAAGGCAGTAAGGGAAGCAGTAGCACAAGTGAGTTATGTATTAGCTACCGAGACACGCATTAAACACAAAAAAATAGAAGAACTACTACGATAACCGACAAACCCCTTAAGCCAATCGCCACATTACACGCCACTCTGGAACTTATGGAACAGTGTATTAATTTTCAATCTCCCTTGGTTCGTAAAGCCTCGGAGTTATTTGGTGTTAAGGTTTGCTCTGCCTAATAATAAGTGTACGATATTGAACTTCTGCTGCCTCACCTTTTGATGTATAAGATAAAAGTTTAGGTACGGTATCACTTCTTAAGGAGGTAGTAGTAGTAGTAGTAGTAGTAGTAGTAGTAGTAGTAGTAGTTATAATGATAGCAGTATTAATAGTAATAGTAGTATTAATTGTGGATTATTTGTCATTGTTGATTTTGCAAACTAAATATTAAGAGAGAGAGAGAGGAGGAGAGAGAGAGAGAGAGGAGAGAGAGAGAGAGAGAGAGGAGAGAGAGAGAGAGAGAGAGAGAGAGAGAGAGGAGAGAGAGAGAGAGAGGAGAGAGAGAGAGAGAGAGAGAGAGAGAGAGAGAGAGAGAGAGAGAGAGAGAGAGAGAGAGAGAGAGAGAGAGAGAGAGAGAGAGAGGAGAGAGATGAGAGAGAGAGAGAGAGAGAGAGAGAGAGAGGAGAGAGAGAGAGAGAGGAGAGAGAGAGAGAGAGAGAGAGAGAGGAGAGAGAGAGAGAGAGAGAGAGAGAGAGAGAGAGAGAGAGAGAGGAGAGAGACGAGAGGAGAGAGAGAGAGAGATGAGAGAGAGAGAGAGAGGAGAGAGAGAGAGAGAGAGAGAGAGAGAGAGAGAGAATATGGAAATGATGATGGAAACTTCAATGCAGTGCTCCTAATAGTGATCTCTAACATTTCTTTCCTGTGTGTGTGTGTGTGTGTGTGTGTGTGTGTGTGTGTGTGTGTGTGTGTGTGTGTGTGTGTGTGTGTGTGATGGTCCACAGGTTTAAATACCCATTATGATAACCTTGAAAACACTGCATTAAGGAAATAGGTTTTTAAGAGTCCATCTAGATAAATTTCAAGTTCAATATTCGTAAATAAATTTTAAAAAGGTGATAAAAGAATAATTACTCCTTTTATAAGTGTAAGTTTGGCCTGAGTGTTCTATCCTGACGCCTCAGAGCTTGTCAACGTCACTTGATTCTTCATTAAAGGTTGTATAAAAATGCCTTCTTAAAAATAGACCAAGTTAACGTCAGTGGATGGAAATATTTATGGAAGTATAATTAAAAATAATCGTGTTAATATCCTTGAAAGTTTGATGTAATTACACTCATAACCTAAATTTATATGAAGAATTTTTTGTACGTCAAATTTGCTAATCTTTTATAGAACACTTTCTCCATTTATGACTAAAGTTAAACGGTTGTTAATCTTTACATGCAGAGTTTAATAAAGCCCTGACGAAGTGGCTTCAAGATAAGGCAAT
>JAPQNM010000002.1:13494373-13504373 GCA_029783475.1 Metacarcinus magister
GTTTTGTTCTTTTCCCTTCCCTTCCCTTTTCCTTTTTTTCTTTTCTCATAATTATCTTTCTTTTTTACCTTCTCTTCATTCTCGTTACCTGTACTTTTCATTTCCTCTTCCTTTCCTCCATCTTCGTTCCTCTTCCTCCATCTTCTCCTTCGCTATCCTTCCCTTCTTTAATTTCTCTTTCCCTCCTCTCTCGTCTCCTCATTCCCTCTCCACCTCTACCTTTCCTTTCCTCACCCCATTGCCTCCCCCCCTATCTCCCTCATCACATCTCTCTCTCTCTCTCTCTCTCTCTCTCTCCTCATCTCTCTCTCTCTCTCTCTCTCTCTCTCTCTCTCTCTCTCTCTCTCTCTCTCTCTCTCTCTCTCTCTCTCTCTCTCTCTCTCTCTCTCTCTCTCTCTCTCTCACCTGCGTGTTAATGGCAGGTGGTAATAGAGGTAATATAACGCTACTCTCACTCCAATACTTGTGATTAGTACAATACATACACACACACACACACACACACACACACACACACACACACACAGTCTCTCTCTCTCTCTCTCTCTCTCTCTCTCTCTCTCTCTCTCTCTCTCTCTCTCTCTCTCTCTCTCTCTCTCTCTCTCTCTCTCTCACACACACACACACACACACACACACACACACACACACACTCATCTTATGATCAACCATATTTAATAGTCTCATTACGTCCCCTCCAGCATCCATCTCCATAACTTTGACACATGCGCACGCTAACACACAGACACACACACACACACACACACACACACACACACCCACCCACCCACCCACCCTTACGCCCCTTCCCCCCCTCCCTCACGCCCCTTCCCCCCCCTCCCTCCTCCACACAGCAAGACAAGAGACACCCCAACAAAGGGTAGGTCAGTCATATGCCTGATAGTAGAGACGCCCCAACGAGGCAAGGAGGAGGGAGGAGGAAGATAGGGCTGCATTTGGCTTGAGGATGATCACTGCTAAGGGAGTCCTGGCAAGTGATGCTTCATTGTAATAAATAGATAAGAAGTTATGATAGATACTTAAAGGAAAATGAAGAAAGAAATGATTGACATCTGCCGAGATAAATTTTTGTAAACCAGGTAATATAAGGTGATCGTCCCTTCGCACAAAAACCTTTCTTCCCCGTATATGGCGGCGTACAATCCTTTACTGGGGGGGGAAAAGTGTATGTTCACTTGTTTATGTGGTCCCGTCACCCTTGGCCGGGGCAGCACACAGCTACTCGGGTCCGTGTGCGCCGCGGGGAGGTGCGGGGAGGTGAGGAGCTTCCCATAAAGTGCTAGACGCTGCTGGCTCGGAGGTGATGTTTAGTGCGGGGAGGACGTGGCGGCGGCGGATGAGGCTTTACCGTGTGCTACGTACTTACTTTGTTTATGTAACTTTATATTTTACACTTTATTTAATTCTTGGCTACATTGGTGTGACCTTGTAGCCTCTTGTAGCTCCTTCACCTCCTCACCGCCACTTCCTTTATCACTTCATTACTTCCTTCACACTTCACCCTTCACCCTTGCAACGCTTTTATGACATTGATAACCTACAGCTTTATATTGCCACATTATATACAATTATATATATATGTATATATATATATATATATATATATATATATATATATATATATATATATAGTATATATATATATATATATATATATATATATATATATATATATATATATATATATATATACATACATATAATATTTTTTTCTTCTTCCTAATAAACAACAAAACACTATAAAATCAAATTAGAAAAATTAGAATGTAATACTAATACTTTTAGAAACCATTGTAAACATTAATACTAAACAAAGAAATCAAGAAAGAATATTAGATAAGCTAATAATTTTGTACATGTAATTTCAGTTATTTTTCATAGATTCTATTTTTTTTTGTTTATTGGTATCAATATGTTTTCATATTCATTTGAATTATTTTGAAGATAATGAATGCTTTGTCTCCCTTTTATTTGATATACATTTAATGCAAAATGAAAATGTTACGTCAAAATTCTTTCTCATTTTTAATTTATTTTCCTAATAAGAAACAAAACATTATAAAAACATATTAGAAAAATCATAAAGTAATTATAATAATTTTAGAACCCATAGAAAACATTAATAAATAACGAAATTAAGAAGAAAAAAAAATTAAAAAAGCTAATCATTATTTTGTACGCATTTTTTCAAAAATTTCTCAGATTCTTTTTTTTCTTTCTTTATTGGTTTTATATGTTGTCTTATATTTATTTGAATTAATTGGAAGATAATAAATGCATTTATATATATAGTATGAGCTTGAAGACTTCCTTGAGTATGTGATGACGCACGTCAATGTGATGTTTGAGCAGGAACTGTCACGGAACACCTCGGGGAAGGCTCCTTCCGTACTGTTAACCGTGTCATCTTCAAGGGGCGTGAGGCCATCCGCAAGGCCAGCAAGTCTGGCGGGGACCCCATCGGGTTCCTGTGGGAGGCACGGGTCACCTTGGAGGTGGATGGGGCAGGGGGCGCGCCGCGCCTGCACGCCCTCAGCGCCGAGCCGGCTGTTGCCGTCATGGACTACGCCGGCGTGCCGCTGCACCGGTACTTCGGCCAGAGGTGCACGGTGGACACGTTCCTGCAGGTGGTAGCGGGCCTGGCGGAGAGCCTGGCTGAGGTGCACGACAAAGGATTCGTGCACAACGACCTCAAGTTGGACAACATCACGGTGTCAGACACGCCCTCCAGCCCCTGTGTGCACGTGATTGACTTTGGGCTGGCCACGCGGGTGCACGACAGCTTCTACTTTGATCTGTTTGACCTGCCCAGCGGCCTGGAGGAGCAGGAGTACGCCTTCTTCAGGTCCCCGGAGCTGAGGCAAGGCAAGCCCCTGCACCCCTCCAGCGACGTGTTCAGCGTCGGGGTGATGCTGAGGCACGTGTGTGCGTGCACGCAACACCCGCGGCTCAACGAGCTGTTCGAGCCCCTGGTGGAGTCGTGCCTCAAGGCGTACCCTAGGCAGCGGCCTTCTCTGGGCAGATCCTTGGCGGCACCAAGGACACCAAGGAGTGAGCGGTCACCCTAAACAGGGCACGGACGCCCCCTCCCCCCCAGGGAACATATTCCTCCCACGACCCTTCCAAGGACATTTACTTTGTTTGTTTGTTTGTTTCAATTTAATTTTATAAAAAAATATAAAACAAAAAGAATGTTCATGTGAAAATATTTGTTAAAATATCTAAAAGAAAAAACTTTTGTCTATTAATTAATCTTGAAATATTGTGTGAGATATAATAAAAAATAATTGTTAAGAAATCAATGTTAAAATATTGTGAAAAAATTTAATAAAAAGATAAAAAAATAAAAGTTTGTTAATACATTTATATTGAAATATTGTCTGAGAATGTATAAAAAAGTATATCAACCTTTTTGTCAAATTAATGTTCACATATGTATTTTCATAATAGTTCGTTTGAGACTAAATGTAAATGAATGATTGTTACTGACTCTCAGAGAAGGTCAACCATGTTTGTTCTGTGTATATATATTTATATATATATATATATATATATATATATATATATATATATATATATATATATATATAACACACACACACACACACACACACACACACACACACACACACACACACACACACACACACATCTATGAGTATAATGATGTTAGTGTTGGTATGTGAGCAGTGTCCAGGTAGTGACAGTATCAGTGTGTGTGTGTGTGTGTGTGTGTGTGTGTGTGTGTGTGTGTGCCTGGCCTCGCGGGGTGCATCAAGCAGCGTGGAAGTCTCAGACAGTCTCAGATAGATAAGGAAAGTCGCCTCACTAAATCCTCTCCTCAGTCCACTCTTCCCCGTTGCGGCCCCTCTAAGTGCCTTGCCCACTACTCATCACGGAGCCTTGTGATGCGCCTGTGTATATTTATGTATGTGTGCATGCGTCTATGCACATGCACACGTCACCCTCTCAAGTGTATGCTCATAGCGGGGTGCCATCTCTCCTGTTTGTACAAGTGCTTGCGGCAGAAGGTCATTCTGTCTCTGTTTCCTCTCTCTCTCTCTCTCTCTCTCTCTCTCTCTCTCTCTCTCTCTCTCTCTCTCTCTCTCTCTCTCTCTCTCTCTCTCTCTCTCTCTGTCTCTCTGTCCTCTCTGTCTCTGTCTCTCTCTCTCTCTCTCTCTCTCTCTCTCTCTCTCTCTCTCCTCTCTCTCTCTCTCTCTCTCTCTCTCTCTCTCTCTCTCTCTCTCTCTAATATATATACAGTGTTTATCAAAGTAAAGCTAAGTCTACACATGCTCCTTCACACACCACGTTGGCTGTATTGGAATTTCTTGGTGTCCATACATGATGTTCCTGAGGTGAGGCTGTTTGTCGTAAGTCCTTAAATAGAAGAAAAAATGGACTATTGTGTTGGGTTCGCAGCGTAGGGGTCCGTCACCTGAGGAACGAGACCCCTTGCTGGTGCTGGATACCCCACTCTACCTTCCTTCCCATTTCCCAGTCGCTCGCCAGCCCGGGAGACAGTACGAAGCCATTGTATCTGGATCTTAGTACGAGGGACCCTGGTACCAGTATTCCTTCCGTACCCAGACCACACTCACATCCGTTTTCTTTCCCTCTCCAAGATAAACTGGACTGGTAACGATTATATTTTTTTTTCATTCGTAACTTAATAACTGTTTATACTAATTAACTTGCGTTTTAACCTTATCTGGTCTAATTTAATCACTATAACCTGTGTTTGGATACAGTGAATGAATTTAGTTTGTGTTAGAAAGAGTACTACATAGGCTGAGGAGAGAGAGAGAGAGAGAGAGAGAGAGAGAGAGAGAGAGAGAGAGAGAGAGAGAGAGAGAGAGAGAGAGAGAGAGAGAGAGAGAGAGAGAGAGAGAGAGAGAGAGAGAGAGAGAGGAGGAGAGAGAGAGAGAGAGAGAGAGAGAGAGAGAGAGAGAGAGAGAGAGAGAGAGAGAGAGAGAGAGAGAGAGAGAGAGAGAGAGAGAGAGAGAGAGAGAGAGATAATGCAGGGGACATATTTATCTTTAAAAAAATAAGAATATTCTCCCACATAAACTGAACAGACAGCGCAGGGGACAGGCTTCTCTTTTAATGATAAGAAAATCCGCCTGTGTATATATCAAGAAACAGAAAAATCGTATATAGTTTCGTAGGTATTCTGAGCCAACCTAACATATTTGAGGCTGTTTGGGCGGGTCTTATTTCTTTATTTTTCCATCCTCTGGTATTACTGAAGCACACTCAAGAGGGAGGGATTTAACCACTTAAAGAACTAACTATATTAATGTGCTTTTGAATATCTCTCTCTCTCTCTCTCTCTCTCTCTCTCTCTCTCTCTCTCTCTCTCTCTCTCTCTCTCTCTCTCTCTCTCTCTCTCTCTCCATGTTTATTTAATCTTTCTTCACTTGTGTCTTGAACCAGAAACTTGTCTTGATGTGGCAAGACATTTAGACATGACAGTTTGATCACCGCCATCACTCTCTCCTTACCTGAAAGTCGAAGTTAATCTTGTAAATATAAAAACAAAAACAACATGACCGATGACTCACAGCAGCCTCTTCCTCTTCCTCAACCCTTCACCTGCTGGCGCCTACCTCGTGCACGCCTAAATTAAGAAACAAAAGAACATTGGTAACATAAGATGATCGCGTTTGCATCTATATATACCGTTGTGAACCTCATCAGCCTTCTACTCTACTATCCTTTCTCTAATTCAAGTAGTTAGTGTAGAGTAGTTGTATCAAACAGCCTTCGCAGGGACCCTAGGGTATGTTGCTGTTTGTGTTCCCTTGTATTCCCTTGTATCAAAGTGGATGACTGATTCTAACAGTCACACATTATCCAGCTTACGTAAAATAAAACAAAAAATAACATGAAAGATCGATGGATACATAGATGAATGGATAAACGGATAGGTGTTGTTTTCAATATTTCGTTATCCTGCTTGATAATGGTGGGTAGACAGAGGTGCACCGCAGAGCACACTATGCATTATGGTGGGGCTGTTCGGCGCATCTCAGGACAGGGTGGAGCCATATGCTGTCTCATTAAGGTTGTTTTCTCCTTTAAATGTGTAATCTCTTGATCGGCGGCGCGCCACATCACTCTTGTGTCGCTGGTATCGTGGACACTTTCTATCTTGTTAACTAGATATCTCTTCTTGTGAGACCTCGATGCTAGGTACAGTACATGCACTCTGCACGTTGTTGTACCTCCTTCAATAACTCTGAGGCAACGGTTGACGAGTAGAATCTTTGCTTTATAGTATTTTCCTGACAAGTCTGACACCGTCTAGACTTGTTCTTTATTCACTCACTGATATTACTACTCGGAATTATTTTTGTTTACACACACACACACACACACACACACACACACACACACACACACACACACACACACACACACACACACACACACACACACATTGACATTAATCCAAAGTGATTAAGGTTGCCTGGTTGACTCTGAACTTGTGAGGACGCGCCAGAACCTTCTCAGAGGAATCCTTCAATCTTAATCGAGTTGAACGTTACAATTGAATGGAAGTAAATGATAAGTAATGATGTGTGCGTCATTCTGGATGTGTTCTCCTTGCAGCCGAGGTGAATGCGTGCTGCTTCCCTTGACAATGCGGCGTATAAGTCACTAGCTTTAGGACACCATCTGAACTAACCTTTGTGATCGGCCACACCCTACACGTGCCACATCGCTCCTTAGCCTGACTTATACTGGCGATACATCAATAGTATAAGTAGGTTTTCAGGACTAAAACCTCACTTTACAACGCATGTATTGCCTCTAAATCTACGTGTTTGCGCTGCGTGATGACAAAATAATGTGTATGTGTTTGGTGTGTGTCTTGGCGTTAATTTGGACAGTATGGCAACATCTGTTTGGTGTTTTATTTGTATTCATTTTATGTTGCTTTTTAAGGCGATCCCACTAACGAAGCAATATGTGAGAGAGAGAGAGAGAGAGAGAGAGAGAGAGAGAGAGAGAGAGAGAGAGAGAGAGAGAGAGAAAGAGAGAAAGAGAGAAAGAGAGAGAGAGGAGAGAGAGAATATAAAAGAAACAACAACCAATGTCTAGTTTATCAATACACCATAAAAGTCAAGACCTTGTTAGAATACCTTATGTATATGTATATTTTCTTGAACTTAGTCACTGCCTCCCACCTCTCTAACCCCTTTGACTTTCTTCCTTCCCTTTTGCAGGCCTCTACCTCCCTTCCTTCCTTCCCCCCTTCCTTCCCTCCCACTTAAAACAATCCCCCTTTCATTCTACCATCCATATACAGCCCATACATCCCTCCCCCTCCTCCCTCTCTTTCCCCGCCGCCACCCACTCTGTCCTTCCCTCCTCCACCTCCTCACACTTCTCCCTCGCTCCCTTCCCCCAAATGTTCCTCCTTGAGAGCTGTTAGAAGTAATAGCCTTTTAGCCGCCCTTACATACCTTCCTTTTCTATGTTACCCTTTTATTTTCACACTTTCCTATCTTTCCTATCCCTTCTCCTTCCTTTGTGTCTCTCTCTCCTTCCTTTCCGTTTCTTTACCTCATTTTTTTAAAGATATACCACTTATCGGTGACTCCCAGAAGATTCTTTATTCATTCTTACCCTTCACCCTTCTCCTCCTCCTTCTCCTTCTCTCCTTTCTTCCCTCTTGTCCTCTCCACCCCTCCCTCTCCCTCCTTGCCTCTCCTCCTTTTCTCCCTCTCCGTCACGTCGCCATAGGGAGAGAAGAGATTTAATTGTTTGTTTGTTGATGGCGTGACGCTGCGGTCTTGACGTCACCTCAGCCGATCTCCGGATCAGGATTTGTTTGTAAACAGTGTCACGCGGGAGGCAGTTTGGCGCACCGATCACCACCAACGAAACGGAATTAAACGAAGGAAAATAAAGAAGACTTACTTGGTTTTATTGCTACTACTACTGTTGCTGTTGTTGTTACTTTGAGCGACGAATCAGCATAGAGTAGTAGTAGTAGTGGTAGTAGTAGTAGTAGTAGTGATAGTAATAGTAGTAGTGAAAGTGGTAGTGGTAGTAGTAGTAGATGTTACTGTTGTTGTTTTTCTCTTACCATTGTTATTGTAATATCAACAACAACAACAATACCATAACTAGTAATACGAATGCAATAAGGTATTTACGTATATAAGTACATTAAAGTTGTTAAATGCTGGTAGAAAAAATAGCCACGTTAAACCATTGAAGTCAGCCTCTAGAAAGCAGGATCATGAATATTTTTTTTGGGGGGGTTTTCATTTAATTCACTCACACGCGCAGTAATTCGTCTTGGAACACATACATAATACATTAACCTTCCAGCGGACCACCACCACCACCACCACCACCATACTCAGGGAAGGATACGTTTTTTTTTCCGGCAATTTGAATATAATGTTTTTTTTTCTTCTTCTTCTTATTATTATTATTATTTCTACTTTACTGTATTTGTGATTGTTTATGTAGGGTGAGGGGAAGGTGAGAAGATGTGAGGGAGACAAGGAAGAGGACGCTGGGAAGGGAAGAGGAAGGGAGGAAGGGAGGAAGGGAGGGAGGAAGGGAGGGAGGGAGGAAGGGAGGGATTGGAACCAGAAGTTGCGAGTCTGAGTGAGTGAACGTTCCCCAGGGCGACATTTGGGGGCCCTCATTGATGCTTCTCTCTCTCTCTCTCTCTCTCTCTCTCTCTCTCTCTCTCCTCTCTCTCTCTCTCTCTCTCTCTCTCTCTCTCTCTCTCTCTCTCTCTCTCTCTCTCTCTCTCACTCTCACTCACACACACACAGATATGCAGATTTTCTATTGTCTTTCAATCCATTGTATACTTGTCTGTTTGATGAAACACACACACACACACACACACACACACACACACACACACACACACACACACCACACACACACACACACACACACACACACACACACACACACACACACACACACACACACACACACACACACACACACACACACCACACACACACACACACACACACACACCACACACACACACACACACACACACACACACACACACACCACACACACACACACACACACACACACACCACACACCACACACACACACACACACACACACACACACACACACACACACACACACACACACACACACACACCACACAACACACACACCACACCACACACACACACACACACACACACACACACACACACACACACACACACAACCACACACAACACACACACCACACCACACACACACACCACACAACCACCACACACACACACACACACACACACACACACACACCACACACACACACACACAACACACACACACACACCACACACACACACACACACACACACACACACCACACACACACACACACACACACACACACACACCACACACACACACACACACACAACACACACACACACACACACACACACACACACACACACACACACACACACACACACACACACACACACACACACACACACACACACACACACACACCACACACACACACACACACACACACACACACACACACACACACACACACACACACACACACACACACACACACACACACACACACACACACACACACACACCTGCGCCTACTAATTCTCTCCACAAACCAGGTGTTAACAAGAGCCTTGATAATGTAATAACAGGGAGGGAGGTCGAGGCTAGTAGGTACCTTTCGTCACGTCCAATTACTCGTCTCAGGATGAAGGAATACCTCACCCTCAAACCCCTATCCTACTCTATCCCGTCCCCTTATAACCCCTATCCTACTCTATCCCTCCTCCCATCATCCGCTTCACTCCTCCCTTCAGTCATAAGTTAAGGTTTGAAGTATTATCCATTTTCTTCGCTCATACAGAAAATGGTCAATAGATTCTCCCTTCCTTGCCTTCCCTTTTCTTTTTTCCTCTCTCCTTACCCTTTTATTCT
>JAPQNM010000002.1:13516873-13521873 GCA_029783475.1 Metacarcinus magister
GCTTTCTTTATTTCTTTCTTTTTTTTTCCTCATTTTGATTGGACGGGAAGACAGTCATTGAAAGAAAAAAGAACACGAGTTACAGACATGATTCATTACCGTTGTGAATGCAATTTGGGAGTGAATTATGAGGCACGAGAGAGAGAGAGAGAGAGAGAGAGAGGAGAGATAGAGAGAGAGAGAGAGAGAGAGAGAGAGAGAGAGAGAGAGAGAGAGAGAGAGAGAGAGAGAGAGAAAGAGATATATTGCTTTTATATTTGTAGCGTTCTAAGAGCAGGATAAGACGCATCCTCTCGCTAACCCCATCTAATAGGTAATGACAGACCTCAGGCTGACTTACTTAGTGTGTGTGTGTGTGTGTGTGTGTGTGTGTGTGTGTGTGTGTGTGTGTGTGTGTGTGTGTGTGTGTGTGACTGTAAGACCTTGAACGAATGAAGGCCAATATGCGTAAAATGTGGAAAGTTAAAAGTTATTGTAAAAAAATATTACCGCGAAATTTTCCTGCATTACCGTGATATTTATATATATATTTTTTATCATGAATTAATTAAGATTAGACCGTTTTTTTTTCTTCTATTTCCTTTCTATTCCTTGAGAAAAGAAAAGAAAAACAAGGAAATTAAGTAGATAGAACATATTATTCTTATCTGAGCATCATTTTACGTTTTTCCTTTAGTATTATAAACAAAAATGGGACGAAACTTTGATGGTATTTTAAGCAGTGGTTCACGTCACGCAAAACAACAACAACACTCAGATTAGAGGAGGTAACTCGAGAAGGCGAGCAAAGAAAAAAAACAAAAGAAAACGGTGAGTGGTTTGTGAGTTTGAAAAGGAAAATATGTCTATGTTTACATATGACGTCAGAGTGTTTGTGTCTTCTCATTGACCGTATGATGTGTTTTGACGGGCGGGGTCAGGGCGTGGGGGTGTAGAGGGGAGGGCGGGGTTGTCAGCTGATCAGAGGAGGGAAGGAGGGACAGAAGGGTGATAGGAGAGGATGATACAGAGGGAAGAGAGAAAACTTGATGAGGGTATTGTTGAAACGTAAGCAGGGAAAGATGGCAATCAGATACGTGTATATAGTGCATTGAAAGCTATAAGGAGGAGAAAATACGGGACCTAACCTAAACTAAACCTAACCCTAACCTAACCCAACCTAAACTAATTTAAACCTTACCTAATCTAACTTAATCTAACCTAATCTAACCTACCTTAATCTAACCTAACTTAATCTAAACCTATCCTAAACCTAACCTAATCTAACTTAACCTAATCTAACCTAATTTAAACCTAACTTAACCTTACTTAACCTAACCCAACCAGACCTAAGTGAATTTTGCTACGAGATTAGGGAGCCATTGGAAAGGAAGAACTTGCATCTCCTCGTCATGTTTATAGAAGGGAAGGTGGTTGATGTAGGAGTCTGGTAGTCACTTCACTCATGTTACGTGACATTATCATCATCAGGAAAACAGTGAGGAAGGACGTGGAGCTCCTGGGGCGCTGATTGAAGAGAGAGAGAGAGAGAGAGAGAGAGAGAGAGAGAGAGAGAGAGAGAGAGAGAGAGAGAGAGAGAGAGAGAGAGAGAGAGAGAGACAGAGAGACTTTCGTTTTTATATGTTCCGAGATTAAATTAATTTGGCCTAAACATCACTAAAATGAAAGATAGTGGCTGGGTTGTACATATAAAAACTCAGAGCTGACCTCTTTATACTTGCCACACACTCTGGCTTCAAGATCGCAAAAACAGGGGAAGGGAAGCATTACTCAGTGTTAAAAAAAAAACCACCCATATATTCCTATTAACATAAACGGATTCCTCCCCACAACTCACTCGTGTCCTAAAGCAGAGCATAAGTTTACTGATGAAGCAATTGTACAACGAGTAGAGTAGACTGAGTGTTGGTGTGCACGACAAAATATACATGGATGATTATTTTATAGGAAGTAGTAGTAGTAGTAGTAGTAGTAGTAGTAGTAGTAGTAGTAATAATAGTAGAAAAGTGTAGGCTGTCACTAAAAGAAAGAAAGAAAGAAAGAAAGAAAGAAAGGAAGAAAGAAAGAAAGGAAGAAAGAAAGAAGGAAAGAAAAAACACATTCACTGGTTGTTGTTATATTATTGTTTCACTTCATCAGAAAGTTAACTCGTCTATTTTTTATTTTTTTTTAATCATCTACCAAACGAGAAACGCCCAAAGAACGTCTTTTGTTACTTAAGAAGAAAAAAAAAAATCACTTTAATTCATCAACCATCCATCCTTGCAGTTGTATAATTCATCACAAAATCCAGTTTAAATAATCATC
Source organism: Metacarcinus magister (assembly GCA_029783475.1). Classification (NCBI taxonomy): domain Eukaryota; kingdom Metazoa; phylum Arthropoda; class Malacostraca; order Decapoda; family Cancridae; genus Metacarcinus; species Metacarcinus magister. The sequence continues at coordinate 13,519,181 of JAPQNM010000002.1, forward strand.
AGCATATCAATTTGTACCATATCCAAATCAAAATGTTATAATAGCATATGTTTTTCAGTCTAATTTCAATGCTTTCATATACCTAAGAACAGTGATTTTTTCCGACACGTTCATCATCCTTTGTAGTAGAATTAAAGTATATCTCGGATCCCTTTGTTAACATCCCTCCCCTTCCTCCTTCCCCCTTCCTCCTTCCCCCTTCCCCCTCACACACACACACACACAAACACAGCCTCCTCCCCTAACATGAAGCCAATTATATACTCTGGTAGACATGTTTTCACCCACCCACGAGTCATGGCAGATAATTTCCAAGGAAGGATATGTAATGCAAGTTGTCTCGTCTGTGATGGTTAGGTTAAGTTAGGTTAGGTTAGGTTAGGACCAGAAATAATGAGAGCATATGAAAGTTTATCACTAGAAAGTTAGACAGACAGACGGAGACGTAAGCGAAGCGACAGCAACAAAATATGACACAAATAAATGAATAAACAGCTGGAGAGAGAAAAAAAAAAGAGAGAGAGGGAGAGGGAGAGAAAGGACAGGACAGGTTAGGTCAGGTCATAGAGGAAAGGGGAAAGGTGAAGAAGGCACATGAGGGCAGAGATAGGAGGAGGCTGGAGAGAGTGAGGGAAAGGAGGAGTCAAGTGAGGTGGGGGAAGGAGGGTGAAGGGTGATGAGGAAGGGAAGGGCTGAGTCACTCCGGGTGGTGATGGGGTGGGGGGGGAGGGGGCGGAGGTCAGAATGTTGTGATGAGGTCTTCTGCGGGTGTGTGGGGGGGGAGGGGGGGGAAGGTGGTGAGTCACTATGTTGCGACGAGTTATTCCTGTTTGAACACTGCTACGTAAGGAGAGAGAGAGAGAGAGAGAGAGAGAGAGAGAGAGAGAGAGAGAGAGAGAGAGAGAGAGAGAGAGAGAGAGAGGGAGAGAGGGACAGAGTTACAACGTGCTTTCACAGACATGGAAATGAATAAATAAAAATAATAATGAATGAATGGAGTAACAAATAACATATGAATACTTTGTTCATAGACTGAATAAAACAAATCAAATAAAAATCAAATAAAAATCAATGAATATCAGGTACATGAAAAAGTCAATATATGTTTGGAAAGTGAATTATCTGTCAGTTTCTAGTCCCTTCACCCGCCCCCCCCCTTTGTCCCCTCATAACCTGACATAGAGTACTGTTTCACTCACCTTCACACACACACACACACACACACACACACACACACACACACACACACACACACACACACACACACACACACACACACATATCCTCGCCGTGTTACCCCTTAGGGTCCAGCACACACTTTTCGCTGCCGTCTGTCACGTTGTTGACCCTTGTAACAGGGCAACGAAAACCACCCTTACCTTCCCTTCCCGGAGGTCGACTTTGGGCTGAGTCGAGATATGAGGTCAAGATTTTTACTCTAGATAACACGTAATTGAGAGTCTTGGAGAGTTTGTTTTATGAAGCGTCGCTGCCTTGTTGCCGCGCCGCAGCCTCCGCTAATGACGGGTCACCTCCCTCCTCACCCTCCTCCCCTCCCCTTCACCCACAGAACACCCCGGTAATTGGACCAGATGCGGTGTATAGAGTCAGGGGGAGGCCACAGCAGAGGAGAGATTGTTGTGTAATTACTGCTAGTTGATGGAGGACAGGCGTGGCAGGGTAAGGCAAGGCAGGGCAGGGCAGGGCAAGGCAAGGCAAGGCAGGGCAGGGCGGGGCAGGGATGCTGGACCAAATTCCGTTTTTTTAAGGTGCTGTTTGTTATATATATTTCGGTCAAAGTGATGGCTAACTCAGCTTCTTTTTTCAAGGTATTTTCTCTGGATGTTATTAGTGTTGTGTTCTTTTTGGAGATGAAGATTGTATGACTTCACCTTCACAAATGATTTACGGTGTGATAGTGGCGTGCTACGGCGTACGCATACTACACTTCATATTATAAAGAGAACTGTGATAGTGGCGTGCTACGGCGTACTCATACACCATATTCTAAAGATAACTGGATACTAGTAAGATAGCGAGAAAATACCTTGAAAAAAAAATTGATAAGCCCTGGACTAACCATCACTTTCAACGACGAAGTATATATATATATATATATATATATATATATATATATATATATATATATATATATATATATATATTCTTTTTTTCAGCCCAACATTCTTTGGAGGACAATTAATGTTTATTGGTTATCTTTCCAGGTGCGTCGGGAGGCTACGCTGGACCCTGAACGGTCCACCAGATAAAGTAGAGAGGAGGGTCTTAATTTGGACACCAGGGAGGGAGGGAGGGACCAAAGGCACCTTGTACACTGACCTTCCTCGCGTCCTCACGATGGAGTCCGTCATAATGACTATAATTATACTTGTTCACAAGTTCAACCTTTAAGACATCTATATCATGTCTATTGACGTAAGGGTGTTATTAATACTAGTACAGTGAAGTGAAATCAAAGGCTTGGAGTAATATTACAAAGTTTTCTTTTCACTAAAAACTAAGGAACAATACACTTGTTTCCATAAGACAGACTTGTAATGTCAATTATGATAACTAATATTCTATTCTCAAAAAATATTTATGAACATGTGTTTTATGAGAAATTGTCTCATTATTAGCTAGTCAAATGATATTCAAACAATATTATGTTAGCAAGCTTTAGGAGTATTATG
>JAPQNM010000002.1:13524373-13531873 GCA_029783475.1 Metacarcinus magister
CTAATAATCCTTTCTCTCTCTATCCCCTTCTCTCTCTCTCTCTCTCTCTCTCTCTCTCTCTCTCTCTCTCTCTCTCTCTCTCTCTCTCTCCTCTCTCTCTCTCTCTCTCTCTCTCTCTCTCTCCCCCTCTCTCTCGAAAATGATCACAAAATTGCCTTGTTTCTTCTATGTGATGTGCATTATGCTTTCTAAATTATTGACGCTGGTGTATCTTTCTTTTTCTTTTTTCTCTCTCGCCAGGATATATAATTTATGCAGCAAGGCAGGGAGGGATATTGTGCTTTGTCATTATTTTTTCCATAGTTTTCCCGTCATTATCCATTTTGCATTATTCTCTCTCTCTCTCTCTCTCTCTCTCTCTCTCTCTCTCTCTCTCTCTCTCTCTCTCTCTCTCTCTCTCTCTCTCTCTCTCTCTCTCTCCTCTCTCTCTCTCTCTCTCTCTCTCTCTCTCTCTCTCTTCACCCTTCACAATCGTTTCCGTCCTCCTCTCTCCCTCCTCCCCCCTCTCTCCCTCCTCTCTCCCTCCCTCTCTCCCTTCCAGCCTTTTCTTTTCTCTCTCCATAAGGGGAAGATAAAAGGGGGGGAGAAGGGGGGAGGGGGGAAGGATTGTTACATCCTGGTGACGTCACTGACCATTACAGGACTGACTGACTGCCTGGCTCTTGTTTCTCTCTCTCCTCTCTTCTCTCTCCTTTTATTCATCTCCACCAACTTACTTCCTCCCTTTCTCTACTATCTTGCCTCATCCCTTTCTACACCCCTTACCATGTCTCCAGTTTATGCTCTCTTCTTCCTCCTCCTCCTCCTCCTCCTCCTCCTCCTCCTCCTCCTCCTCCTCCTCCTCCTCCTCCTCCTCAGCTTTCGCCAACTCCTCTCCATTAGCAAAAACATGATGTACAATCTAATTTTCTCCGTATTCAGTAACCTCACTCATGCTCCCTCCCTCGCTTCCCTTTCTTACTCTATTCTTTTCTAGTTCTTCTTTTATTTTCTCCTCTCTCTCTCTCTGTCTCTCTCTCCTTCTCTGCTTGCGAGGGAGGGGAAGGGGAGAGGAGGGGAGGGGCAGGCAGACAAACAGACATTCCTTACGCTGCAAATACCACCTTTTACTGAAGAATCCGTTGTGAAGATCAGAAAATTGTGTGTGCGTTATTCCCCTTCAGGAGGTTATGTTAAGGGTCGTGAGATGCCAGCAGATAAATGTTCCGGTCTGGAGTGTGAGCGGCGCCGTGACTGTCATTTGTTTTGCTCCCTCTGCATGCTTGGGTGTCACCATGTCGCTGTATTACCTCCTTTATGTCTGGTTTCCTTAGTGGAGAGCGTGAATTCCATTGTGGGTGGGCCTCGCTGCCTCAGGGAACGCCTATTAACCACACTCAGAACATTGGCAAAGTATTTTTCGTCCCAAGTTTGGATGGTGAGGTCGTGAATGCTGTGTTTTTAGTCTTCCCGCCAAGGCTGGGTTGAGTCACGTTCTGAAATGTTTTCCAGGTAATGTAAGACTATAGAATGTAACTTTGCATACCTTCTGTTGGGCATGTTGAATGTTGCATAACACTCTGGCAGTCGAATTTTCACACATCCCATGGTATACATATTGATTGCTCTTATACTTAGATTAACTTTTATTGTATTATTGATAGAGAAGAAATCCAAGTTTACAAATTTTTATTAATTTAGTATCGAGAAACTACTTAATCTTAGCAGTAATTCATTCATAACAATATTTTGACATTATTTGAACGTATTTATTCATTCATTAAGAGACACGCAAAAATAAAAATAAAAATATAATAAAAACTTGACCTCCTTCACCCCAGATATCTCAAGGGTGGCGCCTGTCAATTGTACTGAACCTTGTATTCCCGCACACTTATTCATTAGTCAAACTCTACCTTGTATTGAACACCCCCACGAGGCACCACTACTGGCATACGCCGTCTGCCTAGTCACTTAAATATTATATAATTTTATCATTCACATCATTAAGTTCTTCCTTAGTATTCTATCAAATTAGTTTTATAAGTCTAGGAAGGGAAAATAAAGTTCGTTCTTGGCGAATACTTCCTTAGAAGACAAACACTTACACGTATTTATCTTTCCACGTTCTCTGTTTTAACTATAATTACCGTGTCGGAAGGTGTGTCAAATCCCCCTTTTTGGTTACCCAGGTGAGAGTGGTGGAAGAATAAATATTTTTTTACTTCTTTGGGACAAGGATGTAGGAGGTGTGAGGCCAAACAGGTCTGCCTAGAAGGCTTCCCTCGGAGGAGCTCGAAGGAATTAGCCGTCTGAGTAAACAACTCAGAGATACCAACAAGAGCAGAGTAAACAATGGCGCCCGTCTTGGAGCCTTGAGAAGAGAGGAAGAGAGTGAGAGAAAAAACAATTGGCTCCTCACCTCAAAAGCCAAACTAAGAGCCAGATTTTCATTTAGATAATCGTATGAGTGGAGTGGGAGGGAGTACGGTGCCGCCGGAGAGGAAAGGAGAGGGTGGAGAGGTAGAGGCCACCCCTTACGCCTTCACTCCTGCCGCTACTGACAACTTTACAGCCGCGACCTCTCACCCTCGCCTCTCCAAACAACACTCCAGGAGGCAGCGGTGTGCAGCAGACGCCCTTGCTGTAAATCAAATTGACACTCGGCCAGTTCTCCCGGCAAGCTAACTGCACAAGGCAAATAATGGGTGTTTGAATTTCGTGTTTACGTTAGGTGTTTGACGACGAGAAAATGGAGAATGATAGAGTAGGAGTGTTATTGTAAGCCACCGAAATATTGTGGGTGTTTTTGTACTGCGAATATTTATTTTAAATTTGAGCTGTAAGCTATTATATATGCTTTATTTTGTTAAGACACTATGATTCACAAAAGGTTCTCCTGAGCGTTGGCAGAGCCTCGCCTTCAGCCGTCGCTGCGTCTCTTGTTTGTATTGCGCTCGTCGTAGGCGATCGTCCCTTCACGCATCTTCCTTCTTGATGGGTGTGTGTAGCTCAGATTCACGCTCTTCAAAGCCTCTATTGTTGGCTGGGGAATGTAACTGAACATTGTTTTTGATTAGACTTGTCAAACTACTGCCGTGTTGAAATGCAGACGCCTCACAGAAGGACGGGGCCGGAGTGGCGTTCCCAAGGGTCACACAGAACAGCGGGGCCACAAAGGCTGCGTCGAGACACCATCCAGGCCACTGTGATTTCTATTACGTGACTCACTTTTAATTTCCCGTTCTTCCTTCCGCCGCATGTTTCCTGTTGAATTATCTTTTTCTTGCTTGCTAATCAGTTTTAATTGCCTTCTTCATTTCCTCATGAGCCAGTTTCTTTCTCTTTTACTCCTTATGGCTTTCCTTTACCGTTGTTATACTTACTTCTTTCTTTCTATAGTTTTTTTTAATGTTTATTATTAAATCCGTGTTCATAAAGAATAATAACATTGCATTTATTAACCAACTAAGATTTGCTGCAAATCCTTGAAAGTGACGTAATTGATTGATGTTTTGAGGCTCGTCTGCCACATGGCACTACATATTTACAGTTACAGATATAACGATCAATTCAACAATAAGCGAAAAAAAAAATACATATAACTGGTGTTAATCTGCTTGCAGCCCTCTTTCGCGTGCATTACTGAGGATATATATATATATATATATATATATATATATATATATATATATATATATATATATATATATATTGACGACCGACCATAACAACTGGGATACCCAAACGAGGGAGCGGTAGTTTATCATCGCCAGAGTGGTAGGAACCAGAGTGGTCGTGAGGTACCACTATGTGCTGGGAAGCCAGTCTAACCTTGGTCGCCATCCTGGTTACATTACTTCCTTGCACCTGTTCAGTAAAATGCACGAAACCACCTCTGGTGTTTCTGTAAACATAGCTTTTTAGTTATAGAAGTGTTGCGTGTTCGAAATTGGTGAAAGGATTAACAAATGAACGCTGTGTTTGGAACCGTCCAACAGTTAAGCTGATCGAAAATTGTTGTTCTACTGAGCAGCGTTAACCTAATATTTTTTCCATCAGTATTATCGTTACCAATCATGTTTTAAACTCAAGTAGATAAGAATACCGATATTGGTGACACTAATGTTTCCATTAGCAGTTGTATGTTTTTTTTCTCACGTCTCTCCCTCCCGTCATCGGTCCTTGGTGGCCTTTCAGCCTACAGTCCTCACTCTCAGCCTCGTCTAAGCCTCCCCGGGGCTGGCTAATGCCAAGGCTTCGCCAGGTGGCGGCCACAACTCATGCCTCTTGAGCCTCGACGCGCCGCCTCGTACGAGGAGGAGGAGGAAGATAGGGATGAAGGTGAGGAATGTCAGGAGGAGGACGATTCAATTACCCTTCTACCTCCATTAAATGTACTTTACCAAGATAATGGGGTGTATATGGGGCTACGTTTTTTTGTGTGTGTTTGTTTGAAGCCTACACTAATAGCAGCAATTTGTTTTCGTGGCACGGCGTGATAACATAATCTTGAGAAGGTGATAGGCGTCAGAACCTCCCTTAGTAAGCTTTCTGGATATCATCTGAATTGTAAAATAGTCCGCGGCGCGAAGGGGAGAAGGAACAGGGTGTGGGGTGAAGCCAGAGATGGGAGGGAGGCCGAGTGTTACAACAGACTGTATCACTGGCCGCCACTTTGTTAATGGCGTGTCAGCAGAGTCCCGCCACCCGTAAAAGGCTCACCAACCTCCACTAATGCATCAGAGAACTGCCTCCTGCCTGCCTCCTGGGGTGTGTCGGCGTGGAGGTGCTGTGAACGGTGGGAACGAGGTGACGGCGGCCAGGAAGGAAGGGTTGCGTGAAGCGTGGGTGTCGTTGGGTCAAGTCGGCCAAGCACGCTATCACACGCGAGGTTATTTAGGGTCAAACTTTCTGGAGTTTTTGCGTCTTCCTGGAGGTCAGAGAGAGAGAGAGAGAGAGAGAGAGAGAGAGAGAGAGAGAGAGAGAGAGAGAGAGAGAGAGAGAGAGAGAGAGAGAGAGAGAGCACTCACTCCCGCTACAGTGATGAGAGGGAGTTGAGGGCAAGTTATCTTTTGTTTACGACAACTCTCAAACTTCATAATAGCCTTTCTTTCTTTCCCTCTTCTCTCTCTCTCTCTCTCTCTCTCTCTCTCTCTCTCTCTCTCTCTCTCTCTCTCTCTCTCTCTCTCTCTCTCTCTCTCTCTCTCTCTCTCTCTCTCTTTCTCTTTCTCTCGACACAGTAAGGTCCCTTCACTCTACAGAGGACATCATAAAATTAGAACCTGTACGGCGTAGGGCCACTAAAATGATCCCGTCTTGACGTAACTAACCTTATGAATAGAGGCTGAGACTAGCACCACTTAACCTTTTCAAGCTGGAGAAACGACGTCGCCAGAAAAAGAAAAGAAAATTTATGGTGTTCTAAAATACAGAAATAATTTGCTAATGCTTCATACTGATTACTCCTAACGAAGGAGGAGTAACGGGGTATAGCTAACATGTAGACAGATTGAACTATATAGCACTAAATTCTCCTTTACAAATCACGTTGTTAGGGAGTGGAATAAACTCCTCCGCTTTCCATGGTGCTGTGTGATACAGTAAATTGGTTAAAAGGCAAACTTGACCACCAAGCGACGAGCGGGAATTTTTTTTTTTAAAGTTTTTTGCTGTCCCTTAGCCAGTACCCTTTTAATGTAATAATGAAAAAAATATAAAAAAAATCTTCAAGAAGGTCTCCGTTAGGGCAATGAGACCCGGCTTGATGTTTGACTTCGTTTACTTCTGTCCACGCGTATTTTTTACTTCGTTCTCTTTGCATTCGCTTTAAGATAGTTTCTACTCTAGGTTAAGTAAGAACAGACCACCTAGTTTTGGATGCAAGGGCTTGTGTGGTCTGGGTTTCTATGTAAATCTATGTAAATTATGCAAACACACACACACACACACACACACACACACACACACACACACACACACACACACACACACACACACACACACACACACACACACACACACACACACAAGTTAAGGCATTACGTCATTCAGTGTACAGACAACTAACTGAACTCTGGAAATTAAGTCTCTGTGGGAAAAACTCGAAGCGGCTTGAAATTACGAGTGAGTGCAGTGCTGTCGAGGGTGGTGGAGTTTTTCTGAACACACACACACACACACACACACACACACACACACACACACACACACACACACACACACACACACACACACACACACGTAGGTTTTTTTTTCTCATCTTTGTCTTCTTTTGTAGTCTCCTCCAACACCATACCTGCCTGTGTGTGTGTGTGTGTGTGTGTGTGTGTGTGTGTGTGTGTGTGTGTGTGTGTGTGTGTGTGTGTGTGTGTGTGTGTGTGTGCACTGATTAGCCCTCATGTCGATCATTATCACCATCGAATCTTACCTGTCCATCCATCTGATTGCAAAACTCTCCATTAATCTATTATCTCATATTAGGATAGACACATTTTTTATCTATTTCCTTAACATCACATCTCTCTCTCTCTCTCTCTCTCTCTCTCTCTCTCTCTCTCTCTCTCTCTCTCTCTCTCTCTCTCTCTCTCTCTCTCTCTCTCTCTCTCTCTCTCTCTCTCTCTCATCGACAAATTGTACCTTCAGCCCGTCAGGATAATTCACGTATTACCAAACACAGTCGGGCACCCACGCGCCTATCAGATCATCTCCCGCCGCGCCGGATGACCTCTGATAACTTGCCGAGACGAGACTCCTTCCTTCCTTCCTTCCTTCAATCTGAATACGAGAGGTTGTCCTTCAAGGGTTCACCGCCGCTTCTTCTTCTTCTTCTTCTTCTTATTATTAGTAGTAAGATGCTAAAGGAAGCTTAATTAATTTAGGTGACATCATGAATATTTGACTTTGTCTGTCTGTGGCGTAAGATTAACATTAACATTATCGTATTTAAAGCATTTATTAATGTATTCAATTTTTTTATTAGAAATGTCATCTTATTTCACATTGCTCATTAGATTTATTATACGTTGTTCAGTAACTCTAACGCTATACCTAGAACTGGTGTGCGTGTGCGTGTGCGTGTGTGTGTGTGTGTGTGTGTGTGTGTGTGTGTGTGTGTGTGTGTGTGTGTGTGTGTGTGTGTGTGTGTGTGTGTGTGTGTGAAGGTTAACAAGACGAATGGCCTGTGTGGAGGGAGTGTTTGAATATTACAGCGTCGGAGTGGAGGGAGTCTAGGGAACGCGATTGTGAGGCTCCGTCCGTAAGGGTCTATAATCCAGACACAGGAAGAGAGAGCATTAGTTGGCGGCCTTATTAGGAGAGCCGAGCGTATCTTCTCCTTACTGGGCAAGCTGAGGCTATAACTGAACCTCGGGACAAATGGTTAGTTCTGAATCCCCCTTACCTATACCTCTCCTACTCTTTCCTTCTACTGTTTCTTCCCTGCCCTTCCCCTCCCCTGTAATCTCCTCCCCTCCTCTCCCATCCTCCTACGATATCAAAGGTTTTATGTTCCCTAAAGAT
>JAPQNM010000002.1:13544373-13586873 GCA_029783475.1 Metacarcinus magister
CGCTATCCAACTTGCAAACTTTTTCGCTCCCTCCATTCATATCTACGGTCAGTCTAATTTGTTAATAGATAGATAGATAACTTTATTGTCCTAATATTCGGTTCTTTAACCACTCTATATCTCTTTACCTTTATAATGCACTAGATTAATTCAAAACACACAAAAATCTATCAGAAATAAATAGTTTTGTCCAAAAAGAATGAATGGTTGAAGCAACAAATCTTTACCGAATAAAGTTATGTTTCACTGTAATCCCCGACACGTCTACACACTAGCAATGAATTGTAAGTGAAATATGAAAAACCACATAAGGGATTAATTTGCACTTTCTTTCTTGTACTTCTAGGTTGGTGTTTGCATAAGAATGGTACAAGCATAACTCCGGGGAAAGTTTGGAGCAATACCGCATGTGACCTGTGTGTGTGTCAGGAAGGCGAGGTTATGTGTCAGAAGGTAAGCAAAGATACACATTAATATATCAGTTAACAGAATATATAGGAACTCGAAGTATAGTGATCTGGTAAAAAATATTATTGAGTGCATTTTACGATTCAATTTTCTTTCTCCCATACAATATATATTTCCAGCTCAGCACTAACTATGTTTCTGTGGCTAGGTAGAGTGTGGTGGGACAAAGTGTGGTGTGGGAGAATACCAAATGACCCGCCCTGGATCCTGCTGTCCCGAGTGTGTCATAGACCACTTCATGTGTCTTGTAGATGGAACAATACAAAAGGCAGGTGACCAAGTATCTTTTCTCTTATTCACTATATAAATTTTTTTTTTTTTTTAAATTTTCCATTGGAGATTTTCAGACAAATTAAACAATGAAATATATTAACCTAGTAAATAGTTTTGCTTATTTAAAAATTGAACATATTAATCCAGTAATTCTATTCTTGATATTGATTACATATTTTTTAATAGAATGTTTCAAAGTGTCAAAATATCATAAAATATGTGTGGTATATGTTAATTTCGTCTCATAATTATTTGTCCTGATAAGAGTCTTCTCACCTTACAGAGTGGCGATGTGTGGAAGTCTGGTAGATGTGAAGTGTGTTCCTGTAACCAAGGTGAAGTTACTTGTTACCAGCCCTCCTGCCCTCTCTGCCCCAAGGGAATGGCGCCTGTAACTAACAACCACAGTGACTGCTGCCCACAGTGTCAACCTGTCACATGTTCCAGCCACTGCTCACTTTGTCTTCCTGACAATCCTGAGCCATTGTGCACAGTGTGTCAGAAAGGCTTCTACCGTCAATTTGGGATGTGTGTCCAAGAATGTGGTAAAGGCACATTCCAACAGGATGCTGAATGTATCCGCTGCCATCCATCCTGTTCCATGTGCTCAGAGGCATCCAGCTTTCATTGTACTAAGTAAGATTTTTAAATGAATTGTTGAATTTGTATAATAGAAATGTTCAGTAGAATCATGTTTAACCAAATGACAAGGGGGGGAAGGCGGACATTACTTTGGATAAATCTAAAAGTTGGATAGCCGAGTTTTACTTTTACAAATTTTCATTGATTTCCTGGGAATCTAAATTGCAATATTATGTGTAATAGTGATGGTAGAGGGTGACATTATTCACTGGGATGACTTAGTACAATAATATTGGGTATTCACAGGTTTTCTTGCTCCATCACAGGATCGGTCGGTGCTTTTCCCGCCTGTACTGTGCTAGTTATAACCTTATTTACAGCTTTTGTGCCAATTATAATGTTTGTAAAGATGCACATGAGGTTTTTGTTTAGTCACATAAGGGAATAGAAATGGGTCTAGGAGTGTTATTCATATATCATGACTATTTGTATCATGCAACATTATCATTCATATCAAGTATATATTCAAAAATATTTTTCCATATACATATGGGAAAAAAACTTATCACAATGTTAGTCTAATATATATTGTAATGTTAATAAGGAAGGGTGAAAGAACACCTAGCCAGTGCTGCCACCATTACACGTGGCCAATATGCATTATTTTTGGTGCTGCATTGAAGATACATATTCATTCACTAAATATTGAAAATTTTCCCAAAGCTTATATGCTTTGAAAACCATACTTACATTGTTTTTCTGTTCTTCCAGATGCAAAGGTGATGAGGTCTTGCATGAGGGTCAGTGTCTAAGTGACTGTGGTCGGGGATTTTATGCCATTGAAGGAAGTTGTCATCCTTGCCACGCTTCATGTAGTGAGTGTGCAGGACCAGGAGGTGACCAGTGCCAGGTGTGCCCTGACAAGACTTTTCTGCATGCTGGTGTCTGCATTGAAGCCTGTCCCGGGGGATATTATGCCAGGTGTGTTACTCTAACCAACTACACAACAAAATATAACCCTATCAAATAATTTATATATAAACTGAAAAATATTAAAGTATTTGCATAATAAAATTTAGTAACTTTACAAACAAGACAATTAGAGTGAGATTATTGTAAAATTTAGTGATCAAAAATGTTTTTTTGATAGCATTAATTGGTGAGTAAAGGACATGTACAGAGTTTATTATGTAAAACTTCACTTGCAGTTGATGTTAATTTCAATTGAGTTTCAGGTCTTATCAGTATCTCAGTTCGATGAGTTTGCTAGAATCATCCAATATTAGTAGTAATTAACACTATTTAATTTGATTCCCTTGCATTTTTTTGAGGAATGCCAACTTGCATGTGTGGGAGACATTTGTTTGAAAAAATAACATTTTGATATATAAATTGTAGCCTTGTAGAGCGACTTTTCTGTCTATAGTACTGTTCATTAGTGTGCTTTGAGGAATTCAAGTTTTTTTGTGCATGACTCAATAGATATAAATTGATAAAAAAACTCTGTTGCTTTTGTACAGAATTTAGGTCAAGGAGATCAGGAAAGGTGTTTAGTATAATACTTTTGAACAAATATTGAGAACTACAAAGGACAAAATGATTGTTAAACAAGGTAGGTTAAAAAAAGGGAAAGCATTGCATATACCAAACCTTCGATCTGTGGTTCATAATTTAATCAAATAAAAGGAAAGTTTATTCCACTTATATGGATCTGGAAAAGATATATTCCAGGGTAGACTGGAAAAAAACTCAGCTGGCTTATTTTAGCAAATATATAAACTTTTGAATCATCTCCGAACCCTAAAAATGCCTTATCTTGGCTACTCCCTTTTAATGGTGGATATAAACTATTATTTGTTTTAAGCAAATCATGATGTTTTCCTTCCTGACAAAGGTGGTTCTGTTCCAGAGAGCAAGTTTGTGAAAAATGTGAGGAAGAATGTGAGGTTTGTGGGTTGGGACAGTGTCTGCATTGCCGGCCTTCCTTTTTATTAGAGGACGGACACTGTAGGAAAGACTGTTCACCGGGCTTCTATAAGACTCAAGATAACACTTGTCTCGGTAAGTCATTTGCATATCACAATTACACGAGGAGAAAAATGCATCTTTTATTTATTCTTATATTATGTTCATCTACTCTAGCACCTCATTCATAAATAGTGTTGCCTTCTTAATCTATCATAATTTGAGTGAAATAGAGAATTTTTTATTTCTAATGGTATGTTGCACCAAGAATTTCATCATTCATTATGTTATAATTATATTTGTTCTTCCAGGGTGCCATCCTTCATGCAAGACTTGTAATGGTGCCAGGATTTCTTCTTGTACTTCATGTCCTCACTACCTCTTTCTCAGTGGGTCATACTGTCTCAGTCTGTGCCCAAGAGCAACCTATGCTGAAGAAGGCTTGTGTATACCTTGCCATGAATCTTGCTCCCATTGTCTCGGGAAAGGACACAAAAAGTACGTAGTTATGCTTCTAGTTAGCTGTCTAGATTTATAAAGTAGATACATTGCTTAATCATGATGAAAAAAAGTGTATTGTTTTACACATCTTCACCTGAATGCTCTAGAGAATTGAGGGTTATATTTTTACATTACCTGATGCATTGTGAGAAGGTTTTTCTTAATTACATTTCCGTCTCAAATTCAATGTTTTCTATGAGACCTTCTCTTCAGGAATAAAGTGAAGTTTAGTTTGGTTTGAACAAGTTTCTGTTATTTGTCAATATAGGTTAATGTTTGGTTAATTTAGGTTATGTAGTGTTATGTTAATTTAGAAGATATCTAACTACATAAGTAATTTTTCCTGCCCATTAACGTATGCTGACAATTTTACTGCATTCCTAATTTTTTTCTTATGAAGATTGCTGATTGTGAAATTTTAACTCCCGTTCGATAGCCATGACTTGACCATGACTTGACATGTGCTCATGAGTATGCAGTGACAGTCTCAAAACGGTTTGAAGTGCTCGACGCCTTAGAGGATCCGGTAGAACTGTGGGATACCTTCAAACGTGAGACTCTTGGGGCTACCAGAGGGTGTGTTGGGGGGCATCCGAGGTCACAGGGTGGGTTCACTTTGGTGGAGACACCAGTGCAGAGTTGGTCAAAGCTGGAGGTGATGCCATGATCCGTGGGTTGCATGCTGTCTAGACTGTTGTATGGCATTCAGGTAACATTCTTCCTCACTGGAAAAGGGGGTTGGTTGTCCCTATCTGGAAAGGTAAAGGGGACCGTCCGGTTTGCAACAACAACCGTGGGATAACGCTGCTCAGTGTACCAGACAAGGTGCTGCCCATCTGCTACTGATGCAAGTTTTCAGTCACTTGCTGAAATATCAGAGACCTGAACAGTCAGGGTTTGCACCTGGTAAGTCAATAACTGAACGTATCCTAGAGCTTCGTTTACTGGTGGAATGCCGACGTGAGTTTCAACAAGAGATGCTTACAGCCTTTGTCGATCTAAAGAAGGTGTTTGATTTGAGGCACTCTGGGATCTTCTGTGCCTCTGCAGGATTCTTGCGAGGATTATTGGACTACTATCTGGCCTGTACTCCGGGACTGAGAGTGCTGTGAAGTGTGGGGGGGGCGTGTTCAGCTTCTTTCCTATGCATACAGGCCAGGTCTCGTGGCCCAAGACTAAGGTTCAGATGTTTAGAGGCTTACTAGGTGAAACAGTACAGTCTATTCATGCATGTGGCGAGGAGATAGATATTTGGGACAGCTTCACATACCTTGGTAGCGTAGTCCATAACAATGGTGGGTCACGTCAAGAAGTCTTACGGTGGAGTGGCCTGGCCCATGGTGTTATGGACTCACTTAGCATGAGTATCTGGCGTTGTCAGTAGCTGAGCAGAACAAAGATTTGAATCTTCAAATCGCTGGTGATCCATGTCCTGTGAGACATGGACACTGAGCACCGATCTGAAGAGGCAAATTGATGTCTTTGGTAATAAATGCCTTCGCAGAATCATGGGGTATTGTTGGAATTACTTTGTGTCAAGTCAGCAACTGCTTCGTGAGAATGAATCGAGGCCTATTACCAACATGGTCTGTCAACGTGAACTCTGTCTATATGGGTATGTGGCACACTACCTACACATGCACTCGCCCAGTCAACTGGTACCGTACTGGTCACAAAACACACATTTAGCAATCTTACTAACCAATTAATTACTTATTTTAGTACCATTTTAGTACTATAGTTAATTCCTACCTCTCTTGATAGTTGTGTGGAGTGCTCCCAGGCTGGACAGGTTGTAGTGATGGAGGGGAAGGAAAACTCTATCTCAGGCACATGTGAAGACTTTTGTCCTTCTAACCACCAGATGCAAGGAAATATATGTGTAGGTGAGTAGTTTGTCATATATAGGAAACATAAGTGTGTTGCTTATTTTCTTTCTCACCCTGTTGGGGAATTTTTGTTTTTTGAAATGTTTGAGTAAGTGAACAATAACTGAAGTGTGACTCATTAACTCTGCTGAGATATGAAGTGTAAAAAAGTTTTGTGAACATTTGTTGGAAAATTGAAACTATTGATTGATTATTTATTCTGGAATACTTTTTATTATACTTGCAGCACCTCCCTTGGGGTGTGAGACTTGGCATGTGGCTGATGCATCCCAGTGTGAGCAGTGCCTTGGTGGATGGAAGCAGCTCGGTCACCGCTGTGTGGAAGAATGTGACTCGGGTTTCTATTACCACCAGAAGAGAAATATCTGCTTAGGTAAGGATATTTTTCTTTACTTATACTCAGGAAACGAGGTGTCAGAAACTATAGATGGATTGAATCTAATATGATACATTTATTTTATTTACATCTTCCGTAAAAATATTTCCATGCGTCATTCAGAATCGTGCAGAATCTGCCTTTCAGAATATGTTAGTAAAGGGATTTTTATTGTCTCCTATTTTTCAACTATCATGAATTATCAAGTATTTGAATAAGAATCTTTAACGGATGATTACTGTACATTATCAATTCTTGTTTTGTGTTTGATCAGAGTGTGATCCACGGTGCCAGACTTGCTCAGGTTCTGGCCACAGGAGTTGCCTAACCTGTCACAAGAGAGCCACACTCCATCCAAGGAAAACTGGAGCAGAGTGTCTCACCAAGTGTTCCCGGAGACATTACCTGGCACCAGATAACACATGCCAAAGTGAGGACTGTACTTACCTCCTAAACTTTACTGCTTTTAAACTTAACATTTTGGAAGCAATATGACCATTTACCCCCCAAAAAATCAACAACTCGTATCCAATTTATTGAGAAGAGATTCTCTTATGAAGGCACAAGTCTGCAGTACATAATGCTCTTATGTAAATTGAACCTTTTCCCAGGAAGCTAAGTGAATGAATAATGAATCTTTAAACAGAAGACACATTTGAAGTAGAAATATTCAAAGCAAGCACACCTTCAAGAAAAGGCCGAGAAAGTTTGTTTGTAATACATTTAGTGGTGTGTAGTGATAGCTACTCTGTGTCCCTTGTTTGTAATGAGATATGTTTGGTCAAATCTGTATGGATTTAATTTTAAATAAGAACACACTTATATATTATGTTTTACATCAAAAGTACTTTAAGTCTTCAATGATCCATATCCCTTCTTGGTGGTCAGCCTGTCATCCATCGTGTGATGTGTGTGCCGCTGACCGCATCACCACCTCTGCCAGCATCTGTGTGCGGTGCAAGGCAGACTTCAACCATAGTGAGGGGGACCACTGTGTACAAGAGTGCACCAAGGGTCACTTCCTGAACAACAACACCAATACATGTGACAAGTGTCATCCTCAGTGTGCAGACTGTGATGGACCTCATGTCAACAGCTGCACCACCTGCCACAAAGGAACTAACATTACTACTCAGGTTGGGGATCTAAATTATCACCACCTTTTCAACTTAGAAGATTCCCATGAAATAATTTGAATCAAATATGAGGGTTTACTTGATATTTTGAGAACTTCTCTCCTTAGTAATATTTTACAAGACAGATATAATTAATGAGATCCCAACTATATATATTTATGATTTGCTTCAGTAATAATTGGGTGAAGCTTATTAGAGTGAAGTTATCATAGGGTAACAAAATCCTCCACTGGTTACAACACTCTTCTTTTCACTTTCATACGGTTCATTCCAAACATATTCACAGTTCAATGTTCAACTATCTTTAAACTTGTTTTTTTTGTTTTTAGAGACATTGTTTCTGTCCATGCTATGGTGTGTGTCTTAATTAATATGTAGTGTACTGCCCCAAGTTACAAAATATCTCATAATTTTTATTTATTTATTCAATAATTTATTCATTAACTATTTTGATTTATGTATTTAAAAAAATTTTTTTTTATTGAACTCAAAATCACTAAAACATAATATAACTACAAAAGTACATGTTTTTTCTGCATTTAGATATTAGTTCTGGGTTTGATGTGGACTACTGCCTGGGTGGTGCTAGATGTACTCCACCATCTCATGATAAACATCAAAATTCTTTAACTTTTCTTCTTGATTGACAAGAATTATTCCTAAATTTTCTTCACCTTTATTTCAGGAGAGATGAATACTGAATATAGTTTATTTATCTTCAGGGAATCTGTGAAGTGGTCCGGTGTTCAAGTGGTTCCTACATGAATCTGGAGGGAAACTGTACCAAATGTGAAGGAGACTGTAACACCTGTTCTAGTGATGGTTCTACTTGCCTCACCTGCTTTGCCTCCCAACACTTACTCTACGGAAAATGTGTTGACCAGTGTCCCCCTATGTTTTATGTGGATTTGAATGCTGGTGGGGAGTGTCGGGAGTGTCACTGGACTTGTGAACAATGTATAGGTCCATCAGCGGAGGACTGCCTTGAGTGTAGGGCCGGCACAGTACAGGAAGGAAGCAGCTGCCTTACTCAATGTTCCTCAGGTATGACTATTAGCAACTCTTGTATAATAATTTTGATAGTTTACTAATGTATCCTGGTGGTGCTTTTTTCAATTCATGATAAAATATCCTTAATTGAGGTAGTAGGCAAATCTAAATTGAACTGTAGATGTAGAGGATAGTGTAGAGGATAGTGAATATATTACTTGGTCTCTGAGTGTTAAAAGGTGATGGGTAAAGGATAAATACAGAGATGAAAGGTGAATGGTTGGTAATAAACTGTTTTCAACAAAATGTCTTCACCCCAATTTATCGCCTTACACTTGCAGACTCAGTATCTTCAGCTTATAGTGATGTAGAGTAACTTATTCTAATCTAGGTTATGAGAAAGTACCACATTTAAAGGTTTATAAGATGACAGGTAGAACTCTGTTGATAGATAAATAATTATTTGGCTCAAAGAGTATCCTTAGGTTCAGAAAGAGATCCTTGTGTATAAGAGTTAAAAATAGAAATATGAAGAAAACTGCTTTACTGTAAGATTAAATTATTTTAGTAACTTTTCAAGCAATAGCTGAAGTGACCTAAAATAATTGGTGCTTTCATATCCGGTGATTGTCTGTATTTAGACGCATTCATTCCACACACTTTTTCTCCTTTTCTTTTTACTGTGTTCAGGCCATTACCAGGATGGGCAGGTGTGCCGTCCATGTCCTGGTGGATGTAGTAAATGTAACACCACCACCGTCTGCCTGGCCTGCCATGGGATGTATCTGCTACAACATGGCCAATGTGTTACGTCTTGCAAGCCTGGAACTTTTGCCAATGTATTTGATAACGTCTGCCATGGTGAGTCAAAATTTATTTATTTTTTTTTTTCATTAAAGGGTACTGGCAAGGGACAACAAAAATACATTAAAAAAAATCCCGCTTGTCGCCATACCTGTAAAGAGGACAGTAAGAGAAATATGTGATGGCTGTAAAGTTATATGTCCTAATTATCTATGAGTTGTGGTGTATCATTATTGGAATGCAAGCTTTACAGTAGTTGAAATATTAATTAAAAGGATCTTCCATCTGATAATCATTAAGTTGTTTTCTAATCAACAATATGCTAACTTTAGAGATTGTTACAAGTGCAGTGACATTCCATTCATTGATTAAAGTAACAAATTGGTGTAAAGTATTAGTACAGCGAGATATCTTGGCCACCAAGATGCTTCTTCAGTTGTTTTTCTTCATACTATTTTGTGAATTCATACTCAATTCCTTACTTCTGTAAGTTTGTATATTTGCATTTGGTTATAATTAATTAAGTAAATAAACAGGGTGTAGTATTTTGAGCCTTGTGATAAAGTATAGTGAGCCGGTGGAGTAGTGGTTAGCAAGCTCGGCTCACAACCGAGAAGCTCCGGGTTCCTTCAAGAGACCAAAAATGGTTTACGCCACACCCTCAGGGGTAAAACATACAAGATATTAAAAAAGAATAAAAAAAACTGTAATATACATATCATCAATGCCTAATTTAAGAGCCAAAATCTACTCTCAGATTTATCTTGCACAGTGTTAGTTGTATCACAGAATGTGGAAGTGAATGCGAGGAGTGTTCCCTGTACGAGTGTTTACGCTGCCGCCTGCCCCACCTACTTCAGGGAGGCCAGTGTGTGGAGCACTGCACCACCAACTACCTACCCCATGCTCAGTCTGGAGCCTGTCACTACAACACTGTGGGACCTGCACTTCAGCTTATGGGTCCCCTGGTTGCAGAGTATGGAAAACTTTCTCCTCTAAATGGCTCTGTTCTACACATTACTGATGTTGACACTTCCAGGGACCTTTTAGTTGTCACAGTAGAAGAATTACCCTCAAATGGAGCTCTCCTGAGGATGGTGAATGGCAGCAGTCATAAGCTAAAGATGAAGAGTAACTTTACTGTTGTGGAAATGGCTGAAAACAAGATATACTACAAGCACCAAACAAACCAGCCGTTGTATGGAGAGATGAGGTTAAGTGTCTCAGATGGCCACTATAGTACTGGGCTAGAAGTGATCTCTATAAATGTGATATCCTTTCATTCTCCCAGAGTGGTTACCAATGAGCCTTTATTGGTATTCCATGGCAAGACAGCAACATTAAGTAATAAAGTGTTGGATATTCTTGACCTGGACAACCCTGAGAGTGTAACCATCAAGCTAGTGGACGGGCCGCATCATGGCCTGTTGTCTGTGGCTGGTGAGGAACTGGTAATGTTCACCTTGGAGGAACTAGTTCAACAACATGTGATATACTCTCATGATGGTTCAGACAAGGAATCAGACCTTGTTCTTCTCCAAGCAAGTGATGAGTGTAACGTGGTGAATTTTCTTCTAAAAGTGTATATTGTTGTTGAGGAGAATAAACATCCTGTACTCACTAGAAACCTTGGAGCACAAGTGGATGTGGGTGGACGAGTGCAAATCACTCCCCAGTTACTGCAGGCTTCTGACATTGACTCACAAGATGAAAACTTAGTGTTTACTCTTCTGTCTATGCTGGAAAATTCTGGTCAAGGTGAGTGATATTTCTTTAACTGCTTATATAGAAATAATGAAAGTATATTGCTTTTGTTATGAGTTTTGTTTGCATTAAAAAGTATGTTTCTCAATTATATGTTTTATTTCAGGCAAACTGGCTCTTGTCATACCACTCCCTGCAGCTCCTGATGGTTTCTTCAATGATGGATGGACTCAGATGGATGAAACACACTTGGTGAGACCCACCACAAGGTTAGTTCAACATTATATTATAGATCTGGTGTGTTTCTATCATGTATTGGAATGAGATGATTATTTGGATAAGAGATGACTATCTATCATCTTGTGTGTAATGTATCCTGATGTCTTATATGAAGTATGATTCATTTCAGCTTCACCCAGCGGGATGTAGATGAGGGTCGGGTGTGGTATGTGCATTCTGGAAACCTGGTTGGTGGTGATAGTATATCAGATCAGCTGTTGTTCTCGGTGACTGACAGCTCTCACCCACCTAACATCCTGGCTGATCAAGCATTCATCATACATGTAGACTCCTCAACACCAGGCAGTGATGTGTTTCCTGCACCAGGCACTCAACTAACTACTACAGTGAGTATCAAGAACCAACTACCTCAACTAAATAATGAGCTTGTAGCTATGTTATTGAACATTATGATATATACTGTAAGAATAGGAATTCAATACTGGAGATAAGAGAACCAGGAAGTTGAAAATTGAATATGTATGAAAAAATATAGTACCATGTTTGGAAAGTGGAAAGCATAGCTACATAAACTCTGAAGTGGATGAATGTCTGAAGCAAAATATGTGGGTCCTGTTTGTACTAATAAGAAGAAAGGGTAGAAATGATTATTATTTTTTCTTAATGTACATGAAAACCCTATTTAGAGGGTAACAGCAGGAGGAAGAATGTGATGTAGGAAGTGCAGTTAGAGTATGTGAAGGAAGATATGAAAGGATTGAAAGAAATGCAGGAAGCAAATAAAAGTTTTCTTGGGACTGCTTTATTGTGGCCATTTAGTATACAAGAATTTCAAGGTAAAAGTAAGTGTTGGAAGTACAGCTACATAGGAAATATAGGTACATTTTTATGGGTGTTGTATGTTATTAAATTAATTGATTGCATTTATATATGACCTGCACTTTAATTACTTTTTCATCTTTTGTATCTATGCTCTTTGACAGAAAAAAAAATGCATTTAAAAAAAGTTCATGCACACGTATGAATGTAAATGTTATAAATGTGTATGTAATATGAAGACGAGCGGGATCTTTTTTTTTATACGTGTTTTTGTTTACCAGTACTCTTTTAATGCGTAAAAAAAAAAAAAAAAAAAAAAAAAAAAATCCTCTTTCTAGGTAGAGGAAGGCCAGGCATTGACGCTGACCCCAAGTCATCTTTCTTTTTCTGGGATGGGTCCATCCAAACACTTGGTCTATACCATTACCCATCCCCTGGGGCCGCTCCATGGCTTCCTGTTTCACATTGACTCTCCCGGCCTTGAACTACGCCAGTTCATGCAAGCAGACATAGATGATATGAAGATCATTTATATGCCGCCATTTAATGATATGGGACAAGAGGATAAATATTTCAGCTTTAAATTTACAGGTATTGTAGAACATAACTTTGTTAATTTTATTCCTTATAATCCACTATCTATTTATCTATATAGCTTGCTTATAACCCCATTGAAGAAGCGTTGCCAAGACAAGGTATTTATGGTTCAGGGAGACTTTATTCTCTCCCCTTCCTGTCTGCACTCTGTCTTGTCATGGGAGAAAATATGTTAGCATCAGTTTTTATTTAACAAGTAACCTCTTCTATTCTATCTATCTATTTCAAGAAGGTAAGGTAACCACAACAGAATCTAGCATGTACCTTATACTTTTGATCTGATTCAGTTATTTGGTTTTGTAACTTGTCACTGCCCTCGCATTCATATTTATATTACTTTTAATAAGAATGTAATTACTACAGTGAAAGAACAGTCGTATGAAAGCTTAACTTACCACACACACTATGTATAAGTAATAGTAGATGGGCTAGGGAGAAAAAACCATTATAATATTATTGTGATTCTCTTATCAACCATATATATATATTAAATGTTAATTATCAATTTGCCACAGTCTCTGACCCAATGGCTGGAGGATCAAATCATCTCCCAGAACAGAAGTTTACCTTTCATGTGGTGCCCCAGAAAGGAAATCAACTCTCCTTTGCACACCCAGACCCCGAGCTTGTCATAAACAGTGTAAGGTGATCTGGATCCTGTTTTATCATGGTGTATTGATAATATTTCTAATGCATCTTCATTACTTTGGATGTACTTAGGATAGTGACATCCTCAGTTTGTGTATTTTTATGGTTGTGGTGCTTTCAAATCATCAAAGTAATATACAAAATATAATGTGGGATATTTTGGTAAATTATGTAGATTGTAGAGTTTCACCAATTTCTTTCCAATCAGCATGAGACAATAGTGCTCCAGCCTGAGCTGTTTGAACTGGTCAATCAGTCACTTGAAGAGGATGTGATATTTATTCTTCTAGAGGCTCCTCTCCATGGCACTATCACTAAAGAAGCACAAGGAAACTCCGACCTTCTTACAGAGGGTAAGAAGTAGTCTTTATAGTGTGGGTTTGGTTGCACAAAGAATGTATTGATTGAAGATTTTTACCACTATTTCGTAAAGTAATTGGAGGAGTACAGATGTGTTCCACTTTCTGTGTGTTCAATTTACATATACAAATTCACTGTAATACAATTCAAACTACCTTTGTTTCCTGTTTTCACAAAAAAAAATATTTATGCAATATTCTCCTTTAAGGATATTCAAGTTTGGTTTACTACTAGTTTATCAGTATTTCCAGTGTTAGAATATTTCTAGTGTAGTCCCAGCATTTGTGTGTTTAGTGTTAGCACTATTGGCAATGATTGATCCTGTTGATGACATCTGACCACTCATGTAAACGGACGTGTTTGTAGATCCTTTGTGAACCATCACTAAACAATTGTTCTCTTTTTCTACATAACCAAACCAACACAATCTGCTCATTCACATTGGTTCCAAGCTTGCTTTTTAATTTCTTGTTATGTATCTCATATTTTTGCAGAGGAAAGTCTTGAGCAGAGTGATATAAGGCAATTCCGTCTTGTGTACAACCATGATGGTTCTGAGGCCACCCAAGACTCCATGGTGTTCCTTGCCTTGGGTCACTCCTCTGAGGTCAGCTCACGCATCAGCATCACTGTGCGTCATCACCATAATGACAATCACCACCCTATTAGGAGTGATAATGCCACGTTGTCACTCACACTGAATGAATGTAAGTTTAGTTGGTTGTATATCTTTTATTTTGTATGCAAAGCATTTGAACATTAATGTTAATTGGTTGAATTACAATGGTATCCAAGCAGTTGTAATAAGTAAATTTAGTTATGTTAATGTACACTTTTTGGGTACAAAAAATTGCAACTTAAATGGTACTCTTGAGGATTCTGATGTACTGGGTAGATGAATTTGCCAATTGGTCGAATAATCCTGTTATTTTTTTTTCAAATAGCTTTTACTTGCTTGTGTAGTAAAGGTAAAGTTGGGGGAACACACTGTAGCTGTGTGTAGGTGTAGGCACTCGTCTCCTGTCACATCGGCCTTTGAGCCTGTGGTGGAAATCAATCAGTTACCCCGGGACACAGGGCCACTGTGACATACGAGTGTCCACAGTTTACCTTCCCCAGGCTTACCTTCCCCAGGTTTCCCTAAGTACCCATTTACCGACCAACCCATTTGGGAGGATGAACTGCTGGGTGAGCTGTGCGCTGACTGCCCTTGTCTGGGATCGAACTCGGGCCAGCGAATTTGTAGTTAGACGTACTAACCATTGTACCACTGAAGTGCTGTTTGCCACCATGGCAGATTTCCTTTCAAACTCAGTGCAACCTAGCTTTTAATGTTGCCTCTCACTGGTTGTGTTGGGAGCCAACTGATCCAATCATGACTGTCCTACATATCTTTACAACAAAGTTTGACTTTGATGTAACATTGGAAGATAGTGAACAAAATATCCAGGAAGAAAGTGTGAGAAACCTGAAATTGGGAGAATTTAAGTATTGATGTATGTAAAACTAAAGACTCAACAAAGCTAGTAATCTAAAACTTAAATGCCTTTATACAGTACAGTAGTGTGTTAATTTCTGAAATATTCTCTGTTCGTCCAAAACTGAATATCTTTGTGTTTGTTTCAGATGAATCCAAAGTGGTCACCAGTTCTCACCTCCACTTCACAGATCTTCATTCCAGAGATGAAGATCTTGTATACACCCTCATTTTGCAGCCACAGTTTGGCTCCCTGGTTCTAACAGAATCATCTGGTGTTGTCAGAGTGCTTAATAACACCAATAAGTTCACCCAAGACGATATTGTTCTGGGAAATATCAACTATACCTCTCACACAGAGATAGGACCAGAGGCAATAGAGGATCAGGTGTCCTTCAATGTCACAGACCCTGAAGACAACGTGCTTTCAAATCAGGTAAAGTAAATATAAGTCCTTTCACATTAAAACTGAGCACATTACTACCAATTGTTTGTATACATAGCTATAGAGAACCTGGCATGGGATGGGAAGGAGAGAACTTTTACTCTTCAAAAACTTATTTCCTTCCAGTTTGATACAAGGTTGTAAACGGCTATCTTCTCATTTTTTATAACACTTCATTGCCTTCAGTTCTGTGGAATTGAGGTAGGGAACGGTATAAAATTTATATAAAAGAAAGCATAGCCAAATTTTTTGAAAGTGGAAAATTAGTCCAAGTACAGAAGAAAAAAATTAGTAGAAGTACAAGCTTATATAGATATATACCATTTTGTAAAGATTTGGAACCTAACCATTGTCATAATATCTATCTGTGATGCTAATATAAGTATGTATGTCTATTACTCCAAGAAACATGACACAGGCGATTCTTGTTGTTTGTTTCAGGTGGTGAGGGTGACAATCTTGAGTGTGGACAACAACCTTCCCAGCGTGGAAGTAGGAAGCCCAATGTTAGTAGCTGAGGGAGGCAGCGTGGTGGTGTCTGCAGACTCTATCATTGCCTCAGATGTGGACACTCCATTATTGAAACTAGAGTTGATGATGGATTCACAGCCATTGTTTGGATATATAACCAACAAACATGCAGGTGAATTATCTTCTAAGTCATCATCCCTGGATACTTTTCATTATTTGTAACTTTTCATATGTGGATTCATGTTATTTGTGTTTGTATAATGACTAAAATTAGACACCCTCTCCATTTTTTCATTGGTGAAGGTGAATAGAAATTACAGTATTTCCTGCATGATATGGCACTACAAATGCATACACACATCCTATAATTAGTTTGGTATCTTTTAGGAAAAAATATTAGAGGTTTTGAAAGCTTGCCATACTAGCAAGTCCAGGGATTTGCCGTTCCTCTTCCACTGCCGCTTCTACCTCTGCCTCAACTGACTGTAGGTTACCAGGTTACAGCCACCCGGCAGTCCTCAGGCAAACCCACCAAAATGTTACGCCAAGCATGTTTGATAGTTGCTGGGGTAACACTGTTCCAGAAGTCTACCATTAAATCAATTGCTTGTTTAACATTATAGGATTTCCAATAGCAAAACACTTTCTGTTCTGCCTCAGTTTGGCCTTGTGCTGGCCAATGGTGGGAGGACAGGGTCGAGGTAATTCGGCCATTGTTGTACAGTACCACAAAAACGTTCCACACAGGCGCTGGGTGCTGTGACATGGCACTCAAAGTTGTTAGGCTGAAGTCACCAATGTCCAGCATGTAGAAGCACTGCACATGTACATGACAATAATTTCATATAGCTTTGCATTATGTTACTAATTCTACATACTAATTCAGATGCACAAGCCACCAAATTTAAGCTTCGGTTTTACTATATATATGCACAGTACAGTGGTAGTGCGCTGGCTTTGCATTCGCTTGGTCGGCAGATCGAGTCCCCGCCCGGGCCCGTGATGCTTAAGCTGTTTACTGGAGAGGAACTGCTGTGGTCAGGCACCACAGTGGTGCAGCGGTGGTCCACCATGGCTGTGAGGCATAGACCTCTAAACAAAACCTAGTAGTAATACTAGTAGTAAAACAAAAAATGCTTGTGTAATACTACAGATGCAGAATTAGGAACATAATGCAAAGCTATATAAGATTATTGTTATGTGCATGTGCAGTGCTTCTGTATGCCAGACATTGGTGACTTTGTCCTACCAACTTTCAGTGTCATGTCACAGCACCCGGCGCATTTTTATATTTTTCTACCATTTCAGGGACCCGATAGCATGCATTTTGGGCGCAATAGACAATTTTGTTAAATTTTGTAGGTAAGCGCGATAGTCAAAAGCACGATAGCCGAGGGTTGAGTGTAGATATCTCAATTTATGACATTTTTGTAGTAGGTCAATTTAATTATTTTTACAGGTTTTTATGAAAGACTTATTTCAGACTCCATGATTGGTTCTCAAGCAACAACACCCTTGGCAAGATTCCCTCTGTCAGCGCTGCAAGGAGGCAACGTGTGGTACATCCAGTCCCAACACCGTCACCAAGAACCTGTTCAAGACCACTTCTTCTTTCACGTTACAGATGGAATAAATAACTCGCCTGTTGAAAGATTTAATATAACTATCAAGGTAATGCAACTTTACTTATAACTTTGAATTACAATTTAAATAATTAAATCAATATTCATCTGATCAGAATACCTATGCAATCTGAACTGGCTGACCAAGTAGGACAATATAGTTATAGGAATAATGTATATAGTTTTATGACTTACATGTGAGTAGCAAACTTGTGGTGGGAGAAGCACAATATTATTCATCCATAAATCATGTAGTATGCAAATGTGTGAACTATACCCACTACAATGTTTTTTTCTTTTTTTATATTAAAAGGCTACTGGCTAAGGGACAACAAAAATAGGTAAAAAAAATCCTGCTTGTCGCCAGACCCTGCAAAGAGGACAGTAGGAAAAATAGAAGCAAGGGGTGGAGGTCCATTTTAACTTTAGGTGGATATGGGAATAGTGTGTGTTGTTCCTGCATCTTACTTACCCTCCCATGGCAGCTTATCCATTCGTGTTTAGTGAAATATGGATTTAACTGCTGCACTCACTCACTCACTAGTTGTTCCATGGGATGAATGCAGCCAGTCACAAGAACTCTGTGCATCACCTTTTTAGGAATTCACTCGCATCCAGGAAGAGGGCTTGCTAGTGCAGTTTTCTTTGCCACTCATCACCACTTGTATTCTGAATAATGTTTGAAAAGAAATAGGGTTTTCTATACAAAAGGATAGAAAGCTGGAATAACCTAGATGCATAAGTGGTAAATTTCTTTCTTTTCTTTGCCAGGAATATTCAACAATTCAAAGCCAGGTAGGATGTAATAGATAGACACAGGATATTACAAGCATAATTCTTTTCCTGTATATCACAATTAGGTGCAATTAGAACACTACTATTCCAGGTATATAACCGCTGCCACAACAAGGGAAAATATAAACCAATGATTGTATACGGATGCCACAAGGAGGAAGCATTTGTTAAGTTGTGTTCTAAAATATTTAGGAAAGAATTACTCTGATGACCTCACCAAGATGTAATTAAGGTTACTTTATACCATTATACAGTTTAACATTCACATTATAAGGGAAGCATTTGTGTATTATTTTCTAGTAATGACCTTTTCTTCTCTTCCTTTTTTCTTCTTTTTTTCTTTATTTTGTATTTTATATTTTTATTTAAAAATTTTTTTTTGCAGGCAGTCAATGATGAATCCCCAGTTGTATTGGGAGAACAAGTGGTAGTTGAAAAAGGCCAAACTGTAGTCCTTCAAAACGAGTCCCTTTCTATATCCGATGCAGACTCAGGAGCAGAGAACCTTATAATCAGCGTGGAGCAAGTGCCTCAGCATGGTGAGAACCTTACCTTACGTCTTGCTATTTATTGATGAAGATGACATGTTAGTTTTATATTGAGTAATAATGATGTATTACAATGTATTCTTGTATCAGTGTTCTATTCTTCAGATTGTGTGTATCATTATGGTTGTTATTGTGTACAGGTTCATTACACAGGAAGAAGTCCCCATCAGACTCCATCAAGCAGAGTGAACGTCTTGTGCGGGGACAGTACTTCACTTTTTTAGACATACTAAATGGCCTAATACTCTACAGTCATGATGGCTCTAAGTACCCGGAAGATGTCATGGAAATTTTGGTAAGCAACCATGATATTATTTTTTCCTATAGAATATCTTATTGTGTATTCCAAGAGTTCTGTCAAAGATGTAACCT
The DNA here is from genome assembly GCA_029783475.1 of Metacarcinus magister. Classification (NCBI taxonomy): domain Eukaryota; kingdom Metazoa; phylum Arthropoda; class Malacostraca; order Decapoda; family Cancridae; genus Metacarcinus; species Metacarcinus magister. The sequence continues at coordinate 13,563,456 of JAPQNM010000002.1, forward strand.
CAACACTTTAGTTTCTTTTTATATTCCTCATTAATAGAGGTTATTGATCTTTTTGCATCATTTAAGTGCCATCTCAGTGTGCAAGTTGATAGGAACTTGCTTTTCATTTGTTTGTTTAGTTGTTGGTGATAAGCATTTTTGGCAGCAAACACTTGGAATCAGTTTTCAATCATGGTCACCATTGAATATTGTAGTAGTGGATATATTGCCTTAATATTTGGTCCTGGCTAGTACAGTGGTACCGCGCTGGCCTTGCATTCGCTTGGTCGGCAGATAGAGTCCCTGCCTGGGCCCGTGATGCTTAAGCTGTTTACCGGGGAGGAACTGCTGTGGTTGGGCACCACAGTGGTGCAGCGGTGGTCCATCATGGCTGTGAGGCATAGACCTCTAAACGAAACCTAGTAGTAGTACTAGTAGTAAAACAAACAAAAATTGTATTTTTTGGCATCACTTGCTCTCATTTTTTGAGTTATCAGACTCAAGGATCAGTTCTGTGCTTCATCCATTTTAAGGTTCCTCATCACTTCATTTTTCTTAATTGTCACTCTTCACATCCTCACTGCCACAAATTTCTAATCTTTCACAAATCTGTATTTTATAGAGCATGAATTGAAAAAGTATGAATTTCAGAATTTTAAATGAATTCTACTCGTTCACAGGTGAGTGATGGAAGTCATGAAACTGGTGGAATTGTAGAGTTTGAGATAGTACAGGAAAGAGATATGGCACCAAAGTTGACTATCTCCTCTAGCCTCACCCTGAGAGCTGGACAAATAGCTGTCATCTCTCAGAGTCTACTTAAAGCTGAAGATGCTGACTCAGAAGATGAAAATATTAGATATGTGATCACTCATGTACCAGACTCAGGAAAGGTTGAAATCTATCATTTGGACTCCTGGGTACCGCTTGGTGTGGGATCAGTGTTTCTGCAGCAAGATATTCAGAATGGTCACGTCCGGTAAGTAGCAGTACAATATTTATTTGGATTCTTTAAAAATGCATATATGGAATAAGTAATCATACATTTGGCAATCAAAAAATAATTATTGACAGGTTTGTTCATGAAAATGATGCACCTAATGATGCAATAGACGTACTTCGATTCAACCTTCTGGACTCTGAAGGGAACATTAACTTGGATCAAGTACTGCACATCACTGTGTTGGAAGATCACACACCTCCACATATAGTCACTAATAATGGACTTACACTCTCAGAGGATGACACTGTTCCCATCACACACCATCTCCTTTCAGCCACTGATATAGAAGTGTCTCAAGCTGAATTAAAGTTTTCAGTAAGTTGTTTTTATCATATTTTTACTGATACTTTAAGGTAATGAGTTTTGAAGGAGGTAGTGAGTGCCTTAGTGTGGAGGCAGGCAGAAGGGGTGAAAGGATACCAATCATAAGTCTATCACAAGCATGTTATCACTTCTATACAGCAAACTGAAGATACATTGTGATAACGATGGAGGTGTCAATATTCATGAGGTTACACAATGTTTTTTCTTCAAATTTTGGAGAGCTTATTCACCAGACATTTAAAATTTTTTTAAGTGGACTAGAATCAAGTAACTTTTAAGATAACAATAACAATTTTTTTGCATTTTATATTTGGTGTGGTTTTGATTAGACAGTTTAACACATAAATCATCATTATAATGTGTTTTGTTTGTGTGCAGTTGGTGAGTGGTCCTAGCCATGGGAAGGTGTTTATGGCAGCATCACCTGAGGAGGCAGTAACAAGTTGGAGTCAGGAAACCTTGGAGACAGGCAGCATAATGTATCACCAACACAGTGATCAAGAAAGCACCAGTGACCAGTTTGTCTTTACTGTATCCGATGGGTGAGTTTTCATATCATAACTTGCTTTACAAAGTATTTTTTTTAGTATTGCCTCTAACGTATGAGGATACTTAAGAGCTTGACGGATCCTTATGTGATGAGGATAGAGTCACTCACCACACATGTAATCAGAGGTTCTACAATGTTAAGGAGCCATAAAGTATTAATGAACTTTGAAATTTCTCAAAGTAAAATCGAAACTTGTTCTATTTTACAAAGAAACTATGGTAAATGCATAACAATTATAAAATATAACGAAATTGTAGCGCCTCATGATTTCAAAGCACTGAGAAATTGATCTAAAAGTATTCAAGAGAGTAAGTAGTCAGGCATTAAACCCAAGGCAAAGTACTATTCACTGTGTTCTTTTCGAGCAAGATGAATATCCTTGTAATGCTCAGATCTCGTACTGACAACTTGGATTCACTATTCCCTTAATATCTTACATTTTCTTCTCCTACTAAAAAGGATTATTTGGAATCCTTTAATCATGTGAATTACCTGAGGATATTATTGTTGTCATCTCATCTTGGAGGACATATGAATATTTGTATGTCCAATAGTTTACTTTTCCTGCCAATTTTCTGCTGAAATTTCTTTTCTGTATAGGATTTCTTTTTCTTTTTTCAGACCTAACACAATCACCGACACCTTTCACATCACCATCACACCTGTGGATGACCAACTTCCTGTTCTCAACACAAATGTCATCAAAGTTCAAGAAGGAATGAAAAAAGTTATATCACAGTTTGAAATTGAAGCCGTTGATGCCGATACTCGTGATGATCTTCTAGTGGTGAGGGTGAGTCGGTCACCACAACACGGATGGTTGGAGATTGCAGGGAAACAAGATGCTAAGGTAAGATGGTGAATTTAATGCTTGCTTTTAGGTACCTGATCATTTATATACTTCATAGAAACATATAATCAACATTTTTTTTTTCATGCACTATGTTTTTGTTATTACTCTATACCTTTCAAAAAGAGAACTCCATTGATGAAAGTACTATTTTTTAATCAAGAAATTTTTTTTCAGACCTTCACTATGAAGGAACTGTATTCAGGTGCTGTATCATACGTGCATGACGGGTCAGCCTCATCTCAGGACTCCTTTAGTGTAGTTGTGTCGGACTCCACTAACCTCCTGTACCAGCAGGCAGGCAAGCAAACACCTACAGATGAACCAACTAATGTGGAGGTGGAGGTGTCCAAGGTGGAAGACGGTACTCCACTCCTTAGAGTGAACAGAGGACTCCACTTCCTGCAGCAAGAAGCTGGAACCAAGGTAGGTTGAAATTAGGGAATCATCTTGTTTTAATATAATATTTAACTTAAAAAGTGGATGTTTAATTAAACTACTTGTCAGTGATTACATTTTATACACCAAATGAGTGGTAAATAAATGAGGTATTGAATATTTTTATTAGAAGTGTGTAAATATGGATGAATGAAACGATTGGAGTTGGTAAAGCGAGTTTCCACTGTATGTGTGTGTGTATATATATATATATATATATATATATATATATATATATATATATATATATATTATATGTATATGTATATGTATATGTATATGTATATGTATATGTATGTATATGTATAGTATGTATATGTATATATATATATATATATATATATATATATATATAATATATATATATATATTATATATATATATATATATATCTATATTATATATATTATATTTATATTTATATATTTATATTTATATATTTATATTTATATTTATATTTATATTTATTTATATTATATTTATATTTGATATATATATATATATATATATATATGATATATATATATATAGTATATGTGTGTGTGTGTTTTTATATATTCATATATTAATTAGTAGATTTATTTATTTATTTGTATTCTTGCATTCTTAAGGGAAAAAATTTCATCACAAGCCATGAGCTGCTAGTGGAGGACAAAGACACTCCTGCAGAGGATGTACAGATGATAGTAAAGACTGGACCAACCCACGGACAACTGCATCTCACATCCCAGAAACAACCTGTGACGTCTTTCACACAAGGTAATGTACATTAACTTACGTGTTCCAGTTGACTAGTTTTCATTTGACTCCGTTAACTTTAGGATTCTGGGAAGTGAGAGATGGCATCCATTACTTGGTACATATACTCCTGGCCTAGCATTAAGGCATTGTACTCTTATCATGACTTTAGTTATACTGTATTTACTTTGTTGTAGTATAGTGTACGTACATGTGTTGTCCTTCATTTGATATGGAAAACTGGTTACAACACTATGCTGTAAAAATAGTCTCTAAAATATGATGAGGTTGTTAACACGTGTGATTGCTAGGATGAAAAGGAAGATATTAATTTTTGTAGAAATATGATGTTTGAATAACAATGAGCTTTCAAGTCAGTGAATGAGAAACAAAAATATTGCCGTGACAATTTCATGGACTTTAAGTTTTATGTCTGATGGAAAATAATATGATGGAAAGTGTGATTCTTAAACATGTTTATTTTCTATTTATTAATTGTTTGATGGTTTCTTATTGTTGTAGTTTTTGAGAACATAAAATTCTGAATCTTATTTTATTAATTAAATAACTTCACCTTTCTTCCTGCACAGCTGACATAACAGCAGGTCACCTCTACTATGAACTCACTGCGTCCTCCCACCAAGTGTTTAGTGATCACTTCATCTTTGAAATAACAGACAACAAGTCCAGTGCTGTACCTGAAAACATTTTCCACATCCAGTGGTCTTGGTTTGTGATGGTTCATAAACAATACAGTGTGAGAGAAACTGAAAAAGTGGTTAATGTTCTGGTGAGGAGGATAGGTAATTTAAAACAACAGTCTTCAGTGACTTGCATCACACACGGAGGATCAGCTCGAGGGAGAACCAGAGGAATGCAAAAGGTGGATTTTACACCTGTTTCTAACCCTCTCCAGTTTGTAGAAGGAGAAGCTGAGAAATACTGTGTTGTGCCGATCCAGGATGATGATGTGTTTGAAGGCTCGGAAGCATTTAATGTGAAGTTGGTGGAGCCAAGTTATGCTCTTTTAGGACGACCTAGAAAGTCATTGATCACCATTAATGATGATGAAGATAAACCATTAGTCATATTTGATACTAGTCATTTTGTTGTTAGTGAGAGTGAAGGTTTTATTATTGCTGGACTCAAACGCCATGGAGACACAAGTGTTGGAGTATCTGTAATGTGTGTGAGTGAAGATGGAACTGCCAAAGGTTCTCAACCAAAACATTTAGCAAATGGAACAGATTTTATTCATCGTTTACATGATGAATCTTCGAGAGTTGTGTTCGCTCCTGGCACGACAGAATCTTCATGCACCGTGAAAATCATAGATGATCTTATTTTTGAAATGAATGAAGAGTTTTACTTGGTGTTGAAAGACCCATCTGAGAATACAGTGCTTGGGGAGAACTGGAAGGCTTCTGTTACCATCAGGGGACCAAATGATCAGAGTACAATTGGTTTCAACCCAACTCAATACATTGTGTCAGAGAGTGAACATCAAGTAACTCTTAGGCTAGAGAGGACTGGAATGGATTTGAGTCACACCTGCAGTGTTTGGTGCACCACAGGGGATGTCTCTTATCAGGAGGCTCAACCTACGCTGGACTTTGTTTCACACTCAGAACAAATTAATTTTACAGTTGGGCAAAGAACTGCAAACTGTTCCATTCAGCTGATTGATGATAAACTAAATCCCAAAGTAGAAGGAAGGGAACAGTTTATTGTGTCTCTTAGCACTGGACAGAATGCTTCAGTTAGTACCAGTAGTTCAGAGGCTGTTGTCACACTCACAGATAAGGAAGACACACCCTCAATACAGTTTGGAGCAGCAGAAGTTACAGTGCGAGAGAACCAGACCATGGTTAGGGTGCCAGTGATACGGTCGGGTGACTTGAGCCAAGTATCTTATGTTCGGTGTTCAACGCGTCAGAGGTCGGCTAAGGCAAATCTGGACTTCATAGAACGACCCAATACAAAGGATTCTGTTGTCACCTTCCATAAAGGAGTCTCAAGGATGGAGTGTGAAGTGAGTTTGATAGACGATGTGATTTATGAAAAGGAAGAAAAGTTTATTGTGAAGTTGTCTCATCCAGATTCTGCATCTAGTTTCCATCCTCATCTTGGGGAGGACAGGGTGACACGAGTCACTATCATAGACTGGGAGGATCGGCCAAGAGTATCACTTGAGCATGGTGTCTATACTACCACCCAGCCACCTGCTCTCAATCCCTTTGCCTCCTACCACATCCCAATCATCAGGCTCGGGGACTCCTCTCAAGTTTTATGGGTCAATGTTTCTACTCAGGATGGCTCGGCTCTTGCTGGGCTGGATTATCAGTCCTTCAGCACCCAAGTGGAATTTGTCCCGGGGAATGCAAGGTTAGTAGATTGATTTTGTCATTTAACCCATTGAGTGCTTGCGGCACACCGTATTTGCCAGCGCTTTCTGCAAGGCACAACCATTATTGCTCATAATTATAAACTATGATCCCTTGCAAAAGGTAGAGCTAACACTCACGATTTTAACTAGCGTGGGAAATAGTAATGGTGAATTGTTACACACACACACACACACACACACACACACACACACACACACACACACACACCACACACACACCACACACACACACACACACACACACATATATATATATATATATATATATATATATATATATATATATATATATATATATATATACTTTGGTGAGGTGGGTGGCGTGTCATACGTCTGGCAGCGCGCTTCCCTCGTATCATCGCTTTGAGATGGTTTTGTATTCAACTTCAATGCTGAATAACTTATGTAACTTAAAACTAAACGATGTGTTGATGCTACTGTTCAAATCGGATAAACCAGGAGAAATTTACCATCCTAAGCATATTATTCAATGTATAGATTGAAAAATCATAAATTATTAGATCACAGGCGATACATAAGAACATAAGAACATGAGAAATGAGGAGACTGCAAGAGGCCAGTTAATGACCTACACGAGGCAGCTCCTTGCCCCCCACCCTTGGAATAATCCAATATTTAGCCATCCCACCTGTCATCCCTATCCATACTCTGATCCAACCGTCTTTTAAAGCTATCTATTGACTCAGCACTTACTACGTGTCTACCCAGCCTATTCCAATCGTTCACCACTCTGTTAGTGAACCAATATCTACCTATGTCTGTCCTGAATCTAAGTTTTTCTAGCTTGTACCCATTTCCACGTGTCCTATCCTGACTACTAAATTCTAAAACCTGATCAATGTTCCCCTTATTAATTCCTTTTACCCATTTGAAAACCTCAATCAAATCCCCTCTTGCCCTCCTTCTCTCTAGGGAGTGGAGATTAAGACGTTTTAACCTATCTTTGTAGGGTAAATTTCTCAGCCCCTGAATCATCTTGGTCATTCTTCTCTGGACTGCCTCCAAGGAGCCTATATCTTTCCTATAATAAGGGGACCAAAACTGAGCTGCATAATCTAAGTGGGGTCTTACTAGCGCTAAATACAACCTCAGAATGACCTCAGAACTCCTATTTGTCACACACCTACTAATAAATCCCATTATCTTGTTGGCTCTATTTCTAGCTATAATACACTGTTCCCTGGGGCGCAAGTCACTGCTTATTTGAACTCCTAAGTCCCTCACACTATATGACTTTCCTAAGGTATTGTCATTTAATGTGTAGTCTACAGACCTATTACCTTTACCTACACTCATAATGCTACACTTGTTAACATTAAACTGCATCTGCCATTTCTCTGACCACTCGTACAGCCTATTTAAGTCATCCTGCAGCATCCTAGCATCATCTAAATTCTTTACCGGTCTTCCTATCTTTGTGTCATCGGCAAATTTACTGATATCACTGTTTATTCCTGTCTCTAAGTCATTTATATAGATTATGAATAACAATGGTCCTAGTACTGATCCCTGTGGTACCCCACTAGTGACATTACCCCATTCTGATTTCTTCCCATTAATCTGTACCCTCTGTTCCCTACTAGTAAGCCATCCCCTAATCCACTCTAGTAACTTCCCACCTATGCCATGAGCCTTGACTTTACTTAACAGTCTCCTATGGGGTACTCTGTCAAAGGCTTTACTGAAGTCCAAATAAACTATATCATACTCGTCCCCCTTATCTATGGTTTCAAATACTTTCCTATAGAAGGATAATAAATTTGTCAGGCAGGACTTCCCCTTGCTAAAACCATGTTGACTATGTCTAATTAGCTTGTGTTCATCTAAATGTTTTCTAATTGCCCTTGCTATGATAGCTTCTAACATCTTGCCTACCACTGATGTTAAACTAATTGGGCAGTAGTTACTACTTTCTGCCTTATCTCCTTTCTTGAATATAGGAACTACATTTGCCTGCCTCCATAGCCTAGGAACTACTCCTGTGTCTAGGGATTTTCTAAAAATCATCGCAATGGATTCAACGAGTTCTTCTCTACATTCCCTAAGAATCCTCGGAAAAATGTCGTCCGGCCCTGGAGATTGTCTTTTTAAGTCTATCTATTTCCTTGCTAACTACTTCCCTACTTATGACTATTTCACTTAATTTATCAACCTCTTGTCCCCTAAAGATCTGTACTGGCTCCAGTTCCCTACCCGACTCTTCCTGAGAAAATACGGACAAGAAGTATTTATTTAATTCCTTACTAATTTCCTCACCATTTTCTATCAACCTGCCATCCATTCCTTTAAGAGGTCCTATTCTTTCCTTTGTTTTAGCCTTGTACAGCTGATAGAATCCCTTTGGATCCTTCTGGGCATCTCTAGCTATCCTAACCTCATAATTCCTCTTTGCAGTCCTAATATCCTTTTTAACTTTCCTAGCTAGGTCATTATACTGCCCTACTACCTGTACTTCTCCCCTTTTAATTCTCTTATAGAGTCCCCTTTTTAATCCAATTTCCCTTCTAATGCTGCTATTCATCCATTTTGGATCATTTCTATTTGACCTAATCCTCCTCTTAGGTATATACTGTTCCTGCCCTGTATGAATTTCCCTAACTATGCTATTATAATATAATTCTACCTCAATGTTTTGATCCTCCTCTCTGCCTACTCCTATTCCCTCCCAACCTATACTCTGGAGGTGGTGTCTGAGGCCCTGGTAATTGGCTTTTCTAAAATCTGGTACTAAAGCAGTGTTTTGTTCTATCTCCCTCTTTGCATTAATCTTGAATCTAATTTCGTGGTGGTCACTAACATCAAATCTAGCTCCTATCTCAACCTGACTGACCAAAGTTTCATTATTCGTGAAGACCAGATCTAAAATATTTCCCTGTCGCGTTGGTTCCCTTACACGGTGAATGGGTTAAGGAAATCTCTTACAAAGCTTTGTGGAACAGTTTTTCGTGTAACCTAAAATACTTTAAAATCATGCATCTTCCTCATGCTTGGTATAGTTTTTGTGACTGATCTTTGTATCTTCTCAACTTATGTATGGTTTTTCAAGTGTGATGACTACACTAATGGTGCATATATATAGCCTATCTGTGCTTCACTCATATCCTGGATACCATCATATCTTACTTTTATCCTCTAGGCTATTATAATCCACTTTTATTTAACTAAACCTTCTGTTTACCTCTTCAATGACTGCATTTATACAGCTCATTGAAGCTCTTTTACAGTTCCTTGCAACAGCCAGTAATTGGTTCTTATTTAGAACTGAGTCTGTTTGGTATATCATTTGTATCAGTCTTATATGATCAGAGCTTGGACTGAACCCTCAGAAATGCCACTTGCTATGCTCCTCCTTAAAAGAAAATAACTCTTAACTATTCTCATCACGCTAAGTAACTTTCCATTCATTTCTCGCTTATTTGTATTTCTCCAATGAATTATGATTATTCTGTCCTTTACTTCTCCCTCTGTTCCAAGCCTCTTCACATCCTTTTTTCTGTTTCACTTTATCAGTTGAAATAATCTTCCTTTTTTACTCCTTGGCAATCAGTTGTAGTATGATATGTTTTTTTTTATTTTACTTCAGAGTGGAAGTCGAAGTGATGCTGTTGCACAACTCAAAGAGCAAAGAACCAAGAACATTCACATTGTTGCTGAGACCTGAAGACTTAACCAATACACAGTTGGGGACTCTTACATCTACATCCATTACTGTTGTACCACGTGTGGATGGACAGGGTTGGATTCTACCAGCACCTCCTGTTGTTGTCTCTCTCCCTTACTACCTGAATGCTTCTGAGTATGTAAAGCAGCTTGCCAGCCCCGGCCATCCCCTGGTGTGTGTCACTCCCTGTGAAACCAACTATCCTGGAAGTAATGTTACAACAGAAATGTGTGCTGAGGCAGGGATCAATATTTCTTCCATTCAATATTCTTGGGAAGTGGCAGTACCAGCTGAGGGTGGCAATGGCTTCACCCCATTCTATCGTCTTTCTGATGACACAAACTTTGCAAGTTCTCACGGCAAGGTTCTTGAATCCATGTTTTTTGCACGCCATTTCTGGGTTCGGTGTATTGCTACTCCTACCCAAGGTAAAGGAACACATGGCATTCCTTTACGAAGTGAGGCTGCAACCATTGGAAGTCAGAATGGTGTGTGTCAGACAATGATGACTGCAGGGCTTGCTGGTGGGCTGCAAGGGCAGTCCTTTAAAGCCTCCCTCACTTATATTAATGCCTCTCAAGAGCATCATCCCAATACTATCAAAGTTCACATCGAAATTCCCCACCAAGACGGCATGGTTCCCTTGATATCAACTCTTCCACTACATAATGTGCGCTACCTGCTAACAGAGGAAGTGTATCACACACACCACCGCTGCTCCAACCTGAATGCTGCCGGAGGCTTCCTAGGATCTTTGCAAGCTAATGGATCTCATAAGGAATATTATGCTGATAGAGAGGTGAGTTTTTATTCACTAATGTGGCTGTTTGAATATGTTTATACTAGGTTTACAAAGATCCAGATTTTCATTTGAGGAAAAAACATCTCACTGCCACCATTCCTTCACTATTTTTACACTACACCACCTTGCCACATTCTATCTAAGTATATACCCAGTGAATATCTCCCTTAAAGTGGGTAATGGAGACAAGGCATTTAGTATTTGGGAAGACTGTATTCTCCCTCTTCCTCTGTGGCCGCCTTTGCATAGGAGTGAATACAGAGGAGAGGCTCCCCAGACCCTTTGCTCCATCCCTTTTGGTTGCCTTCTATGACTAGCTGTTAATATTGTGTTAATATCCTTGCACCACCCACTACAGGACCAATGTTTTACTATAAGTATTAGTAAGTAATGTATTGATGCCAGTAGGTAAAGGAAAAAAGGAAGTGAATACTGTAAAGCTTCTAATATGTATAATGATATGAAACTTCCTGTAGAGTATAATTGAAACTCTTAATTTTTTCATATCCCTTCATGTCCCACCCAAAAAATTACTCCATGTCCTGATTGTTTAACTTTCATAAGGGAAGCTTATCTTGATTATTTTTCCTTTTCATAAAATCTTCGTCCATTACAGACTATGCTATTGCCATCCATCTCATGAAACACTCGCCTTTCATATTTCTGTCCAATATCCTGCTAAATTTTTTCTATAGCTCACCAAATTTTTTTTTTCATTGATAGAAAATTTCGAAATTGTAAAAACTTAAGTCCTATCCACGCTTTTTGCATTTAGTAAAAAGCATCAGCAAGAGTTTCTTCATCTTTCCTTACTCAGTTCGATCTGTTATTACCTATATCATCTTATCTCTAAAAGCTGAACTATTTACTCAGACCTTCATGAGAAGTTCAATATTGGAAAATTCTTGGCTTAAAACACAGTGCACTATAATTTACATTAATAAGAAAGTCAACTGCACATTTATTAGTTTTTTTCTTCATTACAGACCAGGTCTCTCCACCTGTACCAACACCTTGATTTGAAGGAGTGTGTGTGGACATTCTCTGCTTGGTTCTCAATGTCAGAACTGGTTGATCGTTGTGGTGGTCAGGTGATATCAGATTTTCAGGTGTGTCATTTTATTCTGTTTTTGTATTACTTGACAAAATACTCAAAATTACAAAAAAATCTCTTATTATTGCTTTTTTCAATAGAAAGTAAATATAATGTACATATTTTTGGATGCTATGATGCTCTGGAAACCAAACCATTAATGAAAGGAATGAGAAAATAGATTAATAAAAGTTTCAAATTGTTTGCTGATGATTGCTGTATCACTGATCTAGATATAAACTCTTATATACATGTATTGTTATTATATAAAAGTGGCAAACATAATGATGGATGCAAAACTTTTTTTTCAAGCATTTTCTTCTTATATGAGTATCTTCTAAATGATTAGATAATTGTTTTATTCCTGAACTTTCCTGCCTCATCCTTACTATAGAATATTCAAGTCTGAGGAAATTCCATGTAGCTTCCTTCCTCTCTTTCATTTATCAAACATTGTGGTTGGATGAATGGATGAAGCCATACTCTGTGGTGATGGCTCAAATGATAATATATAATTGGTATGAAATATTTACATAATGGCTCAGTTAATACTCCCTAGTTTTCCTGATATCAAAATTACTGTTTACATTTTCTCAAATTTTCCTTACCTATAAAATTTCTTTGAAGTGGTGAGCTGCTTTTACTGTAGTTATTGTTGGCTATCTCACTAAGTAAATGCAAGTAATGTTTTGAATTAGTAAAGAAATGATTCCAATCCTCTTTATTAGGTTGGATCAAGTGGTCAAAGTTTCCTGACTGTACGCGTTCCTCTATACATCTCTCGTGTACATGCCACGTCTCCCCCCGGCTGGGCTTCCCTTGACCACCGGACAGAGCTGTCAGTATCACTTTACTACAACACTCTCCTATGGCACCGTGGACCCCTCATTGAACCTTCACTCACGGCCAGGGTACAGGTGAGTACAACACCATAAACTTTGTCACATGTGAAGAAAAAATTGTGCAGTTCTTTATCATTACTATAAATCTATTTGCAAATACAATTATATGTTAGGAAAAAAAACCAGTTGGGATAGCACTGTAAATAAAACTTTCCCGAGATATGGAAGAGGATGATTTATGTATCACAATGGTGATTCATATTACTTAATATCTTGGACACTTAATGATGTGTGTCTTACCCTCACATACCTCTAGCTTCCTAGCTAAGAAAAGTTCGGGTGTATGTTTAAAAATTAAATGTGCTGCTTTCTTACTGTAGGTGCCATGTTTCCACTGCAAATGATAATGTGATTTACTGATTATTGATTGATTGATTGATTGATTGATTGATTGATTGATTGATTGATTATATATATGTATTAAATTCTTGTATTTACAAAACTATGGTATGATCCAGATGTCAATTTTCAAAGTTTTCTCAATTGACAATGTTTGTTTTTGAAGGTAACTAGGATGTCCCTTGATGACTCTGGACGGTTGGTAATCGACATAACAACTCAGGCAAAGTTCCGAGGTCAGTTTGTGATGCATCATCCCAAGCTGGGGCAGCACGTGTCCCACCTCGTCCCACCCACTCATCTGGAGACACAGTTCTCACTGGAACTCCTGTGGTCAGCTTCTACCTGGGAGGGGCCAGAGCAGGTAATTATATATAGTTTTCAAGTCAATAAACTTTACAGTCTCTGATTACCATTGCCAATGAAGTTGAGCTGAGGTATTGTGTTTTCACTTTGTTTGTCTGTCAGTATGTTTGCAACTTCCTGACAACACCATGCATTGCAACCTCATGAAACCTTATCAGCATGGTACTCTACCATAGAATGCAACTCCATTACATTTTGAAAGGTCAAGGTCATGGTCAAAATTGCTTTAGGTTATGCAATTGTGATAATACATATATGATAATCAGTTTGATTATTTAACTTTTCACATTAATTCTATTAAAGATGCTCATATGTATGTGATGTGGTGTTTTTTCACATGAATTTGATTGAAGATGCTTATATGTGTATGTGGTGGTGTGTGTGTCTGCAGGTATGGCGAGCAACAAGTACATACAGCCTGCCAGACTATACAGGGGAATACAGGCTTGAGTTAGTGGCCTGCACACCCCCTCCATCACAAGCCTACGTTGTTGTTGATCCCCCAGCCTGCACACCTCACCCTCCTCAAGCCTTTCCTCTGCCACTAGCCATTCAGCAAACCCATCGTCCTGTGCCCCTAGTCTACACACTCAACACAGTGTTTCAGCTGCTCAACACACCTGATATGTTTCTTCAAGATCCTAAAGAACTGGATAACTTACAGGTGAGAAAACAATTAATTTCTGTAAGTGCATGACAGACTATCAGCTTATTAAGTAACTATTATACCAATGATTGAAGTGAAAGGAGATAGAGAGATGGCATCAGAGATTATAGAATAGAATATAGAATATCCCTATTAAAAAGGGGTTGTATGATCCTGGCCAAGACAAGGCATTTAGGTTTCAGGGAGACTTTATTCTTTCCTCTCCCTTTGCACCATGTCTTTTCATAGGAGATAATACAGAGGAGGGGCTTCCTAGACCCCTCACTCCTCACTCTGTTTCTTTTGTTGCCTTTTACGACCTGCAGGGAATATGGTGGTACAGTAGTATTCTTGCAGCCTCACCACAAAGAAATGTACAACTTTAAGACTTTAATCAAACACACGTTATCCATGACATGTCTTCACTATCTAAAACAAACTTTATGTTTATAGACAAGGATTATAGGAGCAGAACAAAAAAAAGTGGACTCGCCTATGCATTCCAAATCTGCAGAGTAGTCGAGGTTCAAAGAAAGTTTGTTGTTAAAGCTGAAGAAATAAACATTAATTGCCTTTGTTAAATTATTAAGGTTCATTATTCTTTTTTTTCTTGTACAGAAGGTAGATTACATGGGCAGCTTTGGTCCTGGACAAACTATATATGGACGGGTACTTTGGCACCCAAGCCAAGACCTTCACTCAGCCTATCAGATCTACATTCAGCGTGTTTACCTGTGTGCCGGTGCCAATGGGTGAGTAGATGAACTGTGGGATTCATTGTTTGGGATTGAACTAATACTTGGCATAGTTTCTTGGCTGAACTACACAAGATACCTGATGTTCATTGCATGAGTACACACCAAATATATGTTGTCTTGTGATGGACACCCAAATCTCCTAGGCATTGAGGCAACATTTTTTTTTTTATATATAATTCAAATAATTGTCAAGTAAATTATAATGACAAATG
The DNA here is from genome assembly GCA_029783475.1 of Metacarcinus magister. Classification (NCBI taxonomy): domain Eukaryota; kingdom Metazoa; phylum Arthropoda; class Malacostraca; order Decapoda; family Cancridae; genus Metacarcinus; species Metacarcinus magister. The sequence continues at coordinate 13,578,545 of JAPQNM010000002.1, forward strand.
TTTGTATCTACTGTTTTCATATTGTTATCTGTCCAAGAATATGATTCAGTGATGTGGTACTGTGAATTTTCTTCCTGCAGCTACAGCTAACACTGCAGCTTCAGGTTTATGACTGATGTGATTATATGCGTCTCCCTGAAGGCTAACAAGTATCCATTTTGCAGGTACATACCTACTTATGACCCAACCGGAGAACTTTATAAAGAAGGTCCTCAGTATGGCTGCCTCAAGCCCTCCACCACACTGAAGCACAGGTTTCTGATTCTGGTAAGGCAACCTTTCATTCATTTTACATAATAGTCAGTGAATTGCTTATACCTAACACGTGGAATATACTCCCTGATGCTAGATAGGTAATTTTGTATTAATGTAGTTATTTCGGAGTGAAGAAAATATCATCTCAATGAAAGTCCTGAAATAATCATTATATAGTTTATGCTAGCTTTGTCTTTTCCTTCAAATAGTTTGGATGTACATACTCAAAATGTGTGAAATCTGTACACTTATATTATACATCTATTTCATTTGAAAGTATTTCATGAAACACTAACAATCGTAAACTTGAACAATGCAGAGTCAATATCCTTCTTCAGACTCAAAGGCCCAGAAAACAGAGATAAAATTTGCACTACCTTATCATACAATATCCTTTTTACCTTTTAAGAGTTCAGTCACATAAAATCTGTTGCCTTATATTTGCTTTCAGGATCGAGAACAGTCGTATGCAAGTGAAGCCAATCTAAGCCTCCCCGGAATCAAAGCACATTTTGCTCGGGACCTTCCACAGTTTTCCTCCCTCAAGCAGCTCTCTGGAGTGGATGGTTTCCTGCTTGACACTGATGGCTTGTACCAGGTCAACTCGGGCCATCAATGGTACTTACAGGCAAGTGGAATGATCAAAATAGTACAGTAATGTAGTGTTGGGCCAAGTAGATCAATTTAGTAATATTTCACCAACTCCTTTACCTTCCTATTCCATGACTTGTATTCCTCTTAACTCTTGATTCCTCTGCCACATTCCTTTGCAGCATTCTTTATATGCTCTCCTCTTCCCTTCTATAGGCTTCTTTATCTCATCTGTCCATCATGAATTAGTTAATTTTTGGATATTATCAATATAATGGTTTACTTGAGTTGTATATGGCTCAAAGTCTTTGATTCACTAGTTCTGCAATGAAACCAAATGACCCTATTTTCATTTCTCGGCAAAGTTTGTATTTGATGAAATAACCGTATTAGTAAATTGACCAAGAAAAGTCTTTACACTTGAACAGAAGTGTGAGATCTTATGATAAGTTGATAATTGGTTCAGCTCAAGTCTAATTAAACATTACAAACTTCTATCCATGAGATTCAGGACAATGATTCATAGTAAGAGTTGTTGGTCACTCTGCCAGACAAATGTGTTTTATTGGAATATATCACCCTATTCCTCTCAAAATAATAAACAGAGTTTTATTGGTGTATTGTATGCATTGTATGTATTGTATGCTTAGTGTTACGTAACCTCCTGAACCCTTCTAGGTGCTGTATACAATTGGTCCTCATGGTGAACGGCCACGACGAGAGACTGCACTCCATTCTGCATTAGCAAGTACTTCTTTACCTGATCCAGGATATGATGGAGCAAGTAACACAAATTTGACTGATAATGACCTACAGCTTATAGACTCTTTAACTGAAATGGAAACTATTAAGACTGATTTCATTAACGTACCTGAAGAAAGGATGGAAGAGCTTCCCACTCCATCCTTCTTGGCATCATTATACACCAGAAATGGAACAAATATGCGAGGCTTTCAGTTGGAATTGACTAGTGCCAAAACATCTGAAAGTTCAGTTTTTCTTTATGTGTTGTATGCAGTGATTGCACTTCTGGCATTGTTAGTGATTATAATTGGAGTACTTTTGATTGTGAAACGATTTTATAAGAAACCTGAAAAAGACAAGGTGATTGTTGTGCGTAGTTTAAAGAATGAACGTGAGGAAGTGAGGAGAAGAGGTGAAACTAAAGCGTTAGAAAGACCAAAAACATTGCCTCCCAACATGACACTGAATAGTGAAAGTAATCTTCAAACAGTGAAAGTGAAAACATTAGCAATAACAGTAAGAAATAATCTTGAAGATGAGGGAACGGAGGTATAATGTGTTATTGTGTCATAAACCAATGTTCCAATCATTAGACTCATATCAATCTTAACTGCAACCTGATACTCTGCACAATCATTGGGTGGACTTAAAGGCCCTTACACACTATGGCTTGTGCGCTAACCTCTGACTCGGCTCACTAGCCCCATGACCATTTATGGAGCGATTAGCGGGTCATCCCGCGCTTGACCTGAGAGTCTGGCAGTGGGCATTTCATACGAGTGAGTCCCGCGCAAAGCTCTCCAGTTGCTTGCTATTAAAAAACAGGAGGGCTCTACACTCTAATACACTAACAAAACAACTCATGAGTACAGTAAATTGTGTAATAACACCAGAAATTATTATGAAGAAACTCCGTACATTGAGAAGTCAATATTGCCGAGAGGTGAAGGAGATGAAGGCATCGCAGAAGTCAGGAGCAGGTACAGATGACCTGTATCTACCCAGACTGTGGTGCTACAACACCTTGGCTTTCCTTGGTGATGGAGATACACCTCGAGATTCCACTTCAAATCTAGATGAACTACTAATAGCGGCCACAGTGCGCAAGGCTCTATTGTCTAGTGTGCCCACAAACCCTCCCAAACCCCTCACTGAGGCTAGTTAGAGAGTGGCACACAAGCCATAGTGTGTGCTAGGCTTAATGCATAAGGAATGTATCTGATTGTCATCATTTAGATTAGTGCTTTAACTTTTTTTTTAACTGAACAGTCTACTAAATGGTTTTATGAAAACTTAAACAATTGAATGACTCCCTTCCTCATTTGAACCACAATTATATAGTCAGAGTATAATGTATTTGTCATTGTTATCAACTTTCAGGAATTTCCAGGTAATGAAGTTGAAAAGTAATATACAATCCAACACTTCCTCAGCTTTTCTTAGATATATTATTACTTATGTCATTGCCAAATCATGTGAAACTTGTGTACATTTTAATGAGACAAAATATTTCTCCCTGTTAAAGTAAGTATTTGATGTATGAGGTGTTTGGAAGCATATCTGAGTTACTAAAGTCACCTGTTGCTATTATTTAAAATGTATTGGAAGTATTGGTTGATTGGTTGCTGCCTTCACTCCTATCATTCTCAATACAGGAAATTGGCTTGCAACTCACTGAATGACAAATACATATTTTTTCCATTTTCCCATTATTATAAAATCAGTATCATCAACAGAAACCAGACACTTACAGGTTTGCAATGACATTATTATCATCATCATCATCCTCATCATCATTATTATTATCATCATTATCATTATCATCATCATCATCATCATCATCATCATGTATTGAAGGTGTAAGGTGTGAGGGAAAGTTTACTGAATGAGATGAAAGTTATTTTTTAAAAGGCTGCAAAGGTATGTATCAATGTAGATGGAGAGACAAGTGAATGTTTCTGAATACAAAGGTGTGTAAGACAGTGGTGTGTGATGGTTGGTTTTGATTGCTTATATAGAGTGAGAGTTGAATGTTTAAAATAATGTGAAATTAGGCAGATTGGCAAGTGAATGGAGGAAGTACATGCATTTAAATATCTTGGTTTGATTTTCTGCAAACACTAAAGCATGGAAGGTATGATTAGATAAATGTTTACAAGGGAGGAAAGTGGTCAAATTTCTAGGGTATATGATGAAAAAAGGATGGTGAGCATATGAATAAAAAAGGACTGAGTGATGGAATAATTGTACCGACAATCACATATGCAATGAGACTTGGATAATGAATGAAAGACAAAGATTAAGGATCCAAACAGTAGTAATAAATTACATGAGAAATACTTGTGTTAGCAGAAGAATGGATGATGAAAATAATGAGTGTATATAACAAAACATTTTGGCCGTTAAGTAAAGATAAAGGAATGTAATGTTAAGTGGTGGTTGAGGGAGATGTTTTGGCTACGTAAGAAATACTACCAGACTGAGATGAAAAAGAGCGTACATGAGTATGGGAGACATGACAGGTGTAAAAGTGGAATGGCAGGACAGAGTGCTAGAATATGTAAGAGAAAGAAAGAAGAAAGAGAAGAATGAGTGGGATACAGCATGCAAAGACAGGAATAAATGGATACTCTTCTGTCATGGTCAATCCTTTTTGAGGATGTCGGATATAGATAGATAAATAGATCATTATTTTTGGAGGCATTCTCCATATATACATCTGACAACAGTTTGCCGAACTTGATGTTTGTATACAGTTTGGTTTGTCACTTGTAGTTTCTGGTTCCTTACAAGATGGTATCAAAGGTCCTTCTTAATTCTACTTATTGGGGAAAATTGTAAATGTGTATCACCATATTGTTTGCTCTCTTGGCTGAGTATTGAGACATCTATGAGATATGTTATGGGGCTGAATAACGTTTTGAGCTCATAGTGGAACTAGATTGAGGAATGCCTGATATGAGGTGATGGAGGATGTAAGAATTATTACTGCTGTAATGAAAACATGGTTATTGTATTTATGTATGATGTGGCAACATTCATTCAAACCTTTAGAAGTTTGTTTATTTTCATGAAGTGATAACATGTTGCCAGTGATTTTCTATCATACTTTTCAGTGAAAGAGAAGTAATGAGAGTGAAAAGATCTGTGATAGAAAGTAGTAGTTTTTATGGTTTCAGTGACAAAGTTTTTTGAATAGTTATTAATGAAGGATATTTATGGGGTATGACCTTTTGTATCTTTTAATTTGACAGGCCTGTCCTTGATGTAAAAATGTGCTATCTAGGTTGATTCTTGGTTGTCTTACATATTAGATTTCATCCAATGAAGATACATAGATTGTGGGTTTACATATCATAACTGAAATTTAAAACCAGTGCTGCCTTTACCATGCATCTTAGGAGGATATATGACAACTTTTTCAGCCGAATGAAAATCTCAAAACTAGGGACAGTTTAATATACCGATTGCAAAATACAAACTTATAACCCAGTGATGAACATAAGTACTGTTCCTACAAACTCATTCTGTTGCCGCCAATTGATGACCAGCTAGCATCGGCAATGATTATAGCTTTTGTGATTACCTTTGAATTATAATTGAAGTGGCATATGACATTCCTTGAATTTTTTTCGTGGGGATTCCTTTGAAATGCACCATGGCACATTTCAAAGCCTCTTCTATTTACAATGGTGATCTGAATTTTGATCACACTATGATCTGGATCTGGACTCGGATTCCTTCTGATTCTGTCATGAAAATAGAATGACCTATCCATCTTCAGATCGTACCTCAGGCCTTTGGGATTCTGTCCCATGCCAGAACTACTGTCAAGTGGTGCCAGTTTCCTTAAGTTGAATTTTTGTGCCCAACACATTTAATTTAAGTATATTGCTCTGAAAGCAGTAGAAGAAATTCAATTATCAAAATTATTCCTCTTCTTACCACCAAAAAATCTTGTTGCTGCTATGAACATCATAATTCCTTGATTTTCACACTAGCGACCAACTTTGTTTACCTCAAATACGAATTGTGCTGCACCTCTTACTTATAAGAAACTGGTCAAAGTATTGTCAACAGAAGAAGAAGGTAGCTAGAGACAGCCTCCATCTTAATTTAGTAAATGTTATGTAATTCTGCCACTGTACTTCCTCCAGTTTGTAAAAGGCAACAGAAGGGTGAGAGGTCTGGAAAGCCCCTCCTGTGTGTTCTCTTACAAAAACACAAGGCATAGAGGGGAAGGGGGGAGTATCGTCTTCATGACGTAGAGTAAGGGGTGATCTGATTGAAGTATTTAAGTGTTAGAAGGGTTTTAATAAGGGGGATGTAGGAAAAGTTGTTACAATCAGTAGTCAGAATAGAACAAGAAGTAACGGATTCAAACTAGGAAAATGTAGATTTAGCAAAGAGATAGGCCGAAATTGGTTTACAAATAGGGTGGTAGATGATTGGAACAGACTCAGTCAGCAGGTAGTTGGTGCACAGACGATAGGGAGTTTTAAAAGAAGACTAGACGGCTTTATGGATGGGGATGAGAGGTGGGTATAGGTAATAAGGGAGTATTGGAGTAACAGGAACTATCTAGTGCAGGTCTCCGGGCCTTTTGTAGCTTCCTTATATTCTTGTGGACCCTGTCGTGTCTTGTCTTGGCCATCTCCCTGTAGGATAACAGCCTGGTATATAGATAGATGAACTTTTATTACGATATAAAGGTAATAGTAATGGATATAGTTACTGCCGATGCCACCAATGCATGTAACTGAAAAACAAAACGGAAGGAAACTGGAGTGTGCAAACATTGGTATAAGTGGATCAGGATAATTTTTTATTCTTAAAGGACCAGTAAAGAAATACAGATTTGGTTGCCAGCATTTATTGTTGTTTGATGGCACATTATAGTGTGTGGATAATAGTACTGTACTGCTAAACTTAAATTTACAAACCAGTTTTTTTAACTTTGAAAATTGAAAATTAGTAAATAGGGATGTTTTTCTCCATATTTTATTTTATACTCGGCAATATATGTTCGTACAAACATATAACATGTCCTTGGAATGTCAGAAAGCACAAGAAGGATGATGTACATAATGCATTTGTTTCCCAGACTTTAGAGCTCTCGTTAATTTTTATTTGTTTGAGGTAAAATCTGAGATTTATATTCATAGATTTAAAATCTGCATTTTATTCATCACCGAAAATTCATAAATAGAATGTTTGTAAATATACTTTGCATGTAGCATATCATTAGAGTACCAAACCAGCTTGGAAGGCATACCTGAACAGGTACAGTGTATAAGAAGGTTAGATCATCCCGTTGTAAGGCCTGTCCTGTCCTGTCCTGTCCTGTCCTGTCCTGTCCTGTCCTGTCCTGTCCTGTCCTGTCCTGTCCTGTCCTGTCCTGTCCTGTCCTGTCCTGTCCTGTCCTCATTAAAGGGAGTCACGTCATCTCGGAAGGTTAGCTCAAAACTAAACCTTGAACTTTTGGTATCATCTTGTATAGCTAATTGCCATAAAAACCGAGTTTCACAGTTCCTTTCATAGGTATTGTTCTCTACTTTAATTTCTAATATGATTTATATTTTGTGTTGCACACATCTAAAGCACAAACAAAACTGCATTGCTGCTTATATTTATCTGGACTTGAATATACAATGTGATAGTTTATATTACTAACATGTGTTTTTGGTGAATTATTTCATTCCAGTAGTAAATATCCCAAGTATTTATGTTAATTCCTAAGCAGAATAAATACTTTTTTATTATTCTAAAATATGACTAGGTTTTAAAGTACAATTTGTGTCCCTCAGTTTGTATCTGATTATTGTGTACGAGTCTTGGTCAGAACCTCACGATGATGATGATAGCAGTTTGACTTAATCTTGATGACTATTACTTATTGGAAGTTGGACCAAAGGTTGAATTTCACCATTGTATGTCTGGTCTGCCTAGTGCTTTAGTGATGTCATCCTCACTGTCTTTAAAGGTGCTAATTCTAGTGCTTGTATAGTTTCACAGTAAACATAAATTTGAACACTGCAAAGTAATATACTGTTCTATGAAGTTATATATGAATGTTTGTATTGATTCAACATTCTTATGTTACTTGGTGACACCTTTTCTCAGGTGTATGAATCACTGCCACTGTCTATTTATTTAATAAATGCAAACAAAACTATTTATCACACTGAAATATTATCCTCATTATCAATACCATACATAACAGTGGGATTTTAGGCATACATGCACTACAAAAGTTATCTATAGCCTTTCCCTTTTTTTAGGAATGGTCATATTATTTGCTTATTTTATGTAGTTTATATGGAGTAGGCAGTAGACACCTGCCGCTCGGTGGAATACTCCAGGAGAGGTACTTACGGGGATGTAGGTGGTGCTGCAGACTTAGTGATTCCCCGTGTCCTCTCTTTCCGGTTCCCTTAGTGTCTCATTTACACAAGAGAACAGCTGCAGCCTGCCCTCTAAAGACAACTTCTACTACTTGCATAACACTACAGACACCTTACACTTTTACACTCAACTGAATTTAATAGAATGGCTTCACCACGCCCAGCTTCGGAGTCCCCATCTGGGGAGGGGACCACAAATGTCCCCAGGTCAAATTGCCCTTCTGTAGATGACCTCGGGTGTCTTGACACTTCCTCTAATACTTTTTCTCTTGATTTTTGCAACATTCGTGTCCTTAGATCTAATTTTTAATCTGTGGAATACCATCTCTCCTCCA
>JAPQNM010000002.1:13601873-13636873 GCA_029783475.1 Metacarcinus magister
CACACACACACACACACACACACACACACATACATACATACATACATACACACACACACACAAGCTGGATAATTGTAGATACGGAGACGGGACAGCACGAACATAGCTCTTATCCTGTATATCACAACTAGGTAAATACAACTCAATAAATAAATACACACATACACTGCATATAAAATGACTACAGGTATCTAATCTTACCTCATTCTTATGTTTGCATAAATTCTTTATCTTGTGCAAAGAAAACGGACATGTTGAGTACACCCGCAAGGAGTAGTGTATGGTGAGGTGCTTCTCATATTGAGAGACAACCAGTGTGAACTTATGAGTCCCAGCCTCTTTCATCACCATCTTGCACAGGTAGTGAGGACTGTTAATGCGGACACCATCGATGTATGGAGCTGGATCAACTGCATTGGCCGAAAAAGAAAATTAATACTGAATAACTAGGGTACTGAAAAACTAAGATCCTGAATAATACTCAAGATATGTAGTGTGATTCATTGAACACAGATAGACGTGTATTATTTTTTTTCCTTTGGCGTTGTACAGCTGCAACTAGAAAATATGGTTAAAAATATTGATATGCAATAATTGCCTAGTCCAAAGAAGTCTTACTTATCTATCTATCTATCTATATACCAAGCTGTTATTCCCCTAAAGGGTGGTAAGCGAGACAAGGCGCACATACACACACACTCCTCTCATCTAGCCAGTACGCCCCCACAGAGAGGAGTGCACCCACCCTGCCCAACACAACACATGAGGTCAGTCACACAAATGGGCCCAAGTTGGTGCTTGTATCAACAACAGTCCTGAGGTTTACTCCTGCTACTCCATGTTGAACTCATGCCCCTCTCTCTCCCTCTCTCACACCGGATATATGACAACCTCCTCCACAGATCGTCTAAACTATAGTATTTGTACTTGATCACACTGACTATGTATGAATTCTGTATTGATTGAATTGCAATAATTATTTATCCATTACCATGACCCATCTTATGGAAGCAAATCCTCAAAGAAAAAAGGTGTCCAAAAGAAACAGGTATTCAGGTAATAATTACATTAAACATTGAAAGAAAAAAACAAGAGAAAAACTCACATGGATAAAAAACCTTTTTTCCCCCTGTCTTGTACACAAGGAGAGTGATATATTCTTGGTTATTCCTGAAGTCTTCAATCTCTGTTATATGCCGAGTAAGTAAGAGCCACACGGCTGAGCCTCCTGCACACTGCACATCCAAGGAGTACTGTGGATTCTCTCCAACATTGTACAGATCACGTACAGGACCAGCTTTGGCATACCAAGTTCTGGACGAATAGACAACCATTTGTTGATGTTATTAACAGGAGATATTACAACATTCTGATTAGAAAACAAAATCTATCTTTCTAACTATAGCAGGCTGATACAAGGCACACATAAACATATTGCAAAACTACTAAGAAATATAAGAAACCACAAAGATTGCCATGTCGTAAAATTATATAAACGATATGTATATGATTGAATCAAGACAGGGAAATGGAACTTAATGCAAAAAAATACCATGTATTGAAAATGGGGAAGAGTGAATGGTTGTATAAGAGAAATGAAAGTTAAAGTGGGTAATGTAATGTAATGTAGGTGCAAGACTAAAGATGAATGGAATGGGATGAGTGGTGGTGACATGCCTGCTTGTAGAGAGTCGAGAGGAAGTACAGAGAGTGTTGGATGAATCTTATAGTGTATGTATTATGTATGAGAAGGAAGATAAAATTGAGGCGAGCTCACTGGCTGCTGGCTCTCAATTGACTGTCAGAGGAAGGTGTGTATAATTGACACGTGAGCGCTCAGTTTCAGAGGACTATTATAAGTCTGTGAAGCAAAAAGAAAGATAGAGTCTGGTGACAAGCGGAACTTTTTTTTTAAAGTATTTTTGTTGTCCTTTGATCAGTACCCTTTTAATGTAAAAAAATAAATAAAAAATAATGAAATAAAAAAAGAAAATGTGTTTGAATGGAAGACCAAATGTTCTAAGTACACCAGATTTACTGCTGCATCATGTCATCTCGGTTATAAGTACATTCTTTTTGTCTTTTTCTGTCAATGGTAGGTGGTGGGATTAAAGAGAGAATAAAATATAAATGTAGCTATGAAAGAAAATGACAATATGAAATGTGGGAAGCCATCCTATTTCTCTCTTGTATGAGTGAGGTTCTGTTTCTTTCTTGTTTTGTTACAAAGGAATACAAGGGAACACAAACAGCAACAGTCCCTAGGGTCCCTGGGAAGGCTGTTTGTTGAAGTATGTATAAAATTATCAAGAGTAGAGTTCCCAGCTCTTCATCTTCATATCTTTAAGTCACTACTTGATACACTATGTAGGGAATACCTATAGATACGTCCTGAATTCCCATATCTCAATGACAATATACTAAATGCATTTCCATACATCAAATAGAAATCCAAACCTACAAATGATGCAATATTACTGCTTTCCTTTCAGTCACCTTATAACAGATACAGAACACACAGGCATGTCACCAATTCTTATATATCGCTGACAAAAAAAAACTTGAATAATTTTCATAACCATATTAAATTCATAAACCCACAAAAAAATGCAGTATTACTATATATTCATGAACAGATAGATAGAACTGTTTATTTGAATACTTACTCATGTGTGCAGAATGTGTGGGAGAAGAGTCGTGGGTTCCAGTTCATATAAATCACATCATAAAAGTGGCAAAGACTATCAAAGTCAATCCAGAAGACACCATTGTCAAAAGTCTGTGCACTCTTCGGGTCAAAATTCAAGAGCTTGCACATTTCAGGCGTCCAGTGTACTTGATCCATTTCTGAATAATTTCCTTTCCATCGTAAGTGAGACCAAGGATTTTTTAGCATGAATAACTTCTTACCCTGGAATAACATCAATTGTAAGCACACACATATACACATGCATATATTTAAATACCTACAGTGTGTGTGTGTGTGTGTGTGAATAATGTCAGTTATGTTACAAAGCCTTTTTTTCAGTCATTACTAAAAGCACCTTTATAATGTTCAAGGTAAACTACCACCACCACCACCACCACCACAAACAACAACAACAACAATTACAAGGTCAAGTATTCTCCACAAAAGCAGGTCTCCTCGCCTTCCCTCAGCAAGTGAATGGATTGACTTAATTGTGAAGCATGATTCTACTCTACTGAGGTGAAATTTTATCAGAGGACATTAATGAGTGTGGATTAACAGTTTTTAAAATGCTGATGTTCATTTGAAAATTAATTAAAAAAAAGTATGTTCATTCGAAAAAAAATCTATAAATAATGGCAGTGTATTTTTTTGTTATTTGTGATAAATTTTTTTTATTTTAGTTATTGTTTTTGATGTACTGTACTTTGAGTCCTGATGGTTTTCCACAAAAGTAGAGGTAATTGAGTGTAATTAAGCATGCATGACAGGTTTAATTACACTGAATTAATGATACCTGGCAGCAGACACTTTTGAAAACAGTCCCTTGCTTCAGTATGTAAAGTCATGACAAATGATGTATTGCAAGTGTAAGTCTGCAAAATATGTTAAATAACCATAATATTTCTAGGATATCAGTAGTTAACATTTGCATCCAAAATAAAAATAGAATGGAAAATCCTTGTGAAATGACAAGTTCATCTCAGGCAGTACAATGTTGTTTTGTTACTACTATTGATCTCTAACAGCAATGGGTGAGTAGTGAGTACCGACCACCTCCATGTAGCTTCAAGTTGGACAAGATCTACTTCATACACAGAGTAACTAATCCCATCAACTGTGTGGATCCCAAGCTGCAAACAAATGGTTTTAGGTGCCGTTCACTTTTGTCCATTAAAACAGGACTGGATGGTCTAGAAATCTTTGCTTTAAGATAATAACTAGAGTGAAAAAAACAACTGGCATGTGATGGTCATTTAATACTGCATTATTGTTAACTTTTCAGCCAGTCTGTAATAATGTTTGCTGACATCATTTTGTATTATATACTATTAGTACTATTACTATAAACAAATGGTATTCCATCTTTTAATCAGTTGTTTCCTGATATTTGCCTATCCAGTTCAGTGTGAAAAATATGTGTAGAATAGTGATAATGATGATCAATGTTTTGTAAAATTCAAATTTGCCTTACCTTCACCTCCTTGATATCCAGCATGGCATAGGCATGAGTAGGCACAAGTCCAGCTCGGTCTGCATCCGTTTCACTCATTTCTCCCGTGGCTGCAGTGACCAACACATCTCCTCGGTGGAAGCGATCAACAATTTTACGGAATGTTGCGTCTTTATTGAACTCCTTGTCCTTGATAGATACACGCTCAGGAATCCATCCGGTGAGAGCATAGAGATCAATGTTACTGTTTGAGCCGGGGAAGTCATAGCCGCCCATCACTTTGAGGTAAGACTTTTCAACAAGTGATATCCAAAACTCATGTTTGTTTGTTGAATAGGAACAGAGTAACTCCCCATGATGACCAACGGGTAGTTTGTCATCTACTATCACTTTTCTTGGGATTCCATTAATATGAAGTTTAATCATGTATTTCCCACATGGATTGTAGACTGGATCACCATTACGGTTCTTGGGATATATAATGTCAGTTATTAGTCTCTTCTTAAATCTCTTCTCATACAAAGCACTGACAGCAACAGATGCCACAAATGAGCAGTCTGAAACACAGGTTTGCTTAATGCTGAAGCAGTCAATTACTTCAATCATTTTGGGATCACTAGATATATCTTCTGGTCGAGCCCATTTGGCAAAGTTTTTCTTCTGTTTTGGTGCGAGGGGAAGCAGACCGTCCTTATCAGAAAAAGGTATAGAAAAGGCAAATTTTTCTCTTAAATCAATAGCAAGGAAAGGTACATAGTCCCTTCCATTGACGTTTGAAGTTCGTCTTAATACTTCCACCTCTTCCTTGGTGTAATCAGATTTGCCAGCGAGCTGTAACCCAGATTTTCTTGTTGTGTTTGGTGTACCTGGAAAATCACATATACACTTAATATATATGCTGTATTACAAAATTTAAATATTCTCATAAAATTCTTCTTAAAATAATTTGTTAGGATTATGTATATATATATATATATATATATATATATATATATATATATATATATATATATATATATATATATATATATATATATATATATATATATATATATATATATATATATATATATATATATATACATACATACATATATGTATATGTATATGTATATGTGTATATGTATATATATATATGTATATGTATATATATATATATATATATATATATATATATATATATATATATATATATATATAGGTATATATATATTCAGCTAAGGTATGTTACAAAAGCATAAAACAGCAGCATATACGCAACTGAGAACATGATACAAAATGATCACATCATACAGTGAGGAAGATGTCAGATTATGTTGATGCTTCCTAACATGACTCTTGGTTACGTGAAACTAGTGTTGATATTGTTTGAGCACACTTTGTACAAACCTTTAGGTTGAGGGTTGGCATCTACAACATTTCCAAAGCCTAAGGGAGGGATGGCTCTGGATGGTGATACCTTTTGACAGTGTGGCTTCTCAGATGTTTTGCTTTCAATATCAGTGCCTGAAAAGTACATCATGAAACACACAAATTATCACTATTAGTGAAATAGTTTTGGTAATGTTTACTTAAAAGGTGTTGTTCTACTGAAAGGATAACACAATACTAAGAGTTACATAAAGTGTAAGCTTACTGTTAGTAGATGTCTTTTCTGATGCTTTTAATTCTTCAGCTCGAGACAGTGCTTGTTCAGCGAGCTTTCGTAATTTGTCTGTTATCTTGGCATTACTTGCATTCTTACTCTGCAGGGGAGAGATTATTTGTTATATATCACAAACCAATACTGACAAAACAATATATTATTCTTACATTAAAAAAAGGATAAAAGTGAAGATTATTCCTCTATTCCCAACTGCCATTTAAATCGCCAACTTCCACTTGTTACTCTGGCTAGAATGATAGTATTTTAAATAAAGTGTTAGTACTTGACTAAATGTGTTTCACTGAGTGGTAATGCATCTGTGGTAAGAGGACCCAACACAGTCACATATCACCGGCCAAGTTGGAACAATTCTGCCATCGTATTCCCTGTGTTGTAAAAAGGGAACTAATAGGAATGGAGTAAGGGGCTTGTGAGACCCTCTTCTGTAAAGGTAAAATCAGACTAATAAGGATAGAGTGAGGGATCTGGGAAGCTCCTATGTATTCTCTTCTATGAAAAGACGGCACAGAAAGGGTGGAGGGAGAGAAATTAAAGTCTCATTAACAGCAGGTCTAATGTACAGTACCTCAGTGGGATATTTCAGGACAAAATGTTTTTCAAATGTTATTAACAGGTGGTAAAGGAAGTAAGACTTACTGCTTCAAGGCACAATTCAACAGCACTGGAGTAAAGTTCCACAGCTTCCTCTGCATTGCCAGCCTCATCCTCTTCAAAAGCTTCCAGCAGCAGGAAGTGTGCTCTGCTCAACTCACTCTGACCTTTTTCTGTGATCACTTGTGGTGACTGAGTCTGCTTTTCTAAATCAGGAGAGAAGAAATATTAGTAAAGGGTGAAACATGCAAGTATTTGTACTACATGCCCTGATAATAGTGGAATCAAATTGATATCTAAAACTTTTCTCATCAACTGTTACTTATTGTGAATGAAATATTAACATTAAACCTTCTATGGCCTTATATTGTGAAGCTATTTTTTTTTTTTTTATCAAAATGAGTTACAAATTCTGATAATTTTTACATGTGCTTATGTGCATGTCTGCAAAGATGTTTTTTTCCTGAGGTGGATCTAAAAAACAATCCAAGCAACACTATAAGAAGGGGGACCAGTGGTAAACATTTATATTTCTTTTCTTAAGGGATTCCAGTGGCATAATAACCTCACATTATTAGAGACTGAACACCTATCTTGTGTAAAGAAGTCTTATAAATTCGCAGGCCACCCCTGCAATTGTCAAATCTCTCGACTAGTTGTAGCGTGAACGCAGTGTGAGCAAACAACCATGACTAAAGCGAGTGAAGGATGAGCAGGTGTCGTAATGGATCACGATATCTGCTGAGTCGTTGTGAATCGTGGTTATTGGGTGGCAGCTTCAACATTTTTGGCATCGCAGATAGTCGCAGAGGCTGGATCCCAGATGTGTGATCCCAGCATTATGCAAATGGAGCGAAGTTTGATATTGTGGAATGAAGTAGAAACAAAAATACTTAGTGATGGTTTGGTTATAAGGAGAGAAAGAAAAGTGAATGGTTTGTTTGCTATTAGAATCTTTAAATTAAATTATATACTACAGTACTTTACTTGGTTATGACAATATGTTGAATTATCTATATTAATTTCAAATAATAAAATAATAAAAATTTTTACCATTACTCTTCAGTACATCAGCTCTATTTCTGTATTGCTGAATCCTTTCTGCAATAGCTGGTGATGATACGCCAAGGGCAGCTGCACGATGGAGGTATTCAGCTGCCTGGTGGTACATGTATATAGCCGCCTCATGACTCCCACTTATGTCAAAGTGCGTAGCTTGTCGTGCCACCTCAGCTGCATGGTTGATGCATTCTTCAGCATCAGCCATACTTATCTGACAATGAATGACACAAAATGAACTACAGCACAAGTGGGATTTTTTTTAGTATTTTTGTTGTCCCTTAAAATAAAGCAAAAAAACCCCCACCATATATATCCTGTAGTTTTATGAGTATGTTCCTTAAAAGAGAAATAAGAGCCCAATCCAAAGCGTTTCTTTTCTGTATTATACAAAAAGACTAAATAAAGTATACATTATTATTATTATTATTATACAATACTTGCCTTAATTAATAAACACAAAAATATTAAGTACTTGAATAAGGCTTTGACTTTTAATATGTTTTTTACATATTTTGTTTAGATATAATTCAATTGTAAGATATCAATTTTCTTTTCATCTATTATATCACAATTCTTTTTTTTTCTTCAGTTTATCCATTAATAAAACGTATAAGATAATTCAGCGGTGCAAAGTCATAATTCTATGCATTCATTTGCAATATATTAACAGTCTATTCAATTTCATATCCTAATCAATATCTTACAAGCAAGTCATCATCTTCCTTACAAATTCAAACAATATTCACTACAAAATATACTTCTTTTTTCTCTCCAAAAGTCAACCCAGACAGAGAAACACTGGGTCAGGGATACAGGAAACAGATAGAAAAGACCAAATATTGAGAAGAAAAGGAGAGGCTAGAAATTTGAGGACAAGAAAATATTGCAAAAAGGAATTTGCTTGAAAGATACAAACAAATACAATTTTCCCAAAAGAAGTATAAATACTTGGAATGGATGGAAGGAAGGGGTGATAATGGCAGAGTGTACATCAACTGAAGGAAAAACTGAACTATTGATACGGAGACAGGACCACACGGGTGTAGCTAAGGCCCTGTATACTACAACTAGGTAAATACTGGTGAAAGGAAATACAGTCTGATGTTCTATTCTGAAGGTAAAAATTTAGCGTTACCCAATACCGTTTGATCAGCTGTCTCTTTAGCGGGTAATCTTATCATACTTTTTATACCCTGTGGATTTGTGTTATCATAGAATGTACGTAGTATTAACTTGGTGCAAAGGAATGTATTATAACGAAGACGCCCCCCGCATTTAGATGTTTAAATTCAGGTCAGAGGTTAGGTTAGTTTAATTAGGTTTGGTTTGGTTAAGTTGTTTAATTAGGTTTGGTTTGGTTAAGTTATTTAGTTCGGTTAGATTTGTTTAGTTAGGTAAGGTTAGTTAAAAGTACCATTGGAAAATAAATCGAGCAACAACACAATGGTGGGGTACGTACGGGCACACTTCCTTCCCACAATGGGGAGTCAAAATTATCATGATCATATTATCATTATTATTACTTATTTGCACAACACATTATTACGTCTCAAAACATTCACGTCAACGCATAAAAACAACTATCAAATGGAAGAAGGAAAAAAACAAAACCCCATAAATAGGAAAACGGCAATAAAGAAAATATTTACCTAAAGCCTTTCATCATCAAGAGTCAATACTTTGTCTAGTGCAATTTTCACTTATCTATACATTAACTGATGCATACCCCATTAATGACTCACAAGCAGATACTGAAGACAGCTGGGCACGAATGACAGCTAAGAATTCTGATCTTGATCTTGATGTCACAGCTGACTTGAAGTTTCTTTTTCCGACAGCTCCTGTGAAAGTATAGTTTCTACACCTTGCATACCATATTTTTATCCATTCCCTTCCAGTTCTTTCAACCACTTCATTTATCTCACTCCAATCATCGTTGTAGCTACTCGTCTCCCCACACAGTCCCACCACCAACACCATTCATTCCCTTACAGTTCTTTCAATCACTTCATTTATTTCACGTCCCATTTATGTTAGAATCACACGCATCATTTCCATTCTGTCACGGTCATACTTCTCACGTTCCAGTAGCTACTGCATATTCTAAAGTCTCATCCTCTCCCATGTCGCACATCTGACACACTTTGCTGCGGGACTCTGACCATCTGTAGTTCCTTTCTAATACATCCATTCACTGTGCCCTTAGCTAGCTCGGAAGAGACGATCACCACCCAGGCTTCCATCATACTACCTTGCATACATTGGGGCCTCTTTTTCTCTGAACCATTCCAGTCTTCCACTTACTCAGTCCCACACCTTTCACTGTTCTGTCTATTTCACTTTTCCACTTTCTCACATCCCACACTAACCCTTCTCTACTTCTGTTCATCACCTTCCATTCATACACCCTTTCTCTCCCTTCAGAAAATGTATGCACCCACATAACCAGCCACTCCTGTCTACCATATTCATACATTTTTTCTCCCGCTTACTGCTTCTTACATTCCACAAATAAGCCTTTCGTGTTATTCTTGTATTCTCCATTCGTTCCAGACTAACTATATATCTCAAGGTTGCTTTCATATGTCTCTCCCTAAACGTACTCTATCCCATGTCACCTATCAAAGCTTCTACAGATGCACACCTTGGTGCATTCAGTGCCATTCTTGCTACTCTATTCTGCTCTACTTCCAACTTGATTATTTCACTCTCATTCAATGCAATCACTTCCATACCATAGTTGAGCCTGTACCGCTAGCAGCCAGACAGGACCTTTAACCCGGTGATAATACTTCGTTTTAAACCTTCCCTGTTCCTCTACATGTCATTTTGAGGGATGGAGGAGCAGTAACACATCATTCTTCACCATTAATAGTGGAGGGATATACAGAAACCATTACCTATTAAGCGTAAGTAACCTAATTAAAGGACATCAAGTTTCAACAGGTACCTTTAGGTGGCGGCCGTGCGTTGACTGCTGGGTCACGTATACATAAAACCAAAATTGAGATTTTTATTATACACAGAAAAGCAATTATATATACTTTAAAAAATCGAGTGCAATACCGAAATTGTTTCTACATAAACATTTGTTATATTTGATTCGTATTTATTTCATGAAAAATGTTTATTTTTAAGATCAATCATAAAATCGAAAAATAGAATAAAGCAATAATAATTAAATTAAACCAATATAAGCCATAGAGTGGAACATATAAAAATTATTCAAACCGAAAGTAAAGCCTAAATAAGCCATAGAAAAAAGAAAAACGGAAAAAACAATGAAAAAATTAGAAAAAAAAACCATAATTATTCGTTTACATCCAAGAGTGTTAATTATAACGTGTTAGGTACAGTAAAAGAAGTGTTAGGACATGGTGACTTACAAGGATAGAGATGAAGGTGTGTGTGTTGTGTTATGAGTGTGTTATGGTGGGCTGAAGGCTGACAGGCTGACGAATCGGCAAAAATCGATAAAAATACTGGTATACCGAAGGGCTTCTAATGCCTGTAATAACGGTAATACCACCCAGAAAATACCGGTATATCGGTATACCAGATAGATATACACTCAGCTGACGCCAGGCAATGTAATCTGATTGCGTTTCCGATTAATAATTATAATACTTAGGGCACCAGTGGTGTTGCATATCACGTGTATATATATATATATATATATATATATATATATATATATATATATATATATATATATGTATATATATATATATATATATATATATATATGTATATATATATATATATATATATATATATATATATATATATATACATATATATATATATATATATATATATATATATATATATACATATATACATATATATATATATAATATATATATATATATATATATATATACATATATATATACATATATACATATATATATATACATATATATATACATATATACATATATATATATATATATATATATATATATATATATATATACATATATATATATATATATATATATATATATATATATATATATATATACATATATACATATATATATATATATATACATATATACATATATATATATATATATATATATATATATATATATATATATATATATATATACATATATATATATATATATATATATATATATATATATATATATATATATATATATATATATATATATATATATATATGTACTACGCTCATGGTGTTGCACTTGTTGATATTAAGCTGCATCTGGCTGTTTAATGCAGTTTAATGTTAACAAGTATAGCATTGTGAGCGTAGGTAAAGGTAATAGGCCTGTAGACTACACATTAAATGACACTACCTTAGGAAGGTCATATAGTGTGAGTGACTTAGGAGTTCAAGTAAATAGTGACGCGTCCCAGGGAACAGTGTATTATAGCTAGAAATAAGGCCAACAAGATACTGGGATTTATTGGTAGGTGTGTGACAAACAGGAGTTCTGAGGTCATTCTGAGGTTGTATTTAGCGCTAGTTAGACCCCACCTAGATTATGCAGCTCAATTTTGGTCCTCTTATTATAGGAAGGATATAGGCTCCTTGGAGGCAGTCCAGAGAATGACCAAGATGATTCAGGGGCTGAGAAATCTACCCTACAAAGATAGGTTAAAACGTCTTAATCTCCACTCCCTAGAGAGAAGGAGGGCAAGAGTGGATATGATTGAGGTTTTCTAATGGGTAAAAGGAATTAATAAGGGAAACATTGATCAGGTTTTAGAAATTAGTAGTCAGGGTAGGACACGTGGTTCACTTGGTTCACTAACAGAGTGGTGAACGATTGGAATAGGCTGGGTAGACACGTAGAAAGTGGTGAGTCAATAGGTAGCTTTAAAAGATGGTTGGATCAGAGTATGGATAGGGATGACAGGTGGGATGGATAAATATTGGATTATTCCAAGGGTGAGGGACAAGGAACTGCCTCGTGTAGGTCATCAACTGGCCTCTTGCAGTCTCCTCAATTCTTATGTTCTTATACCATCAGTGGCGTAGTAAGGGGGGGCGGTCCGCCCCGGGTGACAGATTGAGGGGGGTGCCATGATACAGGCTCAAGTCTAATGGCTAAATTCAGTGACGTAGCTAAGGGAAGGGGTGTGGGGGTCATATAAGAAGACACCCTCCCAAGCCCCCAACAAAGGGCGCTGCCTTCTTTTAATGAAGATATAAGACAGGTATATACACTCAACCAAACTCAACCTCAACGGATCTGCATTCAATGAATTACGGATTCAATGGACTCCATATACTAGTGGACAGGGTCATTCAAAAAGTCCGCTGCTCGAAACATCTGTCCGCTAAACAATATATTTTCATGCCATTATTGTTTTTGAATGCTATGTGATGTCTAGGTTATACACATTTATACTTGTCAAATATTCATAATCATATAAATAAGTAAGATAAGTGAAACAATCATTGCATTTCTTAATATGATTGCCTTTATATGTGGTAATCTGGCTACCATATGAAAAATACTGGTCTGTCCCACCAAATACCAAGCAACGATAAGTTGATTCCTCATTTAGTCCATTAAGACGAGGTTTGAGTGTAAATAGATAGATATTCTAGAAAAGCAGATTAGATCACAACCCTCCTGATAAAATCAGTATAAATATAACCCATGCTTCTGGGAAGACTGGATATATGATTAAGTGAGAAAAGGTGAGCGAACCTAACAAGGAGAGTATCATTTATGCAATTCAGTGTTCAGGTTGTAAGGTGGTGTAGTGACAACACACATACAACACACCTACATACCAGGTGCACACACACCCAGAGCCTATAATTACCTCCCTCGAGACCTCGGCTGAGGTCGAGATTAACGTGACCTCACCTCACCTGACCACCAGGTCCGCGACGTCCAATATAAGCTACCCACACACACACACAGTCGGTCAGTCAGTCAACCACCAGTCTACCACCACACACAGTCCAGGCAACACCTCCAGAGTAGCGTCTGGGAGCCCCACGTCGGGGCTCCCCAGACAACAACACACGCTCACCTTCCCTGGGCTCTGTATAGTTGTGTACAACCAACGCTGCAGCAATAAACCAACTAAGCCACATTCGTCTGTTGTCAAACCTTTGTGTGTACGTAACCCCCAAACCTCTACATTGGTGACCCCGGAGTGACACACATTGGAATGACAGACGATCCACCGCCCACGCCCACGCTGCCTCACGTCCCAACATGACGCGCCACCACACCCGCCACCTCACGTGCCTGCCGCGGCCTCCTGAAGCCTGTCGCTGCCTCTGCCCCTGCTCAACCTGCCGCAGCCTCGCAGCTCCTGTCCTGCACCTACTGTCGCCCACGCAACCGCAGCACCGCAGCCTTGCAGCCGCCCCCACCCCCAGCCTGCTGCTGATCCAAGGTGCTGCACCTACTGCCACCCACGCAACCGCAGCACCACAGCCTTGTAGCCTTGCACCCTCCGCAGCTTTGCAGCCACGCAGTCCACACTTCATGCCGCCAGGATCACTCCAAGCCGCCTCTCTCCCTCACCAAAACAATAATTGTATATAATGTTTTCTCTATGTACTATGTAATATTTTTTCTTTGTGGGGGAAGGGGGGTGATGTAGTGACAACACACATACAACACACCTACATACCAGGTGCACACACACCCAGAGCCTATAATTACCTCCCTCGAGACCTCGGCTGAGGTCGAGATTAACGTGACCTCACCTCACCTGACCACCAGGTCCGCGACGTCCAATATAAGCTACCCACACACACACACAGTCAGTCAGTCAGTCAACCACCACCACACACAGTCCAGGCAACACCTCCAGAGTAGCGTCTGGGAGCCCCACGTCGGGGCTCCCCAGACAACAACACACGCTCACCTTCCCTGGGCTCTGTATAGTTGTGTACAACCAACGCTGCAGCAATAAACCAACTAAGCCACATTCGTCTGTTGTCAAACCTTTGTGTGTACGTAACCCCCAAACCTCTACAGTGGAATACATTGTAATTCCTCGCCTGGAATCTCTTCAAGACTCTACAACCACAATGACCTCCACTGCAGAACACACAACTCTTTGGTTCTCTATGCAGATAAACACAGCCACATCCCCAACAGAAGAAGAAGAAGAAGAAGGAGGAATGTAAGGTAGTGGAGGTGGCATACATTGTGACAAAAGTGAATAACCACATGGAAAGTTTTATGAGTCTGGCCAAAGCCATGATGCTACGGGTAATCACAGCTGGTAAAGGATGAGGCACACACAAATCAATGGACGAGTTACCCAGGAAACTTAATGGCTGGTTGCCAGAATAGCAAATAAGCTGCTGCCTCACCCAATCTGACCATTTTTCTCTGAAGATGGTAAGTCAAAATGTTATAGAAACAAAATGCTTCTGCTTCATCCCATGTATCTCACCACCGTCTTCCACACTTGTCTTACCTAGACAACATATACAAATGCATAGTCTGAAACACTTGTTACTGCATACCACCTCTTCAAAATAGAAAACACTCCAAATGAAGGTTCCACCAACAAGACAAAATGTATTTTTGTTCCAATTTCTTGAATAAATTTCATACAGCCATATCAACTGTTCAATATATGGTGCAAAACTTGAGCTAAAAACAACAATAAAGTAGAATAGGAAGACCTAACTGAGTCTCATCTCATCCCATCCCTTCATCTTGGTACAGTACATGTTTCACTTTGTCATGTAACCTGTGATACTTGTTGAAGTAGTCACTCTGAATACTTAATGATGCATTATTCAGTACCTGCATAACACATGAGGATGGGAATTGTTGTGCACAGGATGTACAAATATTAAATAAACCTGCATTTCGCAGGTTAAATAAAGTTACATTCAATTTAAGACTTTCACATAAATCAACACCTGTTCTTCTCCATTAGTCTGTTAAATTGAAAGTTTAATGTATTCTCACTATCCAATTTTCAGATATAGCTGCACTTACATTACGTTAGTTAGAATTCATACATAATATGAAGTATTTTGTGCATCAATTCATGTCAAGTTCAATTGTTCTTGCACCATACGTCACACACTTATAGTTAACATAACATAGTTTCACGAATCAAAAATGAGCATGCCACTGATCATATCTTTCAATAGACAAACATCTTCTCACTATAAATGACACAAATCTTTATAAAAGATTTTAGATGTGTATATTTAGAGTTGTACATTTACAGCATTACACAACGCTGCCTTGTAATACTTGAGCTCTTCAATACTTTCCCGCACTTTTTCTAATACTTGAGTGTTGGACTCATTTGGAATGGGAGCAGAATTGAACTCTTCAGGGTACCAACTCCTGCAAGATAATTGTAATAACAGCTTAATCAAGACAATACTTCTCAAATGCTGAATGGATAACCATATAATTTTCTGGTGACAGAGAAAACCACATTATAGGTATTGCATCATTTCCAAGATACTTTGGGACCATGTTGATAGGTTTTGTAGATGTTCGGGTATTTTGGAAGAAACTCCATAAAAGTTGGACCCATGAATCACTCTCCATTGTCACCTTTGTTCACAACTTGTTTACTTTTAGGTTTTCCACTAGCAAGTTGCTGTTTTACTGGCCTTTTAAACATAGGTTGAATGAAAATTATACTAAATTAGGACAAATGATTAAATGAATGTAGAGAATGGCAATCACAGCCTCAGGTACTTTTTGTTCACTCAGTCATCATAAAAAAGACAAAATGGAATTACCAACAACATTCCTTTTAGTGATAGCATTTGTCTAAGCCTTGATTAGTGACACTGTGATCTATTAACCAAGTAATGTTGTCCTTTCATACATATTTTCATAATTCTCATCATATGTATTGTATTTACATGACAGCCAACTTTCAGATCACTTATTTCACCTGCTTGTTTCCTCGCCTATGATTCTTATTCCATATCCCTTTGCCACTTACACAAGTTGTCAATGGCAGAAATCAACAATTTACTTAAATGTACTGAATCAAATATGTATCTATAATAGTGCCTCAGTGGTACAGTGGTTAGCACGTCTCACTATCAATCTGCTGGCCCAAGTTTGATCCCGAGCGAGGACAGTTGACACACAGCTCACCCAGCTGTTCATCCTCCCAAACTGGTTGGTCAATAAATGGGTACCTAGGGAAACTTGGGGAAGGTAAACTGTGGAAACTTGGATGTCACAGTGGCCTTGTGTCCCGGCGTAACAGATAAATTTCTACCACAGGCTCAAAGGCCAATGTGACGAGAAATGAGCGCCTGCACCTACACACAGCTACAGCATATGCCCCCCCCCCTTTACCTTTATATACCAGGCTACCTCCCTAAACAGAGGTAGCCATGACAAGGCACTCATACACACACACCCATGTACATATACACATACACTAGAATCAAATATAGGCCATCAAATTCCTCCAAGATGTGATATCTAATTTAAAGTACTTCACAGTAAATAAAATGAGTCAACATAATATTAATGGACTACATACAACACTTACTTGCACAACTCCTTAACACTCTTGACATCAACAACACGGTCCTGAAGGTGTTCCATCACTCTTGGCAGGAACTTCACCAGGAATTTCTTTTTATCGGCATGAACAGAATTGCCGGCTAGTGGTACCTTGTCTGTAAACAATTCACATACAATTAGCAGAATGACAAAAATAATGCATACAGTAATCCTTAAATTTGAAGGGTCAGTAAGGAAAATAGTTGTGCTGAAGTCCATTAGATACAAATGCATTTTTCCTGAGTTAATGGGAAATTGACTTTCATAAAATTTGAATCAAACGTTATATCATTCAAACAAAAGTACAATCTACATCAGCATTGGTGGTTTTATTAGAATAAGAAAAATATCAGAATGTGAAATGGAGAAAACAGAATGAAAGAAAGAATGATAAAAAACAAAGATTATTAGATGAAATGTAAAGGCTGTAAATGTATAAAGTGTTTAAAGCATCTACAGAAAATATACTTGGAGTTATTGGACAGTTAGTTGGTCCATGGAAGATGTGTTTAAAGTATCTTATGAAACAATATTAGGAGATATTGGATAAGTAGTATGCACAAAATTACTGAAAATAAAGAACAAGAATAATTGCACCAGTTAAGCACAAGAAGGAAACACTTGAGAGGCTTAAATAAAAGGGAATATTCCTCAGCAAGTAAATGACAGGAATAAAAGGGAATACTATTAATTATGGAAACTGACTTTAATAAATTAGTGACAGTACCAAGTGATCTGATAGTTCTAACATCCTTTACACAGAAAGACAGCGACAGACAGGTATGGAAAAGAGGGAAAGAGAGGGAGGGAGAGTGAGTGAAAAGAAGTAAGAAACATTGAAACAAGTGTCTCAGCTTTGAAGTGAAAACACAACTTGTGCTATTCAACAAACCTTTCTCTGTGTGCTCTGCCAGGAACTTCACCAAGCGGTCGTCAGCATCCTTGAGTGTAAGATTACTTGCCTTGCACTTTTCAATCAGTCCAGTCTATGCAGCCATTCACCAAGAGAAAATAAATATATCAATTGTGTGGCTCATACAATATTATCACAATCAAATCCTATCTATATAACTGAAGGAAAAATTGGACAAATATAGATACTGGGACAGGATCACATGAATGTAGTTCAGGCCTTGTATACTGCAACTAGGTAAATACATCAAACACACACACACACACACATGTATATACATATTTATACATTTAATTTAACAGACTTTGGATCTAAGGAACACTATCCGCTACCGGATAAGTGGACAGGACCATTCAAAAACTCCACAGGCTCAAAAATGTGTGTGCTAGGTGGCAGAGGGTGCAGTATGGGTGGTCAGAAATTCCTGTCAAATCAAGCAAGTAGCATCAGTCACTGTTTGCCTTCCGACCTACCCACATGGATGTTGTGTGTGGTTATTTCTTGTTTATTTCACAATTCTACTTAGAAAAATGCCTCACAAGGTTGGGAAAAAGGACCATATTAACCTTAACGAAATGTAAATTGTCAATTTGTAAATTAGCACGTTCCATGCAATGGCTGGAGACACATTGGTCCGAGCTCTCGGCAAGAATGACGAGAGGCTAAAACAGCCACCACGATACTGCCCCCTCAGCATGCTGGGCTATTGTATCCCACACTGCATAGGTTGTGCCATGCACCACACAGCCAACACTGTGTCAAAGCCTGTGGATGGATCCCAAACACTTGCACCACCCTGTCACATCAGGTTGTTGCATGTCAACACCAAAGGGGGACTGGGAGTGACGCAGGAGGACACCAAGGAGACAAAGGAGACCCAGGGGTTTTTGAAGGTCCAGGATGACAAGAGAATATTTGGTGTACACACCTTTGCCAACCTGGTCACCTGAGTCTGCTGCCGAATATCAAGCAGCAGAACTGTTCAAGTTATGGGCAAGTAGATTCTCCATTTAGTCCGTTAAATTGAAGGTTAAGTGTATGTATGTAAGTATCTCTCTCTCTCTCTCTCTCTCTCTCTCTCTCTCTCTCTATATATATATATATATATATATATATATATATATATATATATATATATATATATATACATATACATATATATATATATATATATATATATATATACAAATAAACAAATATAAATATATAAACAAATAAGTATATATATATATATATATATATATATATATATATATATATATATATACACAAATAAACAAATATAAATATATAAACAAATAAACAAATAAGTATATATATATATATATATATATATATATATATATATATATACACTATATATAAACAAATTAATAAACAAATAAATAAATTAATATATATATATATATATATATATATATATATATATATATGTACATTTAATACAAAAGTGTACCTTGGTGTGTTGTTCCTTGTATGGTTGTTTCATGTTTGTGAGTAGGTTGTCCTCCACCTTGAGGACCATGTCGGGACTCTCCGCCAACTCATTCAGCAGACTACTCGTCACCACCACTGCAACTTCCATGATGGTTTCTTTGTCAACATCAAACCCAGTTGTCTGAAAGACAAAATATGCATAATAATAAAAAAGTGCATTTGTTTAACCTAGATAAAAATCATACAGTTGATGTAGTAATCAAAATTATTACTATGAACTCCATGCAGTGCTCTGGGTTAGGACAAACATCACACAACCTACTCAGCCATTCACCTCCCTTGATCATGGACCTGAATCATCAATGGAGTAACAGTATGTTAAATCAGTGATGTACATGCTAAGAAATAAAAGTTATTATTGGCTGTACAGATTTTGATGTAACTTAGCAGGCAACATTTGTCATCTGTTTCTTGGTAGTTGTCATTGGGTGGATCAGCCAATAATTCATCCTTTTATGCCTGTCCTCCTTGCTCCATCTCACCCTTCCTTCCTTATTGACCTATGTCCCACCTCTCATGACAATCTCATACACTACCACTCACACCATACCTAATGGCCCAAATGTGGGAAATAAACTATGAATCTAACAAAATTAAAGCATCACCAATATATTGTAATGGGTAAGCAAGTATAGTTTGTAAGTAATGTATCATGAGTGGTGTGTTACACAAGGTTCTACCACAAGGTTCTACTTCAATATATTGGTGGCACTCGTCGCCATGCTTCTCTCTCTTTTTCTTTTTGTTATGCATTGTACAGTTTTGGCTGTTTGGATATTGGTGCATGGCTGACAGATTCCTTGACATGGAAGTTAAGCTATTCAGAAATAGCCTTTGGACAGAAGCAAACATAACCTAACTTAATGTAACCATAACCTAACGTAAGCTGTATCCTCATAGTGCTCGGTTATAGATACGGCATGTGCCTAACTTTTGGGTAAAAAGCTTATATAACCGAACCTAACCAAACCTAACATAACTTGAAAGATGCTTTACCAGGTAAATAATAAGGCACAGGCCGTAAGAATAGTGGATTATTCTGTTGATAACTTTCTAAGTGTTTTTGAAACTCTTCATACGATGAAAATGTCAAATTTAAAGCGAACACGGTAGATGACGCTGGCGCATGTCGTACCAATAGGAGATGACAACAGGGTACAGCTGCCATATCTGTAAGCACTTTGAAGAAAATTTACCAGGGCCTTGGGACACATTGACCTTCCAAATTTTACAGTAACTTTGTTAAATGAAATTCCGAATGCAAGCTATTCCGTAAATCCATTATCTGATGATTAGTAGAGCATGCTATGAGAAGCAAGGTAAAGAAAATCAAAACTGTCTACACTTACTTAGCAAAGACTGAGAGGAACAGATGAAAACTTTCAACATTCTGCATGGAGCAAATGAGCCTCAAGCAGCAGCCTCAGATCTAAGAAGGAAATACAAGCAAAGTACTACACAAACATCACGTTACAGTCAACAAAGATCAAACACAACTTTTACCATGTCAAGAATCAACATATGCAAGTCTACTATGAATAAAATAATGCTCTAAATCTAATGATAGATATAAAGAGGTTGGACATACACTGTGGTTGAACGATTCTACGTGAAAGTCTAAACTTGTGACAGCTGACATGTCATGAAACCCACACCACCACCACACATGCATGCTAAAAGGCGTGATAATACGTATCATGTTTGCATGGCATTCATTCATTCCTTTAAGTATACAGTACATAGTTGTTGGGAGGAAGCTTGGATTGGGGTTAGCTACCTGTATAATGCAAAATACGAGAATAAATATTGCAAGGCATCAACACCACGAAAATCAGTTTTATGAAATGACAGAGCATGAGACCATAACTAACCTCTACGTCCACCCAAGCAATCTTTTCTTTCAAACTCGGGTCCTTTGCCTCTTCATCTGAATCCATGTCCTCTTCATCCTCCTCGTCTTCTACTTCTTCCTCTTCATCTAAGTCTTCCTCGTCATCCCCTTCCTCTGAGTCCATGTTTTCCTCTATCCCTTCTTCCTCCTCTGGGTTTTTAGTGCGATCAGAGGACATCCCACAATCAAAGCAGTTTCTTGATTTAATTCCTGACAGTCTTGTCTTGTCACCGCTGCCGCCAACACAACACAAACATACACACGTCACACACACACACACACACACACCTCTCCTACTCCTACTCAAGTTGCCGAATGTGAAAATGTTGTTCCTGTTTCCTCTGAGTACACCAATAATATCGAGGCTCATATGATTCTTAATGAAATTTTACTGAGATTATGAACTTTATTTGCATGGATTTTACAAACCCTGTCCTTTCATCATTATAAAAGCAACCTGAAACGTCTTTCAAAGAAGAAAACAACAGTTATGTGCTTGACAATATTTTTGGCAACACGATTCCTCTGCCAGCTGCAAAGAGGGGGAGTCAAGGCTACTTATTCATTCATATCTGTATTCATGTATTCATTTTGTGGAATATAGCATAATGTGGTCATACAAATAAACAATAGAAAAGGATACATTTTGAATAACCACTAACTCCACCACAACCACCACTTCCTCTCATACAAGCACATGGAAACAGGCGGGAAAACACGAGAGCCTTAGAGTAACATTTGTCCTGATCAAGGATCTTTTCTGTATAAGATCTTTGGTCCTGATTGAGAGTGGAGGTCTAACTAACTGGGGGGGGGGAGGAGAGTGACGCCACAAGCGGCATCCTGGAAAACCCACCGAAATATCCCCGCGCCAAAACCTTCCCGAGGCTCGCAGCCTGTCACTCACTCTCTCACGGGTAATGTCTTATTAGTCTAAACGATGCTACAGCGTCACGGCGTATCTTGTCTCCACCGTCGGCAAGTCCTCACCTGGCATGTAGTCGGTAGCTTCATGTTGAGCAGAATGGTAAGCCATGAGGAGATCAGGCAGCCACACATCTCAGTCTTGTTGATTTGCTTCACAATACTTGGCCAGTTCCCCGGCGAGAGTACGGTTAAGCCTCTTCACCATCCCATCATTTTGTGGCCTCAGGGGTGTAGTCCGAGTCTTATGAATGCCCAACAACTCACAGCGCTCACGGAAGACTCGGGACTCAAACTCACGCCCGCGTCCTTAGGACGGGACCCTTCTTAGCGGCACAGGTGTGACAGGTGCGACACCACTCCATCACATCACGCCGCAGGCCGACCCAATAGAAGCGCTGACGGAGGCGGAGGTCTAATAATTTATGATTTTTCAATCTATACATTGAATAATATGCTTAGGATGGTAAATTTCTCCTGGTTTATCCGATTTGAACAGTAGCATCAACACATCGTTTAGTTTTAAATTACGTAAGTTATACAGCATTGAAGTTGAATATAAAACCATCTCAAAGCCATGATACGAGGGAAGCGCGCTGCCAGACGTATGATACGCCACCCACCTCACCAAAGTATATAATTTTATATATATATATATATATATATATATATATATATATATATATATATATATATATATATATATATATATGTGTGTGTGTGTGTGTGTGTGTGTGTGTGTGTGTGTGTGTGTGTGTGTGTGTGTGTGTGTGTGTGTGTGTGTGTGTGTGTGTGTGTGTGTGTGTAACAATTCACCATTATTATTTCCCACGCTAGTCAAAATCGTGAGTGCTAGCTCTACCTTTCGCAAGCGATCATAGATTATAATTATGAGCGATAATGGTTGTGCCTTGCAGACAGCGCTGACAAATAAGGTGTGCCGCAAGCACTGAATGGGTTAACGCCTTGATGACCACTGGGCACTGGTATGCCCTGCGTGCACTTTCTGCAGCAATTCTTCACGCAAGGCGCGCGGCACTACCGTCACCCGTCTTCTACTCTCCTCCTTGCGAGCTTCTACGCAGCACTTTTGTAGTATTCCCGCGTCAAGTCGTTGGGCCGCCCACTGTTCTACGAGCAATGTCAGTCCTGGCATTTTTGGCGCCCTAGGCGAGAACATACAAAGGTGCCCCCCCCCCTCATATAGTGAAAGATTGTGTTGATTCTCTGACATGTGTTATATTGCACACGGAAAATTACCTTCACTGGCATTTCAGTAATGCTTGTTTATCTCCGACGTGTCAAATTACTGCCAATTATTAATTAAGTCATAATATGGGCCAAATAATTTCCCAAAAGTGAAGGTATGGCACTGAATTTACTATTGGTTGAGTTTTATAGACTTGAAGTTGATTCAGGAGTGTTTTGAAATTAAGAAATAAAGTAATCCAAGAATATAGATCCTTGTTGAGAACCATTATAGTGCTTCACTGAGATGCCGATCCAATCCATGATAGAGTTTATAGCCATTAAATCAGCCACTTATATACGTTACCAGTCATGTTCAAAGGCCTTACCACGGGGAGAGAGAGAGAGAGAGAGAGAGAGAGAGAGAGAGAGAGAGAGAGAGGAGGTGGAGAAGGAAACGGCAGTTATAATCTCTTCGCAATTACAAGACTCCAATTCATCATGAACACAGCCACACAGCTTCCCAGTGACTCAGCGGGATGGTCGAGGATGTACTGTGGTGTGGTCCGTCACGTCAGTTACAAGCGAACAGGTGTGTGTGGTGGTGGTGGTTATATAGCTCCTTCCCGCCATTGTTATATATAGTGAACTGCTGCAAAACCCTACTGATAAAAAGAAAGAAAGAAACAGTAGCAACAACACACGGACATACACATAAATAATAATAACAATGATGCTATTAATAATAACAATAATGATTTAATAACCCAAATATCCGGAATCATCATCTGAAAATTACTATGATAAAATTCTAAGGTTTGTAAATGGAAGAGGAGAGTATCGACTTAAATACAGCGATTAATTAAGAAGCAGCAAAGGCCGAGATGAACGAAGTAGTTGGTACACACCCTGCAGTGTATACCCTCATCTACACCCTCATCCACGCCTTCATCCACCTCCATGCCACCGCAGCCCACCCCTACCACAGCAACCACACTCAAGGTAAATACTAATACTGCTTCGGAACCTTCAACCTTGACTTACACTTATAGCGTAATCACCTACTCTGAAATTTATGTATCTTTCGTTTCTATTTGATTATTATGGCAATATATTTAAACGTCATTACAGTTAAGTCGTTTATTATTCTATTGAAGTATTTTTTCTTACTGTTTCCTCTTTCCTCATGAAGATCTTGGTTGCACTCCTGTACGGCAATGACTCCAAGTATTATAGAGTGTCTCACAAACGCTAAATTGAGATTAGAATCCAAACCGAAGCACAAGATTCATAGACTGCCAAACCGCCTTTTCTCCTTTGCGGGTCATTCAATAATTTCGTAGCTGAGATAACTTGCGTGAATATTACAATCATCCTTGTATTCTAGTGTAACAGGTATTGATCCAGGTTCAATGTCAAAAACGGAGAATAAGTGCCGATCGAGATGAAATGTTCCTCTAAGCCAATTTAGTGATGTTCGGCTACATTCCTGCCGCAGCTCAAACCTCGTTCACTGATAAAATACTGTATTTTGTATATTTTTTTTCTTTTGCCAAAACATGTGCTATTTTTCATTAGTTATTACGTGTAAAAAAATGGATATATGAAAAGTTTTGTTAATGAATGTTCGCACTGTAATATGAATTAGCTAACTTTTTTTTCTATTACGTAATTATGAATTTTTGTGAGTGTTGCATACTCATAAGCTTCACATGCTGCTAGAATGTACGGATGAACTCTTTGGTATGTATATATATATGTGTGTGTGTGTGTGTGTGTGTGTGTGTGTGTGTGTGTGTGTGTGTCGGTTGAATGTACTGTGTTCGGTGTTGTTGAAATTGAAGGGCAATATCATGAGTGGTACGTCTTGCTGTGTCTGTGGTTGGGGAGTGAGTGGACTTATTTACACAAAAATGTGCTACTCGGTCATGGTCATCGGACACAACAGATTAGGAGCTCAATGCAGGACGGTGCAGTGTTTTCCCTGTTATTTTCTCGCACTGCCAGACTGGTTTAACGTGGCACAGGAGTTTAGATGTTGTTGTTTTTTGAGTGCCACTTTGACACTCACCATTTGTTCATTTACAGCAGCACCGCCCATCCAGACCACACCGTTAATTGAGATAGAGTTTACAGCTTGTAACCAATATACTGTTGTGGTCCACGTACAAACGGAACAATAATACAATTCAGAACACCATTGGCTTCTTAGCCAATCCTTTCAATGGGATCTTTAATCAACTAGCAAATTGGGTGCTGAAGAGTTGCATAGTGGAGGTATAGAGATTATTTTTCTTCCTTACACTGTCCATCTTTCTACTCAAGGTCTCGTGAAACTTAAGAACATAAGCACATAAGAAATGAGGAGACTGCAAGAGGCCAGTTGATGACCTACACGAGGCAGTTCCTTGTCTCCCACCCTTGGAATAATCCAATATTTATACATTCCACCTGTCATCCCTATCCATACTCTGATCCAACCCTCTTTTAAAGCTACCTATTGACTCACCACTTACTACGTGTCTACCCAGCCTATTCCAATCGTTCACCACTCTGTTAGTGAACCAATATTTACCTATGTCTGTCCTGAATCTAAGTTTTCTAGCTTGTACCCATTTCCACGTGTCCTATCCTGACTAATAATTTCTAAAACCTGATCAATGTTTCCCTTATTAATTCCTTTTACCCATTTGAAAACCTCAATCATACTACGTCATTGATAACAACTTGTTTGCCATCATCAGTGACCTAAACACGACTTATGACATCACACTAGTGGCAGCTTATGATGTCATCAGCTTCAGTCTCATCAGGCCTTGTGTACTAGCTAGGAGGGTTGGCTTTGATCATCTCTCTCTCTCTCTCTCTCTCTCTCTCTCTCTCTCTCTCTCTCTCTCTCTCTCTCTCTCTCTCTCTCTCTCTCTCTCTCTCTCTCTCTCTCTCTCTCTCTCTCTCTCTCTCTCTCTCTCCCCCACAGTTGTTTATTTCTAACCCAATAACTGAGATATATGAACAAAATTGCACTAGTGTGTCTTGGAACGCAATTAAGACAAATGACAATGTTCACTGACCAATCAACTTGTAGGATTGGAAAGTAACCAGTAGCTGCGGGGCGTCGCTAGTTCATACTCGTTCTGCCTCACGTTGTTTCTCAGACGTACAGTACTAGCGTAGATGGGAGTGTCATTAACTTTAGTAGTATCAATTACAGTGACTAAACTTGATTCGGGCAGTGGTTCCAGTTCTATTTTGAGGCCATACATTCCTTCCTATATAGCCGTCTGTGTAATTGTCTAAGCACGTGCATGGGATCAGTTTTTTACTAGGTTATACATCTCGTTACCTATTTAGATACTTCCTCAGGTTCATGATAGTTAACGGTTGGGCTATTGTTTAGTTGAAGATTCGGAGTGTTCAAGGCTTGCATGTGGACAGTATGGTAAGACTGATCAGATCTATGTTACTCACGAAGCCCTTTGGAACACTGCAAGAAATCATTATGTATGTGAAAAAGAGAAACTATTTTTTGCCTTAAGTTTTTTTTTGCGACGCATTATTACACTTATTTGCAGCTCATTTCACGCTGTGCTAGACAATCATTAATTTGGAAAAAAAATTCAATGAATAAGTCAACAAAAAACTCCAACTATTTTAAACAAACCATGCAATCATCTGACCTGTTGACATACTTATGGTAACAATATGAGATTGTACTTACGTAGGTCGTTATAATACCACATTGAGTAGTTGTGAAGCGGTAATGATATATATATATATATATATATATATATATATATATATATATATATATATATATATATATATATACGTTATGACTAACAGAGAATTGATATGGTCGTTGTAACACATAGATTGCGTCCATTTTGACACGCGTTCATGTGGTTGTATCTTTGTTCAACATTATCGACTCTAAAGGATGCCTTGCTGGAAGTAATTGATAATAATGATGATAACAATAATAACTATGAATTTTCTGTCACCATGAATTCTACATTTCAGATTCGTCGATGCTGGAACTCCGTGAGAATAACACAGAAAACAACATGCATCACGGTGATATAAAGAACACCAATGAACAAGGCTCCTCTAAAGATACGGTTCATTCTCAAGACTCACCAACACTTCCTGATTCTCACTTAACCTTTCTTAATCTCAATGCAGAGACAGGTACGTCCAATAGATTGCAAAATGGCATCGAAAGGAATATCAGTCAAAGGGAAATGCATAAATACTTTAAGGAATCTGTTGTTAGTAATTCATCGATTGCTTTAAGTAAGACAAAAGTGAGGCAAGCCGTGACACCAATGACTGGATCTTTAAGAAGGTCCTTCACTTGGCCTTTCACGCCTCAAAAAGTACAACCTCAGCTACATCTTCCCTTCAGTCTCAAGAGTTATCCAGAAGAAATCATGAGTGACTCGTTGGTGACAGACGATGCATTGCTGCCCTTTAGACTGATCACACAGCCGATTACCGTCCCTCATCCCGCACCAGACGCTACTGCACGCACTTCCAACTCCGTAACAGAAACTGTGGCAAAACAAGGGAACTTTGGAACTTCTATTACACGTATTCCTTACATTTTTCAACATCCTTACCTGTCTGTTGTCTCCCATAGTTCAAGCCAAAGTTCCGAAGGTGATCAATTACAGGAGCAGAACTTAGTGCATAAAATTACCCACAAGCCCCACCAGGACACATATTTAGCGGATCAATCGATGTTTGGCAACACTCTGGTAAACTATCACCAGTCAAGCCGTTCAGGAACAGTTCTTGGATTTAAACAGAATGGATACTCTGTCAAGTCACTGGACGAAATTCTTCAAAGCATATACAATCCAAGCTTTGGGTTTATGTTCTCTTATCCTGCACATCAACATGCTCCTGCTCCCTGGACATCATATGATCTGCATCCAACAAAAAGTGTGACTCTCCCTTCATTAGTCAACACACGATTTATATTGTCAACACATTCTTCCAACGGCAATGAAGATGAATTGTTCTTCACCCTTTCACATTCAAACAAGCATGCGTCCCCTAGTACTTATACAACATCTAGGACCCTTCCTTTACCCCTGATAAGATTACCTCCCATATTGATGTCATCAGGTCTTACTCAACCTCATCTGACTTCTATTTTTCAAGATGATGGAATAAGTAAATACAATAATCCACCAAGTAAGCCGAACATAGTGCTGGAAACAATAGATTCTCAAATTAACAAATTTCAGTCGATACTGGTAAGTGCAGCACACAACGTCCTTCCCCGGAATACTACTCGTGTGGAAGTTCTTAGCTATCTAGTTAACTTGATGAAGGTCTTAGTCTCTGGTTCGAATACAACGATGCGAGACCAAGAGCCATCCACAACGGAGGTTCCAGATTTACCTGTGACGCCCATTATACCTGAACAAGTGTCCTTTTCATCAACATCCTTTCCTGGTTTTAGCATCTCTTTGGAGGCCTCCCCAGTGAATGTTGTCACACTCACACACACAGTCACTTTGATCCCTGACCTCTCCGCAACAACACTCAACATCACCACACCCAACCCATCGATTTCTGAAGTCACTACAGTCACAAAAACTGCCTCCTTGACAGACTTTTCCTCCACCATCAAGGTATTGCCTGAGACTCAACCCTCCGTAACACACCTCTATGACCACCCGATACACCCACAAGTGCTACCTTTGCGAGAAAATTTAGTGTCTCAGAAGAAAAACGAGGAATCCTTTCATCGCTTCACCGAGCTTACAACCGTTACATTCGCTAAGCCTCTCAGCCAAGAGACCATTTCAGAAAATAGTAATAAAACTCGGTCTCAAATAACTCCCACTATTCACCTCACACCAACACCATCAATTAATTCACAAAAAGCTTCCTCATTAACTAACCAACCGAACAGTGATGAAGTACAAGAGGAATGGCTTGAGTATTCGAAAGTATCAGATCCGCCGAAAACAAGTAAATTGGTCTATGATTCCAAGTCCTCAGATCACGTCTCATGGGACAGTACAGACAGTTTTCAGGCAACCGTAAATATGGTGTTGAATAATAAAGATATGGTGTCGATAATGCCAAGTTACATAGACAGAAATGTTCCAGCTGGAGTAACAGAAACAGATTACCGTGTGGTGAATGTACTTGTGCAGTTAGAAGGCACATCCTCCTCACACTCACCACAGATTGTGTTAACAAACCGTCCACCTTCACCAGTGCAGCCTTTTCAACAACTCTCTAAACATGATCACAAGTTAGCTTCCAGGATCACCAGCGAAGATGGCTTGATATCAATGTTGTCTGATAAACCACCTCCCCTTTCTATTCTCAATTCTCACCACACAGCCGCTTCAATGCAGAGTTCCCACTCCTTCGGTCCCACACCACCGAATGATGAATTGCAAAATCACGGCGTAGGCACCTGGAACATTGTTATTCCTCTTACTTGGTCCCATCACTCTCTGCCTGCTCAGCAAAGCAAGAAACCAGCCAGTGAGGATCATAGTACTTTCATTAAACCAAGCCATCCAATGTACTACACCTCTGTCATCTCTGAGGAATCCACTGCGCAGACTTTTGCAACATATACTCTTACAGAGAGACTAACAACAGGCACCTGGGTACAAACCGCCCCCCTCTTGAACAATGAAACCTTCCATACCCTCAAGAAGACAACCAAAGTAAGCCTGTCCAGTTGGCGTTATTCCACTCAATCTATCACAGTCTTCCCTGTTACCCCAACACACGTGAAGGGACAGAACACAGCTGAGGCGAGCGTAGTAGACGAGAACTTGGTAATAACCACTCAGCCAGACTCAGCACATCATCCACTGTATCAAACTCAGCAACAACCAAACTCAACCCAACAGGAATCAAATCAAACACAGCAAGACCTAAACAAAAATGAACAGCAACAGGACCAAAAACACCACCACCCACAGCAGACTTATTCTCGTCCAAATCAGACACGCTATCAACCAGACCAAACACACCTTCAACAAGAGGAAAAAAACCAACCGTCAGACCAAGCACACCACCGACCAGACCAAACACAGAGCCGACCATATCAAACACATCACCGACCACACCAAACTCAGCACCAACAAGACCAAACAGATCACCGACCATATCAAACACAGCATCAACCAAATCAAACAAAACACAAACCATACCAAACACAGCACCGACCAGACCAAACAGAGCTCCAACCAGATCAAACACAGCTCCTACTAAGCCAAATAGAGTACCAACCTGACCAAACACAGCACAAGGGAAGTCAAACACACCTCCGACCAGATCAAACACAGCACCGACCAGACCAAACAAAGCTCCAACCAGATCAAACACAGCTCCGACCAATCCTAACAAACAACCGACCACACCAAACACACCACCGACCAGACCAAACACTTTACCCAACACACCAAACACACCACCGACCAGACCAAACACTTTACCCAACACACCAAACACAACACAGACCAGACCAAACACAACTCCGACCAGACCAAACACTTTACCCAACACACCAAACACAACACAGACCAGACCAAACACACCACCGACCAGACCAAACACTTTACCCAACACACCAAACACACCACAGACCAGACCAAACACAACACAGACCACACCAAACACTTTACCAACCAGACCAAACACAACACAGACCAGACCAAACACAACACAGACCAGACCAAACACAACACCGACCACACCAAACACAACACAGACCAGACCAAACACAACACAGACCAGACCAAACACAACACAGACCAGACCAAACACAACACAGACCAGACCAAACACAACACAGACCAGACCAAACACAACACAGACCAGACCAAACACAACACAGACCACACCAAACACTTTACCAACCAGACCAAACACAACACAGACCAGACCAAACACAACACAGACCACACCAAACACTTTACCAACCAGACCAAACACAACACAGACCACACCAAACACTTTACCAACCAGACCAAACACAACACAGACCACACCAAACACTTTACCAACCACACCAAACACAACACAGACCAGACCAAACACACCACAGACCAGACCAAACACAACACAGACCAGACCAAACACAACACAGACCACACCAAACACTTTACCAACCACACCAAACACAACACAGACCACACCAAACACACCACAGACCAGACCAAACACAACACAGACCAGACCAAACACAACACAGACCAGACCAAACACAACACAGACCAGACCAAACACAACACAGACCAGACCAAACACAACACAGACCAGACCAAACACAACACAGACCACACCAAACACACCACAGACCAGACCAAACACTTTACCAACCACACCAAACACACCACAGACCAGACCAAACACAACACAGACCAGACCAAACACAACACAGACCACACCAAACACACCACAGACCAGACCAAACACTTTACCAACCACAACAAACACACCACAGACCAGACCAAACACAACACAGACCAGACCAAACACAACACCGACCACACCAAACACAACACCGACCAGACCAAACACAACACCTACCACACCAAACACAGCACCTACCACACCAAACACAATACATACCAGATCAAACACATCACCGACCAGACCAAACACAACACAGACCAGGCCAAACACACCACCGACCACACCAAACACAATACATACCGGACCAAACACAGCACCGACCACACCAAACACAGCACCCAGGAGACCAAACACACCACCGACCAAACCAAACACAGCACCGACCACACCAAACACAGCACCGACCACACCAAACACAGCACCGACCACATCAAACACAGCACCGACCACACCAAACACAGCACCGACCACACCAAACACAGCACCGACCACACCAAACACAGCACCGACCACACCAAACACAGCACCGACCACACCAAACACAGCAACGACCACATCAAACACAGCACACAGGAGACCAAACACAGCACACAGGAGACCAAACACAACACACAGGAGACCAAACACAGCACACAGGAGACCAAACACAGCACCGACCAGACCAAACACAGTACACAGGAGACCAAACACAACACACAGGAGACCAAACACAGCACACAGGAGACCAAACACAGCACACAGGAGACCAAACACAGCACACAGGATACCAAACACAACACACAGGAGACCAAACACAACACACAGGAGACCAAACACAGCACACAGGAGACCAAACACAGCACACAGGAGACCAAACACAGCACACAGGAGACCAAACACAGCACACAGGAGACCAAACACAGCACACAGGAGACCAAACACAGCACACAGGAGACCAAACACAGCACACAGGAGACCAAACACAGCACACAGGAGACCAAACACAGCACACAGGAGACCAAACACAGCACACAGGAGACCAAACACAGCACACAGGAGACCAAACACAACACACAGGAGACCAAACACAGCACACAGGAGACCAAACACAGCACACAGGAGACCAAACACAGCACACAGGAGACCAAACACAGCACACAGGAGACCAAACTCAACACACAGGAAACCAAACACAGCACCGACCACACCAAACACAGCACACAGAAGACCAAACACAGCACACAGGAAACCAAACACAGCACACAGGAGACCAAACACAGCACACAGGAGACCAAACACAGCACACAGGAGACCAAACACAGCACACAGGAGACCAAACACAGCACCGACCACATCAAACACAGCACACAGGAGACCAAACAAAGCACCGACCACACCAAACACAGCACACAGAAGACCAAACACAGCACACAGAAGACCAAACACAGCACCGACCACACCAAACACAGCACACAGGAGACCAAACACAGCACACAGGAGACCAAACACAGCACCGACCACATCAAACACAGCACACAGGAGATCAAACACAGCACGGACTACACCAAACACAGCACACAGGAGACCAAACACAGCACCGACCACACCAAACACAGCACACAGGAGACCAAACACATCACCGACCACACCAAACACAGCACACAGGAGACCAAACACAGCACCGACCAGACCAGACACAGCATCAAGCAGACCAGCTGTACCACAAACCAAATGCAATACAACAGCCAAATAAATCAGAACAAGATACAAATCAAATCCAAATCCAGGCTTCAAACCTCTTAAACAAGCTATCATCAACCTCTAACCGGTTTAATCACACCGTACTCAAAGCCTCAACACCCAACCCTACAGTGGACAATCCTGGGCTTGACTTTTTGGCTTTCCTTAACACTTCTTCATCAAATTTTTTTCCTGACCCATCAAGCTTGAGTCAAGTTTTAGTTCAATTGACTGGTCGTCCTTTGATGTCATGGTCTAAATACACCACCGTCGCCCCGCCTAAGTTTCGCCCCCGCCCTTCCATCCCACGCCCTCAAAAACCTCCCCGCCCTTCTTCACAAGAGTCTAGGATAAATAGCACCATCAGTAAGCGACAAACACAGCTGTATACCTCGTCATCTCTAGCAGTTCAAACTCGGCTTCCCTCTCGTTTTACTCACAGTTCTCGAGGAAATCGTCCTTTCACCCAGGTA
This sequence comes from Metacarcinus magister, assembly GCA_029783475.1. Classification (NCBI taxonomy): domain Eukaryota; kingdom Metazoa; phylum Arthropoda; class Malacostraca; order Decapoda; family Cancridae; genus Metacarcinus; species Metacarcinus magister. The sequence goes on from JAPQNM010000002.1 coordinate 13,635,864, forward strand.
CAATGGTCCACGCCCTCGGGTATTCACGGAACTCAAAATACAGTTCATACTACTAGTTCTGTCTTCATATCCAACACACCTTCTGGTGTTATAGTGACCTCTAGACATCATCTTTCCACGCCCATTCCTACTTCACACATCGATTTCCTAACAACTGCTGTGACTCCCATACATAAGGTTCAGTACTCTCCATCATATACTTCAAGCGTGACTTACAATTTAAACTTCAAAGAACATACAGATGAGCAGGTTTTCCTTACGACTATCCACTACCTTCAGTCTTCAGCCTTGAGTTCTTCCAACAGTGCATCAGAATATCGACTCCGTCCCCACAAACACTCTTCCAAATCTGATGACATTGTCGTAATTGTCACTAATACCCTGGCCAAGATTCAGTATTCAAAGCCTGGAAGTATGCAATCAGCACCGACAGTCACTTGGCTTGGTGGAAGTCCCTTACTTCCACCTCAGCGTCTTGTCACTGAAAAGATTGCAGCCAGTTCAGAGAAAGTCAGCACTCATCCGCAAATTACGTCCACCGTCTATCCTGCGGCAGTGGAAGGTGTGCCCGTTATAGTGTCTCCATCTTTTTCAAGTATTGACTCTGTTGTGAGTTTGACTCCATTTGCGTCCATTCCCATATCTGTCAATCTAACAATAACGGCGTCTTCTGATGATGATTTAGTCCCTTCTTTAACTTCATCTACAGACTTTAGCAAATTGTATTTACAAATGCTTATGAACAAAACGATGAATGTTAACATCACATCACGTCGTCCCGAGTCCGTCCCGGGATTGATTCTTCCTTCAGTTTCTCTTTTCCGCCTTCGGCCCACTGATACGACAGGATTTCCTAACCTTATAAACGACACCCAAGATGAACAAATTGATAGCAAATGCACAGAAACAATACCTTTATTACCACCACATCATAGCATAACAGTATTACATGCTATAACAAATGTCTCCCGCCCATCTAGTTTCCCTCAACCCACCACCACAACAACGAG
>JAPQNM010000002.1:13641873-13701873 GCA_029783475.1 Metacarcinus magister
GCCGGGAATCCTTTACAGGGTACGTGCTGGGATGGGTAGTAAAGGATGGAGGCTGGATCGGAAGGCGTTAAGTAGTGTTTGTTTTGCAGTACGATGCTGTGTGGTGCGGGAGGGTATAATATTTTCTGTTTGTGTCAGCTGGTGTAGACTTTGCATTAGTTTTCAGACATTTCAATTTTGTTAACTCCTTGCATGTTGCTCCAAACTATTTTCTTGAAGAGGACATAATCAATCCGATGGATGTGTTGTGGTGACCAGCTAGATAAGAGTAAACAAAACCAGATATCCTTGTTAATCCTTGGTGGGTGAAATTATAACATGTTTCATCCAGTAACTAGCCATGACACATTTTAAAAGGACTACCCTTCCCCAGCACCACGTGGGTGTCTGCAGTACTTCCTGGGTGATACTGGAGTCATCAAGAGCTTGAACTACGGCGGCGGCCAATACATGAGTGGCCAGGACTACCGGGCGTGTGTGAGGGCGGAGACAGGGGCGTGTAGCATCACTCTAGCAGCCGACGCAGGCTACTTTGGAGTGCAGCAACCTTGGGACAGGCAAGTACTCGTGATTGTAATGGTAATGGAAATAGCTCTTTCTCTCTTTTTTTTCTCTCTCATACATAAAAAATAAACCCTAAGTTATTGTGAGTTGTTGAGGACGAGATTCAATAAAGGGTCGTGTTCTTGTAAGGGGAGACAAGGAAATCCATGTCAGGGAGTCACTTAGCATGTGGAGGGTGATTACAATGCAAATTTCCTTCGACCTGCTTACTAGACCCTGAAGAAACTGTGCATCGAGTCTGCCAAACACGTGAACTCCATCCAAACATATGATATAGCAAGTGTGCACCCATCGTTGGCCCCGAAAACTTTGACCATTTATCAACGATTGGCCTCAAGGAGAACAACTTCCCCTTAGGGTGCTGAAGTGGCAGCTGCTGATCTTCTAATTGATAGTCACACCCTCTCTTGTCGGGGCAGATGGAGGGGAGAGGTGGAAAGACGGCCTGTGTTAAAATTAGCGAGGAACTGTTGAAAGCTCTCTGTGTCTCTCTCTCTCTCTCTCTCTCTCTCTCTCTCTCTCTCTCTCTCTCTCTCTCTCTCTCTCTCTCTCTCTCTCTCTCTCTCTCTCTCTCTCTCTCTCTCTCTCTCTCTCTCTCTCTCTTCTTTCTTTTTCTCACTGCATCACTTCCCATTTTATGTCAAAGAGAGAGAGATGGATAAAAAAGAGAGAGAGAGAGAGAGAGAGAGAGAGAGAGAGAGAGAGAGAGAGAGAGAGAGAGAGAGAGAGAGAGAGAGAGTGAGAGTGAGAGTGAGAGTGAGAGTGAGAGTGAGAGTTAGAGTGCGCGTGGGCGTTTGAAGGGGGTAAGAGCAAGATGGTGTGCGCTGCTATGCTATGGGAAGGCACAGGAAGTGGGTGTGGGCGGCCTGGTAGTAAGGGGGGGCGGGGGTCGGCAGGAGGGGGTGAGAGGGGAGGTAAAGGGGGGGGGGCACTCGTACACCAAGAGGGAGGTTGTCATCACATCTTGCCTGAATCAATAACTAATTAGGAAACGCCAGATATGATACATTGATTAGCGGCCAGCACCTCAAACTGGTGACGTCATCATCTAAACTTTTTATTTATTTATTTATATTTTTATTTTTTTTATATATCAAACACGTTCCCCATCAAATATTTTTCCCTTCATCAGATAAGGCAACACACACACACACGCGGACACACACACACACACACACACACACACACACACACACACACACACACACACACACACACACACACACACACACACACACCTACTCGAATCACATCACATCACAGGCACTCCGGTCCTTTTTTGGTTTTTCTTCTATTTATTATCTTTTTTAAGTTTATTTGAAAATCGTATAAATGGGATGAAATATTGCAAAAAAAAAGTATAAATAAAAGAAAAAATGCAATGACGCGAAGCAGAGAGAGTAGAAGGCAAGAAAGTGTGTGGCAGAGAGTGGACATAGGGTGTTGTATCATGGCTTTAGGAGTGCCGGGGTGTCGTGGTGAGAGTCCAGGTGTATAAGTGACTACGACTAACCTAACTTAACCTAAGCTAACCTAACCTAACCTATCCTATTAAGAGTAGCAGCGAGTCCTTGAGAGCTTAGGTGTAGTGATGGGCTGGGTTGGAAGGCTTGGTGGCTATAGCAGTACAACATGAAGGTTAGAGGAGGGAGGTGAGAGGGAGTAAAGTAATGGGGCTTAGAGGGGAGGATGTGTTATCTCTCTCTCTCTCTCTCTCTCTCTCTCTCTCTCTCTCTCTCTCTCTCTCTCTCTCTCTCTCTCTCTCTCTCTCTCTCTCTCTCTTTCAAATGCCATTAAGGTTGTCTAGGTGTGACGGCGAGGAAATGAAACCCAGATGATGAATTGTCATTTGAGAGGTGCACGGAAGGAGGAGGAGGAGGAGGAGGAGGAGGAGGAGGAGGAGGAGGAGGAGGAGGAGGAGGAAAAGTAAGGTAAAACATAGGATCAAATAATTCTTCAAAGAGGAGGTGAGAAAGAGAACTTACAACATTATAATATGTCAGAAACAAAACATGAAACAAATCGTCTTCATATTCATCAAAAGATTATCTGTCACGAGTAAACTAATTATATGCAATTTATTCGAGAAACTGATCGGATGAAAGGAGGAGAAAGAAGAAGAGTAGGAGGAAGAGGAGGAGGAAGAGGAGGAGGAAGAGGAGGAGGAGGAGGAAGAAAAGAAGGAGGTCATGACTGCGATGCTAACTGAGAAAGAGGGACAGGATTAGGATTGTGAGAAAAAGAAAAAGAAAGAGAAAGAGAGAAGAGAGAGAGAAAAAAAAAGAGAGAGGGACATTGGCGTTATTTTGAAAGCAAACAATAGATGTCGGAAAAAATATGTACCTACCTATTGTGATCTCTTCTTATTTTTCTTGGTTGAGGGAGTGTTTGTCATGTGCAGAAGTGACTTAGCGAGGAGGATGTGGAGAGTTAGGTTACGCGGTGAATTGAAGTGTTGTTTGCATGATGTTAGGAGACGAAAAGACTTTACTCACTGGTAACTGGTGCAGAATAACGTGATATACGGCCATAAGACGCTGGAGAGAGAGAATAAAAAAATAAAAAAAGATGATTTAAGAAGAATTAATTTATTATTTATTTTACGTTTGATTAATCCACTTCATTTGTTTGTTTATTATTTATTTTTACTCATGATTAGTCTACTTCCTTTGTTTGTATTGTAAGACCATGCAGCTCCTGTGTGTTTCATCATAGACTAGTTCATTACTGTCGCTACAACACACACGCGCACACACACACACACACACACACACACACACACACACACACACACACACACACACACACACACACACACACACACACACACACACACACACACGATTCATTAATACACATCATTAGCATACTGTTATAATATCATTGTGAATACATTTGAAACCCAACTAAGGCATTATAATGTATTATGCATTTAATTTGGTATATAATCAGGAAAAATTTATAAAAACACATTAATATTTCCTTGATGTTGCCAAATGCTTAGACACACTTATACACTCCTTGCGTTCTCGCCTTTAGAAAACTCGACTCCCTCTACCTCATAAGGAGCACCATCCCTAAGGCCCTAAGGAACACACCCCTACTCCTACTCACCCATAAGGATATTCTGACCTCGAGTGTCCTACGCGGTACAGACATAGGATACGAAACAGAACACTTGCATTGCTTTTTGTTTTTTATTACATTACTTTACTTTTCTTCCATGCAGGGCGGGCGTGGGTCTGCGGGCGTGCCCTAAGGATTACCTCTTCCTCCCTGGTGTGAGCGTGGGCGTCGCAGGAGTTGCAGGTCAAAGGTTCTGTGGTGGAAGACTTTCTCACCTGCAAGGAGACGATGTTAACAAGCCAATCACAGGTGAATAACACAACGTAGATCATATCACGTCACGCATGAGTATTAAGACAACTCGGAGCGATGTACTGACTTCTCCCTCCCGCCTGCAGCCCGTCTCAAGGGACCTGTATATGAGGTGACCTTCAAGAGTACTAACCCAGAGCAGCGCCGCGGGTCCTGGCCTGGTCTCGGCTTCAGGCTATCCTTCCGTCAGAGCCAATCCTGCACCGACTCTGACTCCTCCGTCTCTACTGCAGAAGGCTCCGTGTTGCCTGTCGTAGAAGGTAGGTACTGTAAGTGTGGTCGTAGTCAAGCACCTCTCTATAGTTGTGCTTGTAACGTAACTAATCTAAGTGTCTATTCACAGAAATATAAATAAATGCATGTGTTGTTTGTCTATCTATTCATGAATTGATTTGCTTTCTTAAAACACTTTGTTACTCTTTTGTAAATACTCGTTATCATACTATTAAGTCTCATATCAAGTATTATCGCGTCTCGTTCTCAGATCAGTGGTCATCGAGCTGGTCCCTTGAAGACCCACTTGACCGACATCAACTACAAACACCATCCCACCACGATGTCTCCGTCTTCCCTCTCTCTCTACTGCCCATCCTTCCCTACTCCATTTTTGATGCCTTACCTTCCTCCTCGTTTACTTCAGCAGAGAATCACAACCAACTCAACTTTCACAAGAGAAATGGACTTGTACTGGAGGATAAAACACTCACAGACGAGAACCATTCAAAACAACAACAACAACAGCAGCAGCAGTAACAGCATGCGGAAAATAAGAAAGTAAAAGTGGAAGAAAGAAATAGAGATGGAACAGAAAATGGTCCCTTAGCTGAGCCGCCTTCCCAAACCGGTCACTCCTTCAGCCGTGCCACCAATATTGTATTAGGTACGCTGAGGGAGGCATTTCCGGAGTTTGGTCACTCCCTGCAAGACCTCCAGGGGGCCCGCGGTGTCCATCCCCGCCAGACAATCCAACAGGAGGGACGAAAAAAAGCTCTACAACCAAGAGGGGAAGCCTGAACCATTGAAGGGTCACCCATCTGACAAGTTCTCAGGGAAAGTCGTTTTGGTTCTCACAATACCATTCCAAAAACAATGGAAAGTCCAGCATTCTGATGCATATTCCATGACAAGTCCTGAAATGTTACTGCAAATGCCTGCCTATCCAAACCTGAATTCTATCGGATTTGTGTGATCAGCTTTGACTTGTATACATTGACGGTTGATTCTTTTGGATGAATATTGGTTAGATAAAGACTTGAATATAACCAATCTTGAAATGTTGAGATAGAGGCATGGACAGATGATTATATAGCCACTCAGGGTAGTGATTACTTTTCACTTACTTATACACAGGAGTTGCCTTGTGTAGGTCAACTGGCCTTTTGCAGCCTCCTTATTTTCTTATGTTCTTATGTTTTTATGCTTTTACGTAATGACGATAATTCCACCGGTGTTTTGGGTGCCCGATTGGTATTATTGTCATCAGTTTGAAGACAATGTGACTCGGATTGATATGTCAAAATGTAATTTAGGAAATGCCAAGAATACTTTTGGTTTGCTATAAACAAAGTTACAATTCAGATGCTTCTTGTGGGAAATTACAGGAAAAATCAATAAATGTAAGCACTGTCAGTGAAACTAATACTTCATTATTAATTACAAATATGACATTCTGAACAAACATTAATCAATATAATCTAGAGCCTAGCATCAAATGGTAATTATTTATTTTGCAACTGTCTAGACAAGAACATTACAAGAGACTAAAATTAAAATAAAATGCCGAAATGTTAAAAAAATTGCACTATATTCAAAGGTAATACAATATGAGGCTAATTGTTGTGAGGTGAGAGTAAGGTTTCTGACTTTGTGACATTCATCTTCCTTAATGCAGCTTACAATTGTGTATACGAGACTTGAGTAATCAGACGACGATGGAGACTGAATTCAATGATTATCAACTTACAGGAAAGTCACGCACCGGTTGGGGACTGACTGGGCTTCTGAAGTGTCATGTTGAGTGGGCGGCGGCCTCTCTCTCCTCCCCAAAACAGAATGAATGGTGAGACGCGCACTTCCACCCTTTCCTCTTTAGGGTTTTCCAGCCGTGATGCACAGCCAGCCGTCCCTCGTAGCTGTTTCCTCCCTCGCTTCCTGCCGCCAGGGAATAATGATAATTGCAGTGTGTTACATTACAATCATGGAACTCACTGACACATCACCTTGCCATCTGCTGAACAGCGGTAATCGTGTGGCTCGTGATATCAAACGATACGACCGCCAGTTAAATCGAGGAAGGATTGGTAGTGGGGAGCCTTTGTGTGTCCTGTCACCACCATTAACCCGTCATTAGTTATTACCGACCTCATCTCGTGCCTGCCTCCCGCCCTTCCTGCTCCTACCTCTTTATGGGGCTTGAGGCGGCTTTCACTACTCACCTTAGCTCGGAGCGTATTCCCTTTATGTGCCTTAAGTCTCGGCGAGGCTGTGCCAATGCAGTACAAACACCGTGGTATCAGATCCAAGGATGAAAGCGGTGATTATTACTAGCAGTGCCACATCAAAGGAGAGGTGGGAGGAGGAAGAGGAGTGTCACCGAGGGAACGAACCACAAACACGCTGTGTGAACTGACTCCCTTTAAACCTTCCTTCCTTAGCCGCTGAGGCATCGTGACCCGCGGGACCCATGTACCCACCAGTCACCTTCACCCACCAAGGGATCTCAACGAAGACAAACTCCCTCCACGTGAATTACCTGCGTCACTTTATTGTTGTGTTTAATATTGTGTGTCACTCATTGTGTGCCTTGAGATGCTGCATCTCTTCCCTGCTTCAAGAAAGATGCCACTTGCTTTCGTTCTGTCACATTTATTGCATTATATTGTTACGTAGATAAATTAGTCACCTTAATGTTACGAATAATTATGTTCATTGAGTATTATTATTATTGTTAGTGTTATTATCATCATTATTAATACTATTATTATCTCTATTATTATTACCATCATTATTATTATTATTACTACTATTATCATTATACGATATTTTAAATGTACTCTTAAGTTTAAGTTTCCTCTTTTTCCCAGTTCCTTGAACTCTCAGTTCTCGCCTCTGTCCTTCCTGTGGGTGACGCAGGCGCACGTCCTGGACTCTAAGAGGAGGGCGGAGCATCAGGCCACCAACCTAGAGCTGCTCAGGGTTCAGCTACACGTGGCAGGCATGGGGAATACAATGGCGCTGTGCTGCCACAATTCGTGTTGCATCTTGTGATTTCCATCCTCTATAAATAAATATTTCATATCTTACAATACATAAACAACATACTGTAGGCTTTCACAAAATCCAGACAGATTGTGGTCAATAAACTCTATAATAATAAATGGTAAATGAAAGGAAGGAATTCTGATGGGCTTGAACACTGTACACCACAGACAAATGCTTGTCATCGAGGGTTGAGCCGTGTTTTCCATCTTCCTTCTCAACAATCGACTAAGCTTTGTCAGGATGTTTGGGTATAAATATTTCCTTACCATGTAAAGCATTCAATCCCCCCCCTACTCATTCGCTCTCTCTCTCTCTCTCTCTCTCTCTCTCTCTCTCTCTATATATATATATATATATATATATATATATATATATATATATATATATATATATATATATATATCGCTCTTGATCTTAAATTAATACAACCTCAGTAACGGTATTAACAGTACATACATAATATTCTCAAGGCCGCCTAAGTATGGATACATTTCATATCTACAAACACATGCCTTGAAACACACGCACTGTCGGGTGAAGAAATAGATTAATATATAATTGATTGTAATTAGTCCTTATTTAGATTTCCCAGTAGTAAAGCTTAATATAAATGCACACTTGTGTGAATTTTACATGGCGAATAGGTCTGAAAGAAGATAATAGAAACATTGTATGCCTGTACGCACATTATGTACAAATGATGTGTTTCCAGGAAGGCAGAACACACACACACACACACACACACACACACACACACACACACACACACACACACACACACACACACGCACACACACACACACTTCATTAATTGATGTTTCAGTTGTGTTTCGAGGGTGAGTTCTCGAGTCTCCGAGCAGCTTGAGACACTGAAACAAACAGGCGTACCGACATTACCAAAGAAAACTGCACGAGGCGGCAGGGTGTACCAGCCAATGAGCGTGCCGTGGTTAAAGCATCACACCATCACGTCACTTTGGGCCAATCACTGACCTCCTCATCCATCACGTGTGTGTAGAGAGGGCGAGGGGAAGGTGGAGAGTTCCCTTATCATACCACACAAGCCGCGGCGTGGTGAAGATGTATTATTCCTAGTGTGTTTTCCGCCGCGAGTGTTACTTTTCAGCGTGTTGTCTTGGCATCGTGCATCGCGGTAACAGTTGACTGGCCGAGGAGAAGAGAGGCAGCGACGTAGGTGACGGTGAACGTGTTAGTCTGTATAATTCTCTCTTCCCAACCTTGATCTTATCTCCACACTGTCCCTTCTCCCTCTCCCTTTGATGGCTGGGCATGGCTCTGTGTGTGTGTGTGTGTGTGTGTGGTTAGTATAGTTCTAAATACCTTGTTCAGTAATTCTTTTATCAACTTTTTTCTCAACTCTATTCTTCCAGCCTATATTTCTTCATATCCTTTTATACGTATCGACACCTTTTTGAAACTTTCCTAGAGCAGACATTCTTCCCGTATCTTAAGAATTCAAGTTTGAAAGCCTTATCCCCCCACCTTCTGTTCCTTGTCCTCGGCTTTCCTCATACTTTTCCTAACTTGCCTACGTACTTCTTCACTTATAAAAAAGAAAAGAAAAAACCTTACTTCTTTCCGCCTGTCAGCCAGCCTTCCTCACACACTGAAGTCTTCCATCATCTACTTCCTTATGCACTATTACGTTTGCCTCACTCTCTTACTCCCTTACTATCACCTCCTCTACACTTCCCTTCACCTCCTTCTCTCCCTCCCACCACCCTCGCTCCTGCTATTCTTCCGCCACCTGCTGCCATCCTCTCGTCAGTTCTCACGCTGCTTCTTGAGGTGAGTATAAACGCGTGTTGAAGGTTTTTGTAGCGTTTTCATCCCTTCAGAAGGAAACGGATAGGGAAGGGTTGTGGGGGAAGGATGCGTGTTGGCCTGTATGGAGGCAGCTAACTGTGAGGGTATGTCGTACGTGTTGAGAATGTAAAGTTTGTGTATGAAGGCTGGTGTAAAAAGGAATTCTATTTCTCTCTCTCTCTCTCTCTCTCTCTCTCTCTCTCTCTCTCTCTCTCTCTCTCTCTCTCTCTCTCTCTCTCTCTCTCTCTCTCTCTCTCACACACACCATTCATATTCCGGCTTCTGTCAATAATATTTCACCACAAAAAAGCGGCCTTGATATCATTGGTAAACACTTCTAACTTAATGAAGCCTCTTTTTATTTGAACTTTCCCCTCACGTGCTGTTTCCACACACACACACACACACACACACACACACACACACACACACACACACACACACACACACACACACACACACATAAGACACTACTATACCTTCGACCCTGGCAGCAAGTTTATATACAACTACAACTATAACTACAACTACTACAGCTACTACAAAAAAACAACAACATTCGCTTGGGTCTCATTCTAAAACATTTCTCGTGGTGTGCACAAATAACGCGTATGTATAGCGAGCGTATAAATTTAATATGAGACAGCTTCCCCCGCGTATGTCAGCGTAATATTTGGGTTTCAGCTTTAATGCCTAGGTGGTGGTGCGCTGTTTAAAGGGGCTAGCGTGGCGGGGGTGTTGGCGTGGGGGTGTTGGCGTGGGGGTGTAGGGAGCCGGCTAGGGAGGGAGGCAAGGAAGGGAGGTGCTCAGTGGGACGTGGAGTTGGCGATATTGTGTGTATCTTGTATTCATTTTTCTTGCTTTCTATTAGAGTTTGGAGTGAGGTAGTGTGTGTAAGTGTGTGTGTAAGTGATTTGAAAGGTGGTTAAGGTGAGTGTAGTGCATATATTTGGCATGGGTAGATAGTGTTAGTTAAGGGAAGATAGGAAGAAGAGTAAGGGTGTGTGCCTGTGTGTGTGTGTGTGTGATTTGGGGATATGGTGGTTGCATAACAGAGAGAGAGAGAGAGAGAGAGAGAGAGAGAGAGAGAGAGAGAGAGAGAGAGAGAGAGAGAGAGAGAGAGAGAGAGAGAGAGAGAGAGAGAGAGAGAGAGAGAGAGAGAGAGAGAGAGAGAGAGAGAGAAAGAGAGAGAAAGAGAAAGAGAAAGAGAGAGAGAGATAAAAGCGACACAGATAAAGACAGATTCTCCTCTTCACATCTATCTCATGAAATATTTTTGTAGCACTAACCATTGGCCTATAAATTTCTAAGGTTGTTGACCAAACTTTCCCGCCGTCCATCCTTTACTTTATCTTCCCTCTCCTTTACTCCTCATCCTTACCTCTCCATCACCCTGTGCCACCTCTACTCCCCTCCTCTTCTCTCCGTTCCGTCCCGCCCTCTGTCTCCCTATTCCTATCTCTTGCTTTCCCCTCTCTACGTAAGACTGACTTGGGTTTCAGTCTTCCTCAAGGGTGTTAGGCGACAGTCAGAGTGAGTGGACATGGGTTCACCTACCACAAAGACTGCGTTTACGGGATTAACTTATTTATATAGTGGAGTTATATTTTGTTTTGTTTTTTTATCTGTTTAGAGAAGTGATTTTTGAATTTATATTGTATGTATGGACGTATGAAGGGATGTTATATATATATTTTTAGTTTGTATAAATCACGATGTTTTTTTAATTTGATATGATTTTACTCTAGGTTAAGGACAGACCACCTATAGTTTGGACTCTAGGGTCTGTGTGGTCTGATTTTCCATATATTTCCATGTAATTTTCTCTCTATTACCTACAATTTCTTTTCCCGTTGCCTGGAGTAAGATTTAAATTCATATTAAATTTATAAAGTTGAACAATTATTAATGAATGATAAAATAGTTTCAACACAAACAATAGTTTCACGACAACAACAACAACCACGAGAACAGATCATAAGAGAACACCTAATTATAAAACTACCAATTATCACTTTCTTTGCCTTCTCCTCACCACTTAACCTAACCATCGAACCACCACCACCACCACCACCACCACCACCACCACCACCATTACCAACCAACACACGCTCGACGCGCTACACATTTCGAAGCAGGAGTTTGGGTAGAAAAGCTGGTTGGCTTTACTAGGAAAGAAAAAACAAAAAGGAGTGAAAAAAAATGAATAAAACTGCGCTCGTGTGTGTGTTCATTCATTCACGGTGTTGGTATTTTGCAGTGTTTGTGTGTTTGAGCGAACCAGTGTGTTAGTCTTGGCTTGGTTTTATGCTTTGAGAGAGCAGTTTTGGCGGTAAAGAAAGGAAAAAAAAGTAAGGTAAATGAGAGAGAGAGAGAAAGAGAATGGAGAAAGAGAGACAATATTAAGAGAAAGGGAAGAGCAAGAGGTAGATAACATGCAGACAATTCAGAACGACAGACAAGCAGACAGTTTCTGGAGCCTAGATTAATTAGTTCAGGTCTATGCTCACCAAAGCAAGGACAGACTAATTTACTACAGCTACATGCACACCCACTTACAAGCTGCTGACGAGAGAGAGAGAGAGAGAGAGAGAGAGAGAGAGAGAGAGAGAGAGAGAGGGAGAGGGAGAGGGAGAGGGAGGAAATATAATATGGTTGAAATACACGCAAGTCTTTCATTATTTAAACAAAGGAATTTAGTCTTGCCAAATGGAACACCTGCGTCTTGTCTCGCATTCTTACCTGTGATGGAAGTAATTAAGGTATTGACAGGTGTAGTCAAGACGCTATATGTCCTTGGTTAAGATATTTTGTATATTTATCCTGTTGTACGTATTATAATTTTTTTAATTCAACTTTTTTTTTTTATGCTAGAATGTTTTTTTGTTCTTCCAAAATAGTTATTAATTTATTAATTGATTAATTAATTAAGATTTTTGTTTGTTTTTAAAATTTTACAATTTATTTTTATATATATTTTTTTTACAATGAAGGAAAATGAGAAAATTTGTTGGCCTCGTTTCACAAAATTTGATCAGAGGATTTTCGTTTAAGCTTCACTTCATTATAATTCTTTGACGTCTTAGAGTCTGGACAAGATATAACCACTTTTTTTAATATCTTCAACTCGTATCTGACTTTAAAAGCTTTACAGGAAAACTTTTATTAATCTCCGAAACATTCCTTTAAGTTATTACGATGACAACGCGTTCTTCTTTCCCTCAGAACCTCTCTCTCTCTCTCTCTCTCTCTCTCTCTCTCTCTCTCTCTCTCTCTCTCTCTCTCTCTCTCTCTCTCTCTCTCTCTCTCTCTCTCTCTCTCTCTCTCTCTCTCCCCCCCTGGTGTCTGTATAATGCTGTTTCGCTCCAACACTCCTGAAAAAAAGGAAGAAAAATTCTCTCTTTCTCTCTCTTTCGCTCTCTCTATTTTTTACTATACACTAAGCAAAGAGAAGTATCCATGTTCCTGGTTGTAATAGTTTTCAGGGCTATTAACTCTCTCTCTCTATCTCTCTTTATCTCTCTTTATCTCTCTCTTTAGCTCTCTATCTTTCTCTCTCTCTCTCTCTCTCTCTCTCTCTCTCTCTCTCTCTCTCTCTCCTCTCTCTCTCTCTCTCTCTCTCTCTCTCTCTCTCTCTGTGTGTGTGTCTCTCTCTCTCTCTCTCTCTCTCTCTCTCTCTCTCTCTCTCTCTCTCTCTCTCTCTCGTCTCTCTCTCTCTCTCTCTCTCTCTCTCTCTCTCTCTCTCTCTCTCTCTCTCTCTCTCTCTCTCTCTCTCTCTCTCACGCACACACACAATTGCAGAACTGTCTAAATACTTTTGGTTTAGTCTCCGTAAATGTTCTATCTATATGGAACAGCAAACTAAATTTACCTCCGATTTATCTTATATATATAGAAAGAGAGATTTGCAATATTTACAAAAACTCTTTAATTAAACCATCCATTCTTGGCGGTAGAGATTGTGAAGGTTATTGTATTATGTAACATTGGGTAGTATAGTATTGGTTCGGTTTCCTGAATGTACTGCAAAAGATAAAGATAAAATATATATATATATATATATATATATATATATATATATATATATATATATATATATATATATATATATATATATATATATATATATATGAAGGTGTTTAAAATGTATGTTTTGAGTACGGATGATTGTAGGAGTGATGTGTTGAGGAGGTGGTGTGATGTGGAGGTGGTGATGTGTGGGGGTGGTGTGGTATGGAGGAGATGTAGTGTGGAGGAGGTTATCGTAGAGTCTATAGTGTGTGCAGGTGCAGGACGCGAGGGGAAGGTGCAAATCCCTTAACGATTCGCCTTAATGATCAGACCATCTCATCAACCTGTGCGTGAGAGGTGAGGTTGTGCGTGAGACACTCAACACACGCTACACTAACAAACAGTTGCCTTCCTCTTAGCTATCCATCCTACATCCGTTACCTTTGATCAGATTACATACAGTTATTCTCAAATGATCTCGTAAGGGCTTATATATGTGCTGGTGTTTGTTCTTCCTTTGTGTTCCTTCGTAGTTTAGGTTCCTATAACTTAGTCCGGTAAACTCTGCTGACGACACTTTCTCATCACTGACTTGAGGATCCAATTAACGCTGTCAGGTCCTGGACGTGTACCTGTAATCAAGGACACTTCCCATGGCTTGTCCTTTGCCGAGGCGCTAAGCAATATAGAATAGTGTTAAAGAAGCATATTTTCCCTTCTATCTTACTACATAACCCAAAATGCATCAAAGGGTGGGCAGTATTACCTTCGTGTCAAGTATTAGAAGGAGGGACTAGATAAAAATAACTACGGTAACCAAGAGATGAAATATGGCAACATAATTAAATTTTAAGAGGAAAGTTGGGTAAAAAAACATCCTCCATCAATTCCTTCTCCGTTAACAACCTCGTCAGGAAATTAACACGCCTGGCACACGAGGGAAACACGCTTAGTAATCAAGGACAAAAACACGGCGGGGAAGACGGTGATGCCATTGTAGGAAGGTAAAAAAGTGCTGTCAAGGGGGGCCGAGCGTAACAAGGAAGCCACAGTAACCAACACCTTTAAGGGATAGCACCAAGAAGTCCTTTAGTTATGTGAATAGCCACTCCTTTGATGAACACAGAATAGGCGTCCATAAAGGGTAATGAATGGGTGTTACGTGAATCAGTCGTGGGTAATGGGAGGCTGTTGAGTCATTGCTCCATTCCGGTATTCATTAGGAAAGATAATGGCGCAGTACCTCAACCTGACCATCTAGCCTGTGATGGCGCTTATGAGATACCCGCAGAATACTGATTATCAAACTGTAGCACGGTGGAAGGAGGTTAAGGAAGAGAAATCACCTTGGCAGTATAATCATAAGAGCCTTTAGATAATAACCTTTTGTTTGTGTTCAGTACTGTCAGAGTAGTGCGAGAAAAGACACCTTATTTGACCACGATCCTCAATATGTCTCGAGGGAACGGGGGACACACAGGCTTCAGGGATTGGGACGGGACGGAACGAGGCAGACGTGACCCACATCTTTAAGGAGATCGCGGCAGTCTGCTGGAGAACACCTGCCAATAAGCCTATCATTTGTTGTGGAAAAATGGTTATAGGAAAGAAAGCGGATATTTTAGTAATGATTTAGAAGCCTGCCACCACCTAATGATTCCCTCAACACGACCCTAAGATTGGATCGAGTTTTATTTCATATTTTATCGAATGAGTATGACTTGAAACGTGCTGTGGATATATTGTGTTTGGATTCCCAGAAAGTCTTCGGAAAAAAAATCCAGCCTACCTGATATTGAAAGTACACGTGATATGTTTGTTTGTAAGGAAGCTTAAATATGATCGTACAGTATTATATCATCAACAAGGCTCTTATCAGTTATCCCTTAAATGCTCTGACAGAATTCATACGAGTATATGTATATATATACGTATATGTATATGTATATAAAGACGCAGGCTGTTAGTGGTACTGTTTCGGATCCGGATGCGTTTCAGTGGTGCACATGACTAAAGTTACGTGATAGTTTTAATGGGTAGTACACCGTGCAGATCTGTGTATGAATAGAGGAAGCATTGTTGGAACCTAACGTGGACGGTGGAACAATACTAGAAATGATGGCGCCCGTTTACCGTGAGAGTTAAAGGGATGCCTGGGATTATAACACACACACACACACACACACACACACACACACACACACACACACACACACACACACACACACACACACACACACACACACACTCTCTCTCTCTCTCTCTCGCTCCGATGAACAAAAATAAAGGAACTGTATATGCTAAAAGATTTGAGAAAGCCATAATTTTCCTGCTAATACGTAAAGGATGAATATTTTAGTCACGGCACAAATTAATTTCCCACATTATCACACACTTTCACGTGCGTTGTCGTCTGCTTAACTACCTTCACTTAGTCATATTGTTGAAGAGATAAAACACAACAAGCGGTATTTTTTTTTAACGTATTTTTGTTGTCCCTTAGTCAGTACCCTTTTAATGTTTCCCCTCCCTCCCCCACACACACACACAAAAAAATGATGCTTTACTGATATTCGTAAAGTACTATAGAAGGTAAGAGAAGATTTGATCTGTTGTATATTTATCATTATTTTTCTTATTGTTACATTGAAAAAATAGCTGCTGTCATGAATTATCGACGGATATTTTTTTATTTACTTTATTATCGAACTTTATTTTTCAAACTTTTATTCGTCATAATTTTGTTGATGTGAATCTGATGATGCTCTGGAAATAGACGCAAACTTTTATCTGTTTAAAGGGATTATGGTTTTGTGTTACCTGTTCTGTGTGTGTGTGTGTGCGTGTGTGTGTGTGCGTGTGCGTGTGCGTGTGCGTGTGCGTGTGTATGCGTGCATGTGTGTGCTCAATATTCATGTTTTTTTCTGACTCCTTTCTTCAATTTTCTTTGCTTCCTACAGTTTTAACAAAGGCGAGTTTGTCTTCTTTGAGAATGTTGTACTTACATGAATTTTTTCTTCTATATACATGTTTTATCTTCTTCATTCTTTGATTTTTTTTAATCTATATACATTTTTTACATTTTCCTATTTTCTGTTTTTAGTCTTTCTTTCTTTTTTTCTTTCTTTCTTTTTTTACGTGCGTGACAAGGGTCCAGGAGATGGGGTCAGAGTGGGTGGTAGTGGTGGTGGTGGTGGTGGTGGTGGTGGTGGTGGTGTGGTGTGGTGTGGTGGTGGTAGTGGTAGTGGTGGTGGTGGTGGTGGTGGTGGTGGTGGTGGTGGTGGTAGTAGTAGTGCTTTTCAGCCATCGTGATTGGATACATTCACGTAAATTTAGTTTTCTCAAACAAAGACGTTGATGAAACTAGTTTTGGGATGAAAAGTAAATTTAAAAATAACTAAATTTATTTTGTTTCATCTCTATTTTGTCAGGTCATAACTTCATTGCCATACATACATACACGCACGTATTCAATCACATCCTATATTCTCTCTCTCTCTCTCTCTCTCTCTCTCTCTCTCTCTCTCTCTCTCTCTCTCTCTCTCTCTCTCTCTCTCTCTCTCTCTCTCTCTCTCTCTCTCTCTTTCTCTCTCACTCGAATATATGGATGTGAAAACATATGAAAATTAAACTAATGTTTAATTTGTGTGTTGCATCAGTTAGCTAGAATAGATTAGGAAGATAATAAGTTTTATGCAAATTAATAACGGGGGAGTCATGCAGTTTTTCCTTTAAGTTAAATATGCAAGCAATATAACATAGATGTGTGAAGTATTTATTTTTTATTTTTTACATTAAAATGGTACTGGGTAAGGGACAACAATATATCAATTATCAGCTACACAGAGAATAGTTAGCATTACAAAACATCATTAACTAGTCGCTTAACACTCATTAGAGGAAGCTAATGAGTCTGGATCCTTACGTCATTGGCGATAATGTATAGGGAATATCTTTCTTCTCTTTTTACCTTTCCTTTTATTATTTCCTTTTTTTAATGAGACTCGTTGGTGTTGCATGTCTCCTCAGCCTCTCATCCAGGGTATTGCCATCTCCAAAGAGCTTTTCTGCCGGAGTAGTTCAACCTTTCGTGTGTTCTCTGTGACCATTCTCTTCCTCCTGTCTGTATGTCTCAAGTTCACCACGTCATATATCATTACGTTCATACTTCCCAATTTATTTATTTTCGTTTAAGTTCTGTTCTCAGGCTAGATGAATCCTAAGCAGTAGTGTTCAGTGTGTGTGTTTTCTTTGGTATTTTCTCCTAGTCTTGTTGTTCTAGCATCTTTAGACCTGCTTTGCCATCCAGAAATATCTCGTTTACTAGATGGATAGAAATATTTCATTCCTTTTCAACAAATTCATTATAAGGATGTTTTTTTACTTGTATAATCGTAATTTTTTTTTGCTATTATATTTTTAGTAGTTTGTTTTCTATACTGTTTTTCACAACGTTTGTTTGTCGTTTTTTTCCGTATTTCTTCCTTTTAATCCTAAGTTATAACCTGTTTTTATATCCGGTGGATGCATTTGTGGGATTACGTAACTTTACAGACAAAAGGACAATGTCTGAATTCTTTTATATAGTTCTTAAGAAAGCTTGTTTATTACTTTCTAATATACTCAATGGATTGCAGGATGTAGGTGCAAGATTTTTTTTTCACTCTTACCATGTTCAAAAATTCGTTGAAAGTATTTGCTCCAGAAATTTTGTTCCCATTCATAATTAACCAATCATTCTTTATTATAAATTTCATCAATCAGACGAATTTAGTTTTTATTTAGTGCTAGAAATTTTTTTTGATAGCTAATTATTAATACTGATATGTTTAATAATGCGTTTTTAGTAATTACGTGTATCACAGTCTGACAAAATGTGTTACTTAATTTAATATAATTATTGAAGTGTTTGCCAAGAGGATCTGCAGCATTTTCATCGTGTGTCGTTAAATTGTTTTCATTTGTTAATAGTTTCATCCCACTCGAGAGAGAGAGAGAGAGAGAGAGAGAGAGATAGAGAGAGAGAGAGAGAGAGAGAGAGAGAGAGAGAGAGAGAGAGAGAGAGAGAGAGAGAGAGAGAGAGAGAGAGAGAGAGAGAGAGAGAGAGAGAGAGAGAGAGAAGAAGAGAAAGAGTGGCGCGAAGATACACAATAGTGATAACGTCAGTATTGTTAAAAAAAGGTAAATAATAAAATCTGAAATGGCTGTCAGAGTAAATGTGGAGAGAGCGTTTCCTTTTACCTTGATATGGTTTGACGTGAAACATTCCCCGCCATTCAAAGCCTTGCTAATGACCTCCGATCGAGTAAAAATAACTAGTTAAAAAAAATATATATACTTTTGAAACTCTTCTCGTCAATAACTGTGAATGCCGGTAACTTATTATTTTTTTTATCATTATTATTGTTATTGTTGTTATAGTTATTATTATCATTATTATCATTATTATTATTATTATTATTATTATTATTATTATTATTATTATTATTATTATTATTATCTTTTTATTCTGTGAGATGATAGACACAAATTACCGAGGACTTTTACTTACTAATACGAAAGTGACAGCAGCGTTGTGGGTGTCAGGTGTGTCAGACCAAGTGTTTTAAGCCTCGAAAGTGTAAAGAAACATTGATCTTTATTGCATTTACTGATCCAAACGTGACTATTTTGTTTAGGTTGTGAAGTTGTTATAGTGTTAGGTTAGGTTAGAGGTTATTATAGGGTTAGGTTAGGTTAGAGGTTACTATAGGGTTAGGTTAGGTTAGAGGTTACTATAGGGTTAGGTTAGGTTAGAGGTTATTATCGGTTTAGGTTAGGTTTGCCAAGATGGTTTGATTAAATGGAAATATACTGCGCTTGCCAAACGTGAGGTCAACCCTGGTCAAGCTAATAAAGCATGCACATGTATACGCATTCATACACGTACATGTATGTATGTTTGGAGATGTTTCTTTAATAGGAAGGTCACTGAATGGACTGTTGCATGAGGAATACTTGGGTAACGAGTTCATGCAAAGGGCCATTCCTGTCCAACTGTCAAGGAGGGAATAGAATGGATAGTCGGCAACAATAGCCTTTGACAGTTTTCCTTCATCGTTGTTGCATGCAGCTTGCAGACATGTGATCCTGAAGGAGACCAAGTATTCTTAGAAGAGTTTGCTGCACTCTTGAATGTTATATGAAACTCTTGCTTGCGTGATTTTATTTATCCATTATTCACTTTTCACTCTTAATTTATTTGTAAACTCCATTGCAATGATATCTTGCCATCATAGTATATTAATTGTATTCTATATATTTTTTTCTGAACAAGATTAGGTTATTACCAAACACGGCAGAACACACACTGCTCAAGCTTCTCCAGGTAGTATCGGCGTTGTTCTGGCGGGAACTTCTATAATTTCGTGCAAGTGTCTTTGTGTGTGGAGAGTTTGAATGTAAATTTGTCAACCTTCCCTTTGCTTTTCGAAGATTTAAATAGTTTTTTCTTGAATTATTCTCTTCTTTTTGTCATTGATTCATTCGTATTAATTGCATAACTTTTTGCCTTGTATCTCTGCGTCATTTTCACTATGAAATATTACAACTTTTTTTCTATAGTAACACTTGCATCGCTGGGTCAAAACTTTCACCAATTTTACTTAGGCACGACTGAACCCTGATGAGCTCCTTAGGGCGTGTGAAGCTCCATAGGCCTACCTTATTCAGCCATTCTTTTAATGAGACTTGATTGAATTTTAAGCTTATTAAGCGATATCGACTAATTTTTCATTAAGAATATTTGGTGAACCCTTCGCATCCCTTCTTAAGGCAAGGCATGTGTAATTTGATTTAATGTTCTGGCGCCGTCAACCTTCTCTCAGGTGGTTGTCGACTTTTAAGGTGTAGGATGGAGTGACTCTTCCCTTCATAGTGTTAAGGACAAGCAGTGGTGCAGAAAACGCCTTGGAAAGCGTCAGGTTGAAAGGCTATTCGCGTGATAAAGCTTTTCTAATATTATTCAAACTTTTCATCATGATCCTGAACACTTTTTATAGACTTGCTAATGTCTGCCTCCAAGGAGCTCACACACCTCTCACACCTACGGGTCTGACTCCTACTTTCCTTTATTTTATGATCCCTTGTCACTAGAGAACTTTATACTGTCGAGGTGCTTTTAATTAATTTTTTAAGGTACGTATGTATGCAAGTCTTGAAAGTAGTGCATCTCTCTCTCTCTCTCTCTCTCTCTCTCTCTCTCTCTCCTCTCTCTCTCTCTCTCTCTCTCTCTCTCTCTCTCTCTCTCTCTCTCTCTCTCTCTCTCTCTCTCTCTCACTCTCTCACTCTCACTCTCACTCTCACTCTTATCCCACTTCTCACCGCCACTTGCCTTGCATCCTCACGAAGGAGACGTCGCACTGCAAACCAAGACGTAGCAATAACCTCCACTTAAGGATCAGTGCACGCGCGTGTACTGGAAGTGATAGCCGGACGCCTCATGGGGTGCCAATGCTCCCACATCCAAGGACTGGAAAGGTTGAGATGTCGAGTTATCTAGCGGCGAACATTTACAAAAAGAGTCATAATCTTAGTTCTGTTCGTGGCATTAATGTGAAGTGACGAAAACTTTTTAAACTAGAATATCGCACTTGCATCTAATGTTTTTGAGAAATTAATAGTATATTTTTTTTTTTGTTTCTGCTGAAAATAACTAATTAAAAAGTTATTGAATGAAAAAACGCTGAATAATGATAAAAAAAAACGAGTTAAAACCGCTTTCAAAATGACCAAAAGGCATTAAAAAAATAAAAAGTATAAAGACTGACCTCTGCGTTCTCTTTTTTGATAAACTGATTAAGAAAATGAATTCCAGTTTTTTGCAAGGAAATGTGATGCAAGAATGAAGGTGTGTGTGTGTGTGTGTGTGTGTGTGTGTGTGTGTGTGTGGGTGTTTGTGTGTGGGTGTGGGTGTGTGTGGGTGTGTTTGCTATTTATTCATTTAACTTGTATATTGTTTGTTCATCTGTCTGTCTGTTTGTCTCTTTCTATTTGTGCATATGTATTAATTAATCTATTTATTAACTGATCTTTTTATATATCGGTTTCTCTCTCTCTCTCTCTCTCTCTCTCTCTCTCTCTCTCTCTCTCTCTCTCTCTCTCTCTCTCTCTCTCTCTCTCTCTCTCTCTCTCTCTCTCTCTCTCTCTCTCCAAGACTCCTTCCCATTATACTTCTGTAGAAAAGTTCTGAAAATCGGTCAGTGAGCAGACTTAAGGGGAAAAAGTGAGGGGAACGCTCCACCCCCACTCCATCCCCACCCACATCCATCCCCCACCCCCACCACACACCCACCACACCACCCACCACACACCCCACCACAACCCCACCACACACCCACCACAACCCCACCCTCACTACCCTTACCTCCACTCTACCACCCGAAAAATTCAACCTGGTTAGTGGGCACTGCGGCGGAGGAGGAGGAGGAGGAGGAGGAGGAGGAGGAGGAGGAGGAAGAGGAGGAAGAGGAGGAGGAGGAGGAGGAGGAGGAGGAGAAGAAGAAAAAATAGTGGTGGTAGTGGTGATGGGTTGCCGTGTGTCAATATCTTTGCATCTAAATACCTTTCTTTATAACTAAAAATAATTGATAGATAAACAAAATAGATAGATAAATAAATTTTTTTGTTTCCTACAAGAAAAGTCAACCTTTTTTGAAATATTATCTGTTAGGTTAATTTTCTTTAATCATGTTAATGTTTTTACAATAGTATATTTTCAAACCATTCTTTTTTACTGTTATTTTGTTTCTATAATGCAGGATATCACGCTCATGAAACCTTGAACTCTTGATCGTGTTGTCATTTACATTCCAGCGGCAAATAATGCGTCCCATAAAATGAGCCTTATAACCGAATTTTGGCTCATTTCTAAAACCTTCCTGGACACTTTAATTCTATTACGTCCAAACATGTTTCGTGTTCAGAAAACGTGGCGGGTGTGCTCGGGAGAAAAAAGGGAGACAAGTAGAAGTAGGAAGAAAAAGAAACTAGTCCTTTTGCCCCGAAGTTTCTTGTGACCGACCTGGAATGAGATTGTTGGGACGGTCCGAGGAGAGGGAAGCTTACCTCGTAAACTATTTTGAGGCACCTCCGGCCCTCCTTAGATACCTTAGTAGGGGTATTAGGCGACCAAAAGCCTGCAGCGAGGACGTGGTGTTGCCTCTGGGGTCAGGTCGTGTGGGGAAGTTATGAAAGTAATGACACTATTATGGGTGGTGATGTGCCTTCGTTGATGTGCTGCGGTGATGTGGCTGAAGGTGATGTGAACTTTGGTGAGTGCTCGAGGATGATGGAATGGAGTGGAGAGCGTTTAGTGAGCTGGAGTGGTGTTGGTGGTGATGGTAGTCGAGTTAGGAAGGTGCAAGTGTTATGGGTGGGTGGAGGATGGGTAGTGTGGAAGTGGGTGGATGTATGGCAAATGTGTGTGTGTGTGGAGGATGATGATGGTGGGTGTGTGGAGGTGGAGGGTGGAGGTGGGTGGATGGGTGTTTGGAATTGTAATGAATGGTGGGCGGGTGGCTGTCGAACTGTCAATGTTATGTTTACTGTTTGTGTTCGTTAAAGTTGTGTGATCGCCGCTTGATGGGCGTTAATTAATATTTGTTTGACAGCAAAACAAACGAGTGTCTGGAACACAAACAAACGAGTGTGTGGGTAGTGAGAGTAGGTTGATAAATAGATTAGAGAGTACGTGAAGAGATAAGTGTGTGAAGTAAAAAAAAATTCGAGGTGAAAATAGATGAAGCAGAATTAATCAACTGAATAAATAGAGTGAAAAAAATAAATGATAAATATATCTGAAGAAACTCATTAGGTGTTTAACGCGAAACAAATTTATGTGAAGCCAAAAAAACTAAAAAAAATAAAACACTGAATACACCAACAAAACACAAGTCATGCCAGAGGGACAGAAAAGCGTGGTTAAAACTGTTAGTAGTGGCGTGAGTTTATCTTCAAAACAACTCCCAACCTTTAACACGGTGCTACTGACCACGCCTCACCCGACTCAGCTGTCCTCCACGATCACGCCCACCGCCTCTCTCCCCTCCGCCCTCGCCTAAGCTTCAGTACACACGACCACTCACAGGGCGACTCATTGTAGAAAGAGAGAGAAAGAGATAAAAAAATATATATATTCGGTGGTACATAAATTTCTCGTTTTGGTTATAGTTTGAAATACACGTGATGGTGATTTTGGCAAAGACCTTGAATATTCCTGCCAAGCTGTTTCCAGATTTCTCCTTCCCATCTCATTGTATTCTGCCTTGCTACATCTGTTCCCTCGTTTCCTCGCTCGCTCCCTGCCTCCTCCCCTCCCCTCTCCCCTCCTCTTCTCCTCTCCTTTCCTCCTCTCCTTCCAGCCATGCTTCGATTGCATCTCAAGTCTGTTTTCTTCCTTTTCCTCGTCCTCAGATCTCGATGTTTTCTTCCCGCGTCTTGTACCTGTCAACTGTTTGTGTGTCGCGGCTGCAATCTGTCTCCGTTTACTGTGATGTGTTTCCGATGGCTTATTATTTTTTCCTTTAGTAAGAAGATATGTTTAGGTCACAACAGGAGTAATAATAGAAGTGATAGTTTCAATAATCGTAAAACTCACGTAGACTGAGCAATGTTTCCACTTAAAGGTTAATACTGTAGGAAAAAATTGACCGAGGAAAGATTTTGGAAAGTATCTATAAGTCCGTTTAATTATTTTCCACAACACCAGTTTGAGATTAACTACATAAGTGAACGAATAACTTAGTCTATAAAACAATTCTTTCTTTTATATTCTTGCAACGTCTATAACTCTTTCAACACGTCTACCAACACTGCTTCCACGATTATAGCGAACGAATATTGATTATCTGCATTATTGGACATAGATAATATTACGTCTGCCAAAACTATCTGCAACTCGATCATATTATTTTACGCATTCCTAAATTATTATCATTAAGTATTACCAGCTAAAAAAAATATGTAAGTCCATCCAATAACACTAATCTCATCAATGTATTTACAAGATGAAGAAAACGACTTGCACCAAACTGTCATTAAGTCTCTTCACAATTGGTTGCCTTCAAATACAATAACAAGAAGCACGTGAACCTTGCCTGGACCCTAAGCAGTAGACTCCCAAGGACGTCTCCCTCAAGACCTCGCTCCGCCCCGTCACTGCCAAGCTACGTGACTCGCCTTAATCGGCTTTCGTCTAGGAGAGAGAAAGAAAAGAAAGAGTAATCTCGCTCAGTGCCGAGTCAGCAAAAGTCAGCAATTCAGTCTGCTTCCAAGCTGTCGAGTTTTTAATTAAGTCATCTTTTCCATGAAGGAACTTGAAGGGTTGGCGGGAACGGCGGAGGAGAGGCGAGGCGTCTATGTTAATTCTGGATGCTTATGTGTTTTATCTCGAATCGTGTGAGAGAGAGAGAGAGAGAGAGAGAGAGAGAGAGAGAGAGAGAGAGAGAGAGAGAGAGAGAGAGAGAGAGAGAGAGAGAGAGAGAGAGAGAGAGAGAGGGAGAGAGTTTTAAAGGGGGGGGGGTTGTTAATGATCCATATTCTGCAGAACTTTGGGTCTAATCTAGTTTAGAATGGATGGAGGAGTTGTGTTATTATTTTACGGCCGAGATTAGAAATTAGAGTAGGAAGCTGAGGTGTGTGTGTGTGTGTGTGTGTGTGTGTGTGTGTGTGCGTGTGTGCGTGTGTGCGTGTGTGTGTGTGTGTGTGTGTGCGTGCGCGGGCGTGTGTTGTTGGGTCGTCTGGTCGTTCATATGCAAGCTTGGTTTCCTTGATGTTTATTCTGAGTCGTAAGTCGTTTGGAATTCATTGTCAAGTGTGAAAAATAACTCTTATGTTTATAGGTGACATTAAATTTTCCTTTAACAACTAACTTTTATCCAATACAATGAAGAGAGAAAATCTTATGACATTAATGAAAAAATATGGAAGCCAACAGTTTGTAATGAACTCAAAATGTGAACTAACTAAGTCTAACTATACGAAGACGATATTTTTTTCCCCCCTAAGTGCTGCCAAACATTAAATAGCTTCACTGTTTAGAACTAACATTCACTTTCCATATCTTTTAATTCTGTGAAGGCCGGAAATATCTCTGAAACTGGCCAGCCTTTGATACACCTGTTCTGTAAATCACTAAAATCACTGCATTATATAGGCCACACTTGGGGATCTAACGTGTGTTCAGTGTGGCATGTGTCTTGATATTCTGGCATGTGTCGTTCTCTCCTACTAAAGGGTCACCACACAACCTACCTGCTTGGACACTGTGTAAAACATGTTGAAGGATTTAACCCGTCACAGGGAATACTTCGGGACTGTGAATAATGCTGTCAACAGTTGCTTAGTCGAGGCTCCTCATACAGTCCAACGTGCATCGCGGAACAGTCAGGATTACACAGCAAATGTTTGTTATTTCTATGTAAAAGCGTTACGAAGTATAAATTTGCTTTAGTATGGAAATAGTGAGAATAATTTAGTACTACTGCAGCTATCAACGCTATTATACTACTAATGGTTATTTAAAGGAATATAAATTGAAGCGTTAGATGAATATTTCTTAGTAGTGCAAAAGACAAGCGGAGTGTAGAGGGGGCATGAGGTGACACGCACGCACACGCACACGCACACGCACACGCACACACACACACACACACACACACACACACACACACACACACACACACACACACACACACACACAGGTCGTTACGCTGCTCCCCTATGAATTATAAGATTAATCCTGTCATCCCTTAAGCTCCCTTTGCCATTTTATATATTATATTGTGGAATTTTTTGTAGCAGTTTTGCCATATATCGCATATCATTTGATCCCAAGTGACACGTGTGGGTTTGAGGGGAAGGAAAGGGTGAGACAAACTGTTTTTTCCACTTTATAGGAAGAAACGAAAGGGAATATTTTTCTTTCGTATTTATTGTGAATTTGAATCTGTACTATCACTTTATAAACCATGTCGATATATAGAACAGAGTTTATATGCGAGAAAAGACCAGATTTTGATTCCCTGGAAGTGTCTAATAAAATTTATGATTGGTAAAAACATAACACCAACCAGTGCTCGTACGCTTACCAGGGAAGGCGTGGGGACGTGAGGGCGTGGGGACATGAGGGCGTAGGGACGTGAGGGCGTGGGGACGTGAAAGGGAAGGAAGACAAGACACACTGGTAGGAAGCTTCTTAGAACAGACAACACAAGCGTAAAGACAGCTAGTGATGCAACATTACCGATCGGATTAAAGTGAAGCCGAAACACTCTCAGAGAAGAGAGGATTAATACAATAGCATTTAACTCCATTTTTTCTTTTAAAGCGTTGATGTATAAGTCCAGATAATCCATACATTAGAGGGGTGAACGAGACCCTTGCATGAAGAGTGAAGATGAAAGAAGATGAAGAATGTTGCAAAATGGCTTGTAATATACATACAAGTTATTCAAGATTGGTGTTACAGATGCATGTAAGATTGTTAAACATGCTAAGAGTGACGAGGCCGGTGAGGTGAGCTTCATGCTATACTGAGGGCGTCCTGTGTATGATAATTGTCTTGTGTGTGAACGTCGAAGGGTTTTGAATTCACTTACTGTAGATAATTGAGTGTCTGAACCTGGTAATTTAAACTGTGTGAAGCGGTATTTAGCGGACACATTGTTTTTCATTTTTCTTACCATACAGTGCTTATTTTATATATCTTTTAGTGTAAATATAAAGAATCTCAATCTTTGCTGATGGAACCACTCTGCCCACAACCCACCGCCCACCGCCCATCACTCGCCTGCCAGACTACGTTGTTTGCTCAATGAAAACAAAAATTCCACCCAATATATCATTTGAATACTTGATGGAGGGGTCCAGACTGAGAACCTTCACCCAACAAACCACCCACACGTTGATGGTTACAATTAATGATTACTTGTGATGACTGTTGTGGTTATGCCGAGCCATTAATAGTTACAAATTCACCATTAATTAATTAGATATAAAAATACGATGACTGAACTAAGGGATATCAAAGGAGGCGAGTAAAGAGGTAGAGAGTACGATACAACCATTAACAAAAGACAAGAATAAAAGGAAGGCAAACTACAAAATGATAACACGTAATAATACATACAAACAGTGAAAAGGCGAGTAAGTTTACCTAAAGGCTGGGAGTGGAGGAGAAAATAGAAATACTAAACACGGACGTAGGTGAGGTGAGCTGGGAGTATGAAGTTCCTGGCGTGTTTGTGTCAATGGAAGGAGATGGAGAAGGAAGGAAGGAGGGAGGATGAGGGGAAAATAATAGGGAAAGGAAGGTCTTGAGGCTCATTACATCACAGGCAATCTCAGTAACCAAGGAGCGTAGAGGGTGAACAAAAAATAGACTTTCTCCTCTTTATTTGTATGAGAGAGGGAGAGAGACAGAGAGAGAGAGAAAAAGAGAAAAAGAGAGAAAGAAAAAGAGAGAGAGAGAGTCTGAACGAAACGAGTGGAGTCTGTGCAAATTTTTGAGATATATTCTGTTGTTGACCAAAACATTTCCTGGTTTGTGCGTGAGTGCATCTGACGGATATTAATGACTACATACACTCTCTCTCTCTCTCTCTCTCTCTCTCTCTCTCTCTCTCTCTCTCTCTCTCTCTCTCTCTCTCTCTCTCTCTCGCTCTCTCGCTCTCTTTATTAAGCAATAAGATGGAAGAAAAGAAAAATCACGTTTTATTCCTCACTTTCTTCTCTTCATTCTCCTTCCTTCTCTCTTTCCTTCTCTCCTTCCTTCTCTCCTTCCTTCCCTCCTTCCCTCCTTCCTTCTCTCCTTTCTTGCCATGCTCGCTCCCAATTCATACTGTTACTTAGCCCTATCTTCCATGCCTCTCTTTAAACTTTCCAAGGTCTCTCTAAAGCCTCGTTCATCTCTCCTTCCACTATTCCTTTTCTCAGTCTGTAGTCTTTACTTTGCTTCACCTTTTTTTACTCTCTCTCTCTCTCTCTCTCTCTCTCTCTCTCTCTCTCTCTCTCTCTCTCTCTCTCTCTCTCTCTCTCTCTCTCTCTCTCTCTCTCTCTCTCTCTCTCTGCCTTCCTTTTCACTAACTCCATCCCTCCGTTCCTTCCTTCCTTCCTCCTCCTCCTCCTCCTCCTCCTCCTCCTCCTCCTCCTCCTCCTCCTCCTCCTCCTCCTCCTCCTCCTCCTTTCCCCTCTTTTGGCAGTCGTTCAAGGACGCTCCACAATGCACCAGATACCACTTTCGCAAAATGTAAAAGTGTGAGCATAGCTTCATCCCCCTCCCCCTCTCCCTCCCCCTCCCCCAAAACAGTTACCTCCCGTGTGTGTGGGGGGTGTTGGGGGGTGGAGGTGGTGTGTGTGGGTGGGTGGGGATAAGTGTTTTTCATTTTATTAATGTAGAAGTATATCTTTTGTCTCTTGGTTTGTTTTATGCCTGTCTGAGGGTGAAGGAAATTTGGGCCGGAGGAATGAGGGCGAGGGTAGTAAAGTTGAGAGTGGGTGGAAACTCTTCACTTGTTTGTATGTCTGGAGTGTCTGTGCGTGTGTCTGTGTGTGTGTGCGTGTGTGTTTACTTTGAACCGCTTGTCGTGTGTGTGGAGTGTGTTGCATGCATAGTGAGTGGTTTGTTGTTTGATACAGTATTTATCGCTTTCTTTTTGTTCAAGCGGAGTGTGTGTGTTTGTAGTGTTAGTCTTTGTGTCACAAGTGTCAGTTTTTTCACTTTATCTCAACTCTTTGGGAATTGAGTTAATCCTTGACCTTTTGAGAACGGTCATGCTATTCTTTTTTTCTA
Organism: Metacarcinus magister; assembly: GCA_029783475.1. NCBI lineage: Eukaryota > Metazoa > Arthropoda > Malacostraca > Decapoda > Cancridae > Metacarcinus > Metacarcinus magister. The sequence continues at coordinate 13,670,744 of JAPQNM010000002.1, forward strand.
TCGTTTTTATCCTAAATTGTTTCCATCCTTGACAAGTTAACGAATGAATTGTTGGTTCTCACTATACAAACTTATCCTTGGTGTCTCGTCAGCGCGGAGAATATTTTTGTTGCGGAATGGCGTCTGCTTTTACCCTGGAAATTAGGAAATCTAGGTCATGGCGCAGTGTTAAATGCAACGATAATGAATGTACCTTTAATCCATGGGTGACGCACAGCCGCTCAGCTAAGTGATTGATGGGAGGGTTGTTGAGGTTATGAATAGTAACATAAATACCCAACGCTCAAGGGGGCTAGTCATTATAGTGAAGGGTGAAGTATATCATTGGTGACACTGATGCACTGCGCCACGGAGACCAGGTGGTGACGCAAGCAGACTCGCGTGACTCCAGTAGTTGGTTATATTAGTTATTTTGGTGAAAATTCAGACACGATTCAACCTTTTCATTAACCTTCATGTTTTGGACGAATTTGTTCTTCAGACAATCTTGATCTTGAATTCGTTGTCTGAATCTTTAAAGTTCATTACGCACTACACCCAAACCTGAATGATTAATTGATTAATAGAACGTGATTTTTGAGAAATATTCCAAGGGGTGTGTGTACCCACGAAAATTGCGTGACCATTTTCAAAGGTTCAAATCTCACAGAAACTGATCTATAGAGGTTCTACTGCACGAAAAACACGAATGTGGACTCAATTTTTGGATTACAATAATATTAACTTATGAAGAGTAGTTCAGACTTGGAGACCCTTATAATATACAAGCGTCGAAACACGGTATAGTCCCGGGCCAAACATGCGGGACACAACCTAGGCTACCTTATGTTGTTTGAAAAATAGTTTCCTATATGTAACTTAATGTATATATATTGGTTCATGTTAATAAATAGAATAATTAAATTTTGCGATAATTTTTTTTCTTCTTCTTAGTATTGACAGGTATTGGATATAAAGGAAAGGTTTGGGTTGGGTTGTTATTTTATTCCAGCTTCAAAAGGTGCTCCGCTTAAAACTCTTGAAAATTCTTTAACTTCAGAGATGATTTAGTTATTGACTTTCTGAAGATACTTGGACTGCTTTGCCTGCCTTCCTCTGCTAGTCTGTCTGCTTCTTGGCGAAAGTCAGCCTGTTTCTTTGCCTGTCAACTTGCCTGCTTGCCTGCCTGCCTGCCTGCCTGCCTGCCTGCTGTCTATCTTCTTGTCTATCTACCTGTATCCATGCCTGCCTCTCCATCTGTTTTTATATATGATTGTTTGCTTGCTTGTTCGCCTGTTTCTCTGTGTCTGTCTGTCTGTGGTTGAATGTATATATCCTGTTGTCTGTATATAGTTCTACCTGTGTACATGCATGTCCACTTACCTACTGGTGTGCGTGTGCGTGTGCGTGTGCGTGTGCGTGTGCGTGTGCGTGTGTGTGTGCGTGTACGTGTGCGTGTGTTTATCTCTGCATATCTACAAAACTATTTATTTGTATCTTTCAAAACTTACTTTAATCATTGCGTGAATTATAGGTAAATAGATAAATTCACACCCACTTTTAACATTGTATTATTCCTTTTATATTTTATCACGTAACGGAAAAAACATCCATGTCTATTGGTATACAGATCTACCGTACCTGTCTGTCTGTCTGTCTGTCTGTCTGTCTGTCTGTCTGTCTACTTCAATATCTGTCTTGTCTGTTTCGTCTTCGTTCGATCAGTTAATATAATACACACACACGACTATATGTCTCAGAAATATATTAATTCTGATTCTTTCGCTTTTCCTATACCCAGAAAGCGATTAACAGTCACTAAAATCACCACCACCACCACCACCACCACCACCACCACCACCACCACCACACCACCACCACTACACCACCACCACCACCACCACCACCACCACTTACCTCTTGTTAATAATTCTTTCCACGTAACACAACACCATCAGTGATTAACATGCAGGCAGCAGGTAACGGAATCGATCGTGCAGGCCATAACTTTCCACGTACTTCCTGTCATCATTATTTTATTGTTATTTGCGTCACATTCTGAGCATTAGAGAAGCACAGGTAACCATGAACCTCAGAATACACCTTTTTTCTCCTGCTATTTCCCAGCCATCATCCTTCATACGGCTCTCATAACCCTCGCCTCACATTCCTGTAACCTTCCCACGCTTCTCAAGACTCGGTTGGGCTTCCAGTCTCATAACAGCCTCCCTTCTCTTCACTTTTTTCTTTTTTTTTACCTTGTGTCCTTTTCTTCCGTTGTGCTCTGTCCCTCCTCTTCCTGTCTTCCTGTTTTCTTTCTCTCCTCTTCCTCCCTTCACTGTTTGATCTTTAGTTTATTTTTTATTTTAGTCTTGTCTTGTTTCTCCATTTTCCTTTTTTCTTTTCTTTTCGTCCTTCCTTCCTTCCTTCACTTCCCTTTCCGGTGCCGTTCAGCTTTCGTTTTCACCTTCCATTATATTGTTTCCTCTTGCCTTTCTCCCTTCTTTATCTTCCTTTTCCCTCTTCTTTTGTTTTTCCATATCCTTTCTAGCCCTTTGCTCTCCTTCTTCCTCCTCCTCCTCCTCCTCCTCCTCCTCCTCCTCCTCCTCTTCCTCTTCCTCTTCCTCCTCCTCCCTGTACGAGCCTTGTTGTCTCTCCTCTTCAGTTGTCCCTCTCCCCTTAATTATTCCATATTCCCTTACCTCCCTCCTCCTCCCAGACCTTCTCACATCTCCTCTTTCCCTATTTCAGACGAGAAGGAAAGGAAGAAAGGGAAAGAGGTATAGGATAAGAAGGAGAGGAAGGAGGAATGTTGGGGCGTGATGGAAAGGAGGAGGAGGAGGAGGAAGAAGAATGAAGATGTGGAAAAATCGAGGGAGATGAAGTGGGAAGAGAGAGAGAGAGAGAGAGAGAGAGAGAGAGAGAGAGAGAGAGAGAGAGAGAGAGAGAGAGAGAGAGAGAGGAGAGAGAGAGAGAGAGAGAGAGAGAGAGAGAGAGAGAGTAAGGGGGAGGGATCAGTAGATAGATGGAAGGGGGCAGGCAACGAGAGGGGAAAATTAAGAGGGGAGAATTTCTGGGAAGCCACGCGTGAAAAAGTCGAGCTGCGTCAACACTTATGAGATCGATTCTAGTGTTACAATTTGATTCTTAAATAATGATGATACAACAACTACTACTATTACTACTACTACTACTACTACTACTACTACTACTACTACTACTACTACTACTACTACTACTACTACTACTACTACTACTACTACTACTACTACTGTTTTTTCTAATTACCTAACTCCTCTTTCCTTCCTTCTCTTCCCTTTGTATCTTTCCTCTCCCCCTCCTTTCCTTCCTCCTCCTCTCCCTTACCTGCTTTCGTCTCTTCTTTCCTTCCTGTGTTTCCCTCTCCTTGCCTGCTTGTTTCCCTCCCTCCCTCCTTCTCCTCCTCCCTTCTATCATCATTATATTTTATATTATTTTCCTCCCTCCCTTCTTTGCACTGGTCTTGTCGCTGTCATGCTGATGCAAACTCTGGATAGGTATTATATAACTGCTTTCTCTCTCTCTCTCTCTCTCTCTCTCTCTCTCTCTCTCTCTCTCTCTCTCTCTCTCTCTCTCTCTCTCTCACTCATGGTAATGATGTCCAGGGTCTATCTAAAGGGCATGGCCTCCTCCTCCTCCTCCTTTCTCTTGTTCCTCCTCCTCCTCCTCCTCCTCCTCCTCCTCCTCCTCCTCCTCTTCCTCTTCCTTCTCCTCCATTCTCTTGCTTCTCCTCCTCCTCCTTACTCCTCCTCCTTCTATTGTTCCTTCAGCTCTCCTATATCTTTCTCCTTTTCCTGTTTTAATTTCGTCGCTGCTCATACATTTCCTATTTTTTATTCTTTATTTTTTTCCTCTTCACTCCTCCTCCTCCTCCTTCTCTTCCTCTCCTCCTCCTCTTTCTTTCGCTGTCTGCTTACCTTCCTTTCATTCCTTTATACTTTTGCATTGTTATTTTCCTTATATTCTTTTTAGTCTTCTTTCTTCACCGTTTCCTCTCCTCTTCTTCCTTCTTTTTCTTCTTCTTTTTTTTACTCCTCTGTTTCTTCCTCTACTTTGTCCTCCTCCTCCTCCTCCTCCTCCTCCTCCTTCGCCTCCTGTTTTTCTTCCGTCAAGTAGGAGTTGGCAGGGATCAGATTGTCGTTACGTTGACATGGGAAGCCACTCTTAAAGGTTCTTGGGGACGACACGTTGAGCTTCTGATACGATGTAAATAAACTACGTACAATATTTTTTTTTCTGCTTTTCTTCTGGTGACTAAAATTACGATGCTTTATTTTTTGGTTTACTATTCTATGGTTTATTGTGTACGTGTCTATATTTGTACGTGTGTATGTATGTGTGTACTTGGTTCTCTGCATCCCTGAACAAGAAAATATATAAATTTAGGCTCCAAAAGCACCGTGGAAAAATATTCGTTGAGCGAGGGTAGAAACAAAGGCTTTTAATTACCTGACGCGATCAAGGAAGGGGAAGGCGTGTAGGGCGTGTGTAAGTCACTCGGAAATAATAAAGACTCCGCTATCTTGGTGACCTGAATAATGCGTTTTGATTGCGTTATTGAAGCTCGGTGATCCTTGAGGGTAAGAACGTATAGGTGATGATATGATTTTGTCTCTTGGCTGAGTGAGTGTGTGTGTGTTTGTGTTTTGTGTGTGGCTTTTGAACGGGACTACATCTCATTTTTTGTTTTGTATTAATCTCTCTCAAAAAAAAGAAAAAAGGTTGTGAATTTGAGTTTTGTTCAGTTTTATTTCCTTTCAGGACGTAGCACAAGGATCAAACGCGTGTTAGTTCGGACGAGAAGCTTTGACTCCTAAGGCAGACACATTCTCCTGCTTCCAATGGAGACCGTCGCCCCTTCCTCTAATGTCGAAAGTTCGTGACACTTCTGCCTCCCGTTCAGATAACCTTTTCCTCTTGCAATGCCAGGAATTCAGGACACTCCAGGCTTTTCCAATTCCTTCTAGGAGTTGGTTGGGTGCAGCCCGTAGACCATTTGTCCTCTAACGCTTCAACTGGTATATTGGATAAATTTCCTTCCTCCTTTAGCTGCAGTGCAATGGGTGGCTTTGAATCTTTCTCTGCTTGGCTTTATATATATGAACATATGATGGAGTTGTTGGTATAAGGAAAGGGGTCAAAAGTCTACGTGGGATGCTGTAGAGAGGATGCTGAACCTTAAGATGAGACGTGGGCGAGAGTTGTGTTGACAATACTGGGTGGTGAAGAGGTAGTGGTGGTGGTGGTGGTGGTGGTGATGGTGGTGGTGGTGATAATGTATTCATTACATACATTTGCCTTTGTTTTGCACACGAAATTACCTTCACCAAAGACGGAGTATTAGCATTGTCAGGAAAAGGCGTGAATAATCGTATTTACATGTATGTCTGTAAGTAAGTTTGATTATATAACCACACTGCAGTTGCCATGGTAATGCAACACACACACACACACACACACACACACACACACACACACACACACACACACACACACACACACACACACACAGAGAGGCTGGGTACGTGTGTGAGTCCTTACTTACCACCAGACTGTTAAAGCTCTGACGCAAATCTCTGCAAAACCTTAATACTTTTTATCTTAACGTCAAACTGGAGCCGAGTAGCACATTGTTGAAGGCTGAAGTAATAATAATAATGTTTTGCTGTGCTGGTAAGACGACAAGCATCAGTATTCTGTCTTGTAATAGGAAACACGTGTATATACATTTCAGTGAGTGAAATTATTTCGTTATACACGTTTGTTCTCATCAAGAAGTTTTATGGTGTCATTCAGTAACCATTAATTATTTGTTTCGGTTAAAGGTGCTATTTTTTTACTAAGATGTTGACATTCTTTAGACGAACAGGCGAAGCATGCTAGTTATTTTTCTTTTAATCATTTGAATTGAGTGAAATAATGACGCATAACATATAAACAAACAAAAAATATAAACAATAGCATCGGTGAATTGAATTTGAGCTGATTTTGCGGAAATGCGCTTGCTGTGAGTTTCCTAACAACCAAATAATTGCGTTGGAACGATGGTGAGCGGCGTAGTTGATGAAGTGCAGGACAGGACAGGACAGGATAGGACTGACGAGGTGAAACTGAAACATTTATGAAGGACTGGGACGCTCTACACCAACTTGTCCTTCCTTGAAATCTGTTAATACTTTTATGTATCCACAAGGTGTAGTGAACGTCGCTTCATGTCCCAAAACGACAATGAAATAGGTTAATTTTTTTTTTCTTCACTATTTTATTGTTTCATTTTATATCATGTTGTATTAGAGACCATTATGGACGTTTGTCATGATCACAATCGTGTTCCTAAACATTATTGCCTTAGCATGGGACGGAATGTTTTGATAAAAGGTCTCATTTTTCACTTTAATAAGGTTATCGGAATGTTATATTACAACCAGTTTAATTGCTCGCCGGTTAATTCTTATTTGAAACGATAAATAATATTCGTCTAATTTTAGACTATCAATATTGACCCTGACATGACCCGCCGCGTTATTCTAGGTCTTCCCTCTCAGCCTCCCTGGACGCTTGTATTGCCGGTGTTATTAAATATTGTATTGTGTGTGGGCGCGCGGTGGTGCGGTGGTGCGAGGACGCGGGGACAACCAGCTCAGTGCTACATCAACACCCTCACTATATGTGCTGTACGATATTGTGCATGAATCGTATGAAGCTTGAGCGGCACCTGTTTTATCGTGTGAATATTGAAATAATGCTTCAGAAAACACTTAGATATATTCTGGACTTACAAAACTAACATGTCCGGGTGACGATGTAGCACTGGATGATTGAGACGAGCTGGGACCGTCATTCTGTAACACACGTGGGAGACCAAACGCATCTGTATGTATTGAAATGAAATTGTCGTCTGCAAACTATGGTATGTCATTATGATTGCCTCGTATTCTTATTTATTATCTTTTTTGGTGGGTGGCTGGTTGGCTTTCTTGGTCGGTAAGTTATTCTAATCACACAATGGCATATTCAGGTGTGAAATTGTGAGTTATGAATGTTATCAGAAATACCGTGAGTGTCAGTAATTTGTTAATCATGCAATCGTTTGTGCAGAATTTTATCAATCGTCTTTTTGGAAATCCCTGTATATGACATTTACTGATTTGCTTTCATCCTACACGTCGAAAATGTAACAAAAGAAGTTGATTAACTTGGTCAAACATGAAAATTTATTATGGAAACCATGATGCGAGTTATTTATTATTTCATTGTCTTTGAAGAATTGTTTGATTGTCGCGAGTGATCGTCTCCAATAATTTACACACAACCCACGTCAGGCTAATGGGTCGATAATTGCCTGTTTTTCTATTTCTTTTTATTTGTACCATTTTTTTTATATTGGTGTTACATTAACATGTTTCCTATCCAATAGAATTTGTTGAATAAAATTAACAACTGTTTACTAATATGATGTTTGACTTTCAAAATTCTAGGAGTAATTTTGTCTGACCTAAGAGCTGAGTCTAATTTGATCTTTTAGATTGTATAAAAATGTCATTACCTGCAATGAGTATACCATCGAAAAAAAATTCAGTCCTTACATCACATTGCTGTACTGGCACGCAAGCCTCGTGGGGAAAAATACAGATGCGGAAAATTATATATATATATATATATATATATATATATATATATATATATATATATATATATATATATTACAAATTATTAGAATCAGGTTGAAAAAAACCTTTTTTGTATGGTGTTCGTCTCTCCCTCCTGTTTTAGGAATGCAACCCAAAATGTTTTAATCTAAACTTGAATACAAGATTGAAATATTCCAAATACCAGAATTCACAGCAAGACCAGTGTGTTCCTGTTGCCTTGGACTAACACCCAGCTGTGGCTGTGGCTGTGATTGTGGCTGTGATTGTGGCTGTGATTGTGATTGTGGCTGTGAGTGTAGCTGTGATTGTGATTGTGATTGTAGCTGTGAGTGTGGCTGTGAGTGTGGCTGTGAGTGTGGCTGTGAGTGTGGCTGTGAGTGTGGCTGTTGTTATGATGCACATCCAGGCTCGTCGGTAAAGTTTGGTGTCCTCACATTGGGGAACCAAGGATGATTTGAACTCGTGTTCATATTTATTATTTATTGTATATTTATCATTTAGTTATATCATAAATATAATTTTCTTTAAGTGTGACAAGGCCACCTTCCTACGTATATTTAAAATTCCGTTCATGTGAAATATTACATTTTCATGAAAGAAAAAACTAAAATAAAAAAAAAAATTGTTAGCAGCTACACTATAAGGTATGAGAGGAGGAGTGTGCGAGGGGAGGAGGAGGAGTGACGTGGGAGTGTCTGAGTACAACTTTGTGAGGGGGAGGGGCAAGGGGGGGGACCTGTAAGTGTGTATTAGTATGCAGCCACGTAGAGGTTCTGTAGCGTTGAATATTGCACTCAAAGCAACGCAACTTGAAGAAAATTCATATACTAGTCTTGTTCCTGTGACGATTTTATCTTTACCTCTTCCTGTGTGTGTGTGTGTGTGTGTGTGTGTGTGTGTGTGTGTGTGTGTGTGCGTGTGCGTGCGTGTGTGTGTGTGCGTGTGCGTGTATGCATCTCAATGAAGTTATAGATTCTGTTCTGTTTTGAAGTCTCTTCCCTCAAGCAAATGAACTGACAAGAACACAAACCACACTGATTGACAGACAGATAGACAGACAAACACAAACAGACAGATATATTGATAGAGACCACAAACAGATTGATAAATGAACAGAAATTACAGACAGACAGACAGACAGACAGACAAATACAAATAACAGATTCGTATAAGTAGACAACAGAGTGACAAACAGACAGACAGATAATAAGCAACAAACAGACACATAGTTTAACAGAAACAGACATATAAACAGAAGGATTGACACACGTAGACAGACAATAGATTATCAGACAGACCGATAGACAGATTAACAGAGGACAGTGACAACCAATAACTTACCCACAGACAAACCTAAACCAATAGATAAATGGACAGAAAGATTGATGGACAGAGACAGATGGACAGAAAGACAGATGGACAGAGAAATAGATGAACAGATAGACAGATGGACAGCAATAGACGGATATGTATAAAAGAAAGATAATCAAGAAGCAAATATTGTTACCTCTCCCCCATCTGCCATAACAACTGCCTAAGTCAATTACCATTTTGCAGGTATTGATAGTGCTGCCGCCGACACACGCACACACGCACACACACGCACGCACACACACACACACGCACACACACACACACACACACACACACACACACACACACACACACACACACACACACACACACACACACACACACACACTCACACACATATTTATTATCTCAAAAAGCATTACATCCCATCTCTCTCTCTCTCTCTCTCTCTCTCTCTCTCTCTCTCTCTCTCTCTCTCTCTCTCTCTCTCTCTCTCTCTCTCTCTCCCCCTGACAACAAATTATTTCAAGCTAGAAAGGTGAAACTTGTCTATTTCTGCTGACTTGTCCGTTTGTACGCCTGCCTGCCTGCCTGCCTGCCTGCCTGCCTGCCTGCCTGCCTGCCTGCCTGCCTGCCTGCCTTCCTGCCTTCCTGCCTTCCTTCCTGCCTGCCTTCCTGCCTTCCTTCCTGCCTGCCTGCCATCCATCAGTCAGTCTGCTGAGTCCGCATTTTCGGTATCACAGAGTCCGGACTGTCCCAAGGTTCTTTGTCGAGGGGAAAACAGGGAATATAAACGTTTTTTCCATTTTGTGAGTCTCTGGAGGAAGACCTTGAGTGACGCGAGATGATTGGCTGAGAGAGGCTGGTGCTGCTACGTGATTGGATGCCACGATTGTATGAAACCTCGGGAGTGGCTATTTCCATGTGTTCCACGGCTCGCTGCTACACGTGACCTTGACCTTGTGTGTGTGTGTGTGTGTGTGTGTGTGTGTGGGTGGGTGTGTACGTGTGAGTGTGTGTGTGTGAGTGTGTGCGTGTGGGTGTGTGCGTGTGTGATTGATTGATTGATTGAATGACACTAGCAAAAGAAAGGGATGTACGCACAATGAAAAATTAGAATAGAATAAATAACGAGAGAGAGAGAGAGAGAGAGAGAGAGAGAGAGAGAGAGAGAGAGAGAGAGAGAGAGAGAGAGAGAGAGAGAGAGAGAGAGAGAGAGAGAGAGAGAGAGAGGAGGAAGAGAGGAGGAAGAGAGGAGGAAGAGAGGAGGAAGAGAGAGAAAGCAGGCCACGGGAAGGAAGGAAGGAAGGAAGGCAGGCAGGAAGGCATGTCAGGCTTGGGGACGGGGTGAGGACTTGGCTGGATCCTTCAGGGCTTCACGGTGACTTGACGGCCCCCATTTTAGGGCAAGAATCCGAAGCTTTAGTATCTGGTCGATGGTTTATGGTGCACGCTAAGGTGATTCCCGTCTCCTACTTCTAAGAATCTGTGGTTCCCTTTAACCCAAAACTTACTACATGACTCACTTTGCGTTTTAAATATCCCACGAGTAGTTTTTTTATATTTTTTTTATATTTAGGATCATTCACTTACAATTTTGAGGCTGAATGAATGACTTTATATATATTGGATGCGTGGCTCACTGTTTTTTATATATATATTTTTTTTTTTTGTTATTTAGGATAATTTACATACTATTTTGGGGCTGAATGAATGACTTTGTATATATATAGGATGCGTGACTCACTGTTTTGTCGCTGTTCATTGATTCTGAATGCACGATGCTATGTGTGTTAATATATTCTTTAGTATAGGGAATAGGGAGACATGATTCAGCGGCTGTGTAAGACATGGTATGGTATGCTATGCTATGTAATGCTAATATTCATGAAGGAAACTAACTGTCCTTGCACTTTATTGGCAGCATTGGACCCGAAGTTTAAATTCAGTAAGTCTTAGAAATTGAATTGTATAATGTTACCCATTCATATTTAAATTTGAGGCAGACCACGTATCACTATCTCCTAATGTAAATCTAGTTTCTATCTATCTATCTCACTATCTCCTAATGTAAATCTATTTTTTATTATAAACTAGTGTACGCGGAAAAATACACTATAATCAAGAATCAAAAGAACAGCGTTATTAATATTTGATACATAACTTACATGATTACTATAGGAAAAATAAAGGTTTGGAAAATATCACAACATAACACGTGGTATCGATAAAGGCTTCCTGTATTGGACTCTTAATCTTACTCTACAATCTGTTACGTATAAGACGCTAAACAACAGCATCTGACAATACCACCATGTAATAAGTGTATTTATTTCAGAGGCAGAGGGAGACTATACCACTCGATAACACTAGCAAGTATCAAGTATCCTCACAGCCTCCGCTCATCTCTCCACATCTGGCACAAAGGTAAATAATCTGTATAAATAGTAACATTTGGTATACAATCAAGTAGTGAGATTAATAACTTAACCAATACAGTAACACAATATACTGTATGTTGTACTTTTGGTTAGGTTGTGACATGACTTAAAGATAATAACTTGAAAAAAAAATATATAACTTTGGCACTAATTCAGAATCTTGTGTAACGTTTACTACCATCGAGTTCAGTTCTATGGATGTGAGTTGGTAGCGAAAGAGTTGAAATAGTTCCTCGTTGAATATTTCCTCGTTAAGATATCTGAGAGACTTGTTATTTTTAGGCGGGAATAACGGGCTTGGTTTAACATTACGTATTTGATTTATAACTAACTATAAACTAAGGTATTAAGTAGACAGGCATAACATGATATTAAGGCAGTGTAATAGTTAGGTGTGTGTGTGTGTGTGTGTGTGTGTGTGTGTGTGTGTGTGTGTGTGTGTGTGTATGTGTGTGTGCGTGTGTGCGTGTGCGTGTGCGTGTGCGTGTGCGTGGAGTGGGCAGACACCGGTTGTTTTGTATATATTATTCTTTCCAAATCGTAGCGGAATACAAGTAAATGGCGTTTGATAAGCATATCCTGGAATGTAATTTATAATTCGTATATTTTATGACTTCAAAGAATAGTTTATGTTCATGTTTTATAATATTTCTTTCATCTGCATTAAGTGATACGCAAAGCAAGTTACCAAAGTTGGTATGAAAGTCTTCCCAGATTTGTTCGCTCACTGATCAACCTAAGAAACTTTAGTATTTCCTACCAAGTTGTTTTCTTATTTACTTTATTTATTTTCAGTAGATGTATAAGTTTGTAATGAGAAAATAGTGTTGTTCTGTTGTGTGTGTAATGTGTTTGGATACAAATGAAATAGATAAGCGAGATTCATGATTAAGAAGTGTACTGCATTAACATGGAGATATATATGTTTTTAAAGTTTTCCTGGTTGCTTATTTTACTACGAAAATAAACCGTAATAATGTAATGAGAAATGGAGAGGAATATTTGGATTTACAATTGCAGTCACTAGATGGTAATGATCTTGTTTGTGCATCAGAATAATGAATATAAAGTAGAAACATCAACAGTTCATAATGGAAGGCAGCACATTTTATGATATTCTTTTAACCTTTCTTTTAGCACGAAAAAAAAACTTGTATTTAGGTGATCAGGAGAGTAGATGGAAGGTGCAAGCTACTGTATAAATAATTAAACCATAACTGTATAAATTATCCACCCAAAATGTTAATATACCTTTTTTTTTTAGTAATTACTCCAGTTTACCTGTCGGTTTCTATTTTAACTAATTTCACAGACATCAGAGCAACATCATTTTGTTAATATAAGGCCATACAGATACTAATAATACTTAAAATTAATGAAAAATAAACTTGGTGGGAGATATTTTACATTATAACTTATTTTGCAAAGCACCCGAACTGCATTTCCTGGGCAGGATGTAGTACGCTGCTGCAACTGGAAATAGTAAGGTGAATTTTGTTTCCTTTAGAGAGAATTGGGGGAGGGAGTTAACTTTTATGATGCTTAGTGAGGTTTTCTAGTAAATATGTTCAGGAAGTCTGAACATTTCAAACTTCCGACACACACGTAAACAAATCATTCCTTTTATAAACGAAATTTCAACCCTTTATAATAAGTGAAATAAGGTTTTAAGAATGAAAACAGGAAGTGATTAATATAAAGACCGTTTCCATAAACAAAAGAAAAGTATATATGTACAAGATACAAGTGTGTAAAGATTAAGCATTATTAGTTTCAAGGTGCAACATAGGACTGAAAAAATTTGCCATGCACCAGCAGCAGCACCGTTGGGAAGGCGGAAATAAGACTGTCTAGCAAAGCAACACACACATGCCAGAGTCACATGCATTTTGGTAACTCGCGTCTTCTTTCATACATATATATTGATAAGAAGTAAAAATTTGTATGCAAGAATATATTCCTCCATACGAGATTATATTTTTGGCGACGGATTCAAAGCCAAGACATTATTTTTTTCCTCATTTCTATTTATCTATGAAATGGTTGGAGTTTTTGTAACTATAACCTTCCTTTGTGATAGATTAGTGCAGCGATTCTTATTATTGCATTGTAATTTGACCTTGAACTAGTAGTATTCCGCTGTTCATTAGATCACTGTAACCAGACAATAAGTATTTGAAAGTATATATGCATCAACGTAATACTCGCAGATGAGTGTGTATACCTTTACCATTGGCTTTCACTTTAGATCATTACAGATATAGCCTCGTAGGGCCAACAGGTCTGGTGCCATTTGTTCTTCCTTTGTGTCTTCGTGTACTACCTTTGTGTTCTTACTCTCTCCTACCAGTCAGCTCCACTTAACATTTCCCTACTCTCTTTCTCTTTCTTTCTATTTCTTTTCTCTCTCTTTCTCTCTCTCTCCTTCCTACCTTCACTGCAGTATCTTACTCCGTCTTTTCCTCATCCTTTTCCTCTTCTGCTCTACTCCAACCTGACCCCACCAACTCCCCAGCCACCCCCTTTCCGTCCCCCTTTCCTCTACACCCCGTCCCCCTCCCCCTTTCCAATACACACCCTCCCGCCTCACCGTCCACTACACACTCGGGCAAAACAGGACCAGCAAAAACTCTCAAATCAACAACTTTGATTGTAGATGGAATTTCCGAAGAGAAAAGAAAAGTTGCCGCATTAGAAAAGGAAAAAAATGTATCGTTACATAAATCAGTCTCTCTCTCTCTCTCTCTCTCTCTCTCTCTCTCTCTCTCTCTCTCTCTCTCTCTCTCTCTCTCTCTCTCTCTCTCTCTCTCTCTCTCTCCAGTATGTATGTGTATATTGATCTATCGCTCATGTCATGTCTCGCTATCTACATCTACATACAATATATATATATATATATATATATATATATATATATATATATATATATATATATATATATATATATATATATATATATATAATTTGAATCTGGAGTTTTGGAGTCAGAACCTTTAGTTCCAGGTCGTTGCACGGACCCGAAGGCTTCCTCTCAGGGTTCAGCATCGTGTTGTGCATGGGGTCGGCAGACATGCAATGGAACGATTCATGCAATATTACTGCAGTGCATTGTGTTGCGTCGGGTACATTAAGCACCACACATTTTATTTCGCAAATGAATAAATTCCGTGACCATGTTGATAACCAAATACATTACACACACATGAAAGGTTATGAACTCAACTCTAGTGTATTGGTAACCTTTCACCCTGTCTGGCCTTGTCATACTTACAACAACAACATGAAAGGCATCTTTGGTAAAACAGACGAATAAACAGCCTTACGTCCCAGTAGAATATACAAATTACTCTTACAAAGTCCCAAGACACTGAAATCAATATAAAGTCTATGCCCTTTATGGTTCATCTCTCTTAAGTTTCTAAAGTACGTAAACGTTTTAAACAGAAAATCATGACGTCCATCCACTCAGTTGAAAATACTATATGTCATCAGCTTCCATGGACCATTGATGCACTCAGCGTGGTATTATTCTCAAAGTAATACTAATACTCGGTAATAAAAGTCTCGGCAGCGGTGTAGGTTATGTAGTGAAGGAAGTCCAACATATGTCCAGTGTGAGGGCAGGCAGGCACGCCGGGCACTCAATGATGTGGGACGCTGCCAAGTTTTCCATCCACGCCCTGTCCCTTCTGTTTTTTTCCACATACAATTTCGTCGTCAACCACTGAAGGTTTTCATTTATCGACGATGCGACACAATTCTTCAAGATTTATCCCAACCACTACTCTCTCTCTCTCTCTCTCTCTCTCTCTCTCTCTCTCTCTCTCTCTCTCTCTCTCTCTCTCTCTCTCTCTCGCTCTCGCTCTCGCTCTCGCTCTCGCTCTCTCTTCTGTGTGTGTGTGTGAAATACTCGGTGCCTCGTTTCAATGCCGAGAGAATTTATGGTTGTGAAGTTTTAGTGACGATGAACGTATTTTATAAACGGCATCGCTTCCATTTGGGGTTTTATATGTATATATATATATATATATATATATATATATATATATATATATATATATATATATATATATTATCTGTTAAAATGTCCAGTAATCTCTTTAAATGTGAAGTTCTAATGATATTTCCCCGTGATAAAAGAAATAGAAGACCACTTGTATACCCAAACTTAAAATTAAATAACCTCAGCCTGCCTTTTGTCGTTGAATGTTAGTCTTCACACTCCCGTCACCCCATCAAGGTGTGTAGAATTTATAAATTTACTTTGGCTATGATGATGTTTTCTTTCTTAGCGACAAAAGACTGCAATTAACTTGTTGAATTTTCAAGATTTCCACCTTTGTTCTTGATAACGTCGCCTCATCATTATGACTAATGACTCAATCATAGTGACTCAATGACTCATTGTTGCATGACTTAATTTATCAGTTTGTTTTTTGAGTATGACAGTTTAGGAAGTTGAAAATTTCAGTAGTAACGGATTTAACTGTTTAAATATTTTATGTTCGTGTCAAATCTTGATTGGATAAAGCCAGATTTTTGGATATAAGTTTCCTCCAACTTTTTGATGCGTCTTTGTCATGGTTTAGTCTTAATTATAACGATTGAGAGCCAAGACGAAAATTATAGAGGTTCTTGACACTATTGTAAAGGAGTTTCAATCCCATGGGCGGTTGTTTTATTCATAGGCGTTGAAAACATGTGTTGTTAAGCCTTTCCTTTAGCAGAGAGTGTTACAGCAGTTTTGGGGAATGTGTCAGATTGATTTGATTACGTGAAGAACAAGTGAGAACTAACCTTTTGAAATGAGTTTACCTTCCCATAGAAAAGACCCTCATGTGTGTACAGAGCAAACACACAGCTAGTTATTCAAACTGAGAACACGAATGAATAACCTTTTGGAAGAGAGAGAGAGAGAGAGAGAGAGAGAGAGAGAGAGAGAGAGAGAGAGAGAGAGAGAGAGAGAGAGAGAGAGAGAGAGAGAGAGAGAGAGAGAGAGAGAGAGAGAGAGAGAGAGAAAAAAAAAGCGAGAGAATTACACACAGACACAGACACAGACACAGACACAGACACACACACAGACACACACACACACACACACACACACACACACACACCACTTCGACGCTCCCTTAGTGACTCGTACAAACAAAATGCTCATCTCATGATTGGAACTTTTCTAATAAGCTAAACATCTATTTGAAATCATGGACATGTTTAAAGATTATTATAATTTTTTTTTGGGGGGTAGAAGCTGTGGTGGTGAACATAAAATAATAGTCACCCAAGAACGAAGTATCATATATAACTTTTAGAAACCCGAGACAGCTCAGCGTATTGTCTCGTGGGAAGCATTGGGAAAGTCTGATCATAGAGGCTCGTACAGGATCCCGCCTCCCTTGTGCACTGCCCGGGCTGCTGCAGGACGGATAAGGCGAAGATTCATCCCAAGTGAGAATGCTTGAGCTCAGGGAGAATTGAGGTCGAATGGAATCTTTTCATGGCACGGGAAGCCTCGAGTGTGTTGGAGTCGCTTTGAAGTAAAATCTTAGTAACTGAATCCTCACTCCTCTAGAAATTGAAGAATGAGAGTAAAAAAAAGAGAATTCCTAATATGAACCATTAAATAAAGGAACACTATTTAGTCAGATCATAAAGAAGATTACATTGCATGTCAATAATTCTCAAAAAACATTAATAAATATCACAGGAGCTTATTTGGTGTATAGTTTTAGGGTACACGTGGGTTAAAGTTTGGAATGGGAGGGAGTCACGCATGGTTCTGGCGCGTGGAAGAACCGTGAATGGATGAGAATTGATTGCGTAGTGCTCGTATCTCACTTTCACACACCTGCACACCTGTTGTAGAGTGAGTGCGGTGGTAGTGTTGTGTGCAGGTCGTAGAAAGGGAGGTGATGAACCGAGGAGAGAGATGAAGAATGCTTTGTAAATGTAATACTGCCAATGCGATGATGACAGTGAATGAAAGAGGGAAAGGGAGAGGACAAGACTCGGCTTTAATGCATTGAATTGTATAGTTTTCTTCTTTTTTCATCATCGCCGTCGGTCTGGGACAAGGCTAGAAAGGAGGAAAATTGCTTGGTGGAGCAAAATGAGCTGCTTCACCTTGGCCTGGTTGGTGAGGGTCGCACGGAAAATTACTAATATTTCACACTGAGAAGAAGGCAAGACTTATTTTTGTGGTCATATATTTTCTTACACGTTTGGTCCCTTACTATTTTTTCTTAATTTCCTTCCTTCCTTCTTTCTCCTTTTCCTCCGCCAGACATAAACGTATATGTTACACTACGATAGAACTGTATATTGCACGAATGAAATGATATCTTAACCTGCAGTAGTGGTGTTGTTATAGATTCTACACTCACTGACTCTAACCTTGGTACACACGCATACAAATATCTGAGCATGGCAGCACGAACACCAGGTATGATAATTAATTGCTCTATTCTATAAATAAAAGAAAAAGCTATGGAATTCTCAGTGTGTGTTGTGTGTATGCATGTGTGTGTATGATTCGTATTGTGAAGAGCGTGTACGTATACTTGGCAAAGGGTATACCAGGAAAACTATATAATATATAATTGTAATTTTAATGCAAACTGAGAATGTTACGTCAAAATAATTTCTCAATTTTAGTTTATTTTCCTTAATAAGAAACAAAGCATTATAAAAACATTTTAGAAAATCTGAAAACATTTATAATAATAAAAAAAAACATAAAAAGCATTAATAAACCAACAAATCATGAAAAAATATTAAATAACTAATAATTTTGTACGTGTATTTTTGTTTATTTTGCATAGATTCTTATTTTTCTTTGTTTATTATTACCAATATGTTTTTTTAATCTATTTGATTAATTTTGAAGATAATACATGCATTATCTCCTTTTTATTTTATATAATTTTAATGCAAAATGAAAAAATTACGTCAAAATAATTTATCATTTTTAGTTTATTTTCCTTAATAAGAAACAAAATATTATAGAAATATTTTATAATGTTTTTATACTGATTTGTTTCTTATTCAGGATAATAAAAAAAAAAAAGAGAAAATATTTTAGCATAACATATGTAGAGGTCGGCGGGAACGGTAGTAGGTAGTCGCCTGTCAACTACTACTTCATATAAGAGAGGAGGAAGAGGAGACCTGTTCGTATTAAATTAGGTTATATTCAACTTAATGAAGCTTGTAGTGCGTCGTTCTGTAAATCATTTTTCTTGTTGAGTTTTATTCTTATTTTTTTCTGTTGTGTGTTAGTAAAATTGAGTTGCACCACGCTTTTTTGCCCTCCCTCACTCACTCTCTCACTCCCTTTCCTCATCTTATCAAGGTTTGTTGAGTACTTGGTAAAGTTAAATTAGTTTAGTCTTCCTTAATATGATTTGGGTTTTTTTCTGTGTTAATCTGCGAGTGCTCTGAAAATGACTAAGTCTGGTTTTTTTTCTTAACTTTTCATATCTGTTGTGTACGGATATGTTTGTTCAGATTGGTCAGTGAGTGAGTGAGTGAGTGAGTGAGTGAGTGAGTGAGGTGGCAGGCAATCACGCGGCTTCATTCAGTCAATCGGATTGTGAACAAACCACTCTGTTAAAGCCTCCATGCAATTATAAGTCATTGATGTGCATGCATTTCGGTCCCTCGCCTTGCATTCCATCGCCTAGTAAAAAAAAGTACTAAAAGAAACGTGCATTTAAACTATATATATATATATATATATATATATATATATATATATATATATATATATATATACCCTTTTAATGTAAAAATAAAAAATTAAATGCACGTTTCTTTAGTTTTTTTTTACATTAAAAAATCTCTCTCTCTCTCTCTCTCTCTCTCTCTCTCTCTCTCTCCTCTCTCTCTCTCTCTCTCTCTCTCTCTCTCTCTCTCCTCTCTCTCTCTCTCTCTCTATCTCTCTCATCTCTATATATATATATATATATATATATATATATATATATATATATATATATATATATATATACTATATATATGTACACGCACACAAACACACACACACACGCTCATGCATTTAATAAAGGAGAGGCAAGTGATGGATGTGTCCTAGAAGCCACGATTTGAATTATATATATATATATATATATATATATATATATATATATATATATATATATATATATATATATATATATATATATAGATAGAGACCAAGAGAGAAAAACAAAAGACGGTCAATCACTATAGACTTACGAAGCGTACAAAAACATTGTCTGATCTTCTTGTAACACAGAATACTTTCGGTCTTGCCTGCTGCTCTTTTATCTTCAGGTCGAGTTGGTCCCAAAGTTGGATCACATCTGTCCTTCTAGGGGGCTCTTGGGACACTTGTTGGAAAGGGGGAAAGACGGTGTTGAGAAAGGCAGTGTTAGGGAAGGGTGAAAAGGAATGAAAGAGTTTAAAGAGTTGAAATAGAAGAGAAAAAAAAACAGGAAAAAGGATATGATAGGAACAATTATAAAAGGAGAAACAAAGATGAAAGAGAAAAAGCGAGAATGAGGAGAAAGGGAGAAAGAGGATCGAAGAGGATGGAAAAGGGTGTTTTTTCTATCTGTATTTCTATCAGTTTACATTATGATTATATTAAAATCACACTAGAGCAGTATTATAAGATTTCTTTGACAATAATTACATTGAGAGAAGGGGAAATAGATAAGATACATCTGATAAATGAGAAGAGGCAATCAAAAAAGCATTACGAATATAATTAATGAAACTGCGAACAATAAATTAATTCTAATCTGATGGAAAATGAGAACACGATGGGTTTGCATGACTATCTGGTTTCAACACCGCCACCACCACCACCACCTCCAACACCATTACCACCACCTCCAACACCATTACCACCACCACCACCACCATTACCACCACCACCACCACCACTACCACTACCACTACCACTACCACTACCACTACCACCACCACCACCACCACCACCACCACCACCACCACCACCACTACCACTACCACAGCTACAACCACCATCTCCTCCAACACCATTTCCTTCTCCTCCTCCTCCTCCTTACGTTACGTTGTTTTTAAAATCGTTTCCCCTATGTAACCTAATGTATATACCTTGGTTCATGTCATTAATGATCGTCATTCTAAATTCAAGACAAATGGCTCAATATAGCTTAATATTGCCTAGTGAAGATGTACAACTTTTATTTT
This sequence comes from Metacarcinus magister, assembly GCA_029783475.1. Lineage (NCBI taxonomy): Eukaryota > Metazoa > Arthropoda > Malacostraca > Decapoda > Cancridae > Metacarcinus > Metacarcinus magister. The sequence goes on from JAPQNM010000002.1 coordinate 13,691,388, forward strand.
TACGATTTTTCACGTTTCTGTGACGAAAATAAATTTTTTATGTTTTGGCCAGGAAAGGAAAATGTCGACCAGAATTCACGTCAAAAACATTTACGCCGTTTTACTGCACAACTATTAGTCCTAGAACAAATATGTATAGAAACAAATTTGTAGAACTTGGCAAGTTCTATCAGATGGTGGAATAACCATTTCAGTATCCTCAATAGCTTTGGAGACAATGAGGAAGAAAGTTATGGTTTTTGAAAAAAATAAATATTATATTTTTTCAATTATTTGCATTAAATTTTCATTATACTATAGCTCACAGGAACGGCCGTTTTATGCTCTTTCTTTTGTACTTTATACATATTTTACATAAACCACATACTTTCGAGTTATTTAATAAAACGTGATTTTTAGAAAAAATCTAAGGGTTGTACCCACGAAAATTGCGTGACAGTTTTCAAAGTTTCAAATCTCACGAAAATTGGTCTATAGAGGCTCTTCTGCATGAGAAACACGAATATAGACTCAATTTTATGACTACTATAGTATTAACCTGTAAAGAGTAGTAGTTATTATACTATTGCGTCGGAAGATTCATCCCTGCCACACGGACAGCCTCGTTAGGTCCAGTAGGACTGTTGCTGTTTGTTCTTCCTTTGTACTCCTTTGTACCACCACCACCATGATAGTTAATAGCTTGTTTCTTATCTCCCTTCTTAAAGAATGGGGTTATATTTGCCCTTGTCCATGCACGAGGTACTCTAGCTTGGGTTAATAATTTGTTGAATAAACGTGAGAGAGAGAGAGAGAGAGAGAGAGAGAGAGAGAGAGAGAGAGAGAGAGAGAGAGAGAGAGAGAGAGAGAGAGAGAGAGAGAGAGAGAGCAAGAGAGCAAGAGAGCAAGAGAACAAGGGCGTGAGAGGGAGACAGAGAGAGAGAGAGTAGTGGAGTAAGATGTAATATTCTTGGTCTGACGAAGGGTTGGATTAGCGGCCTCAGTAATGGAAGGAGAGAAAGGCGGAGAGAGGCGGAGAGGGAAGTAGAGGGAAGGATAATTGTTAGAAGCTTCAGACGAGGAGTAATGGTGACACTTTGGCAAGTCAAGGCTATATATAGAAATTCCCCCAATAGTTAGTTTGATTCCCTAACCTAACCTCCCTAAATCTATTGCGTCATAAAAAACTGTTAAGCACTCCATCAATTTATTAAACAGTCATCCATGAAGTGAATTATGATAGAAGTGCATGAGGGAAGAGAGGGAAGAGGAGGTACTGAAGGAGAGGAGAAGGAGGAGGAAAAGAAGTCAGGGAGAATAATGAAAAGTATTGGAAGGGAAAGGGGCGGTATGCAAGTAAGAATTGTGTGGGTGTAACAAGAATAGAGTGCAGGGGAAACGAGTATATTGGAAAGAAGGATTGAGTGATGAAAGGAGAACAGATTATATGGAGAGAGAGAGAGAGAGAGAGAGAGAGAGAGAGAGAGAGAGAGAGAGAGAGAGAGAGAGAGAGAGAGAGAGAGAGAGAGAGAGAGAGAGAGAGAGAGAGAGAGAGAGAATCGTAAAATTAATTGTATTGCTAAAGAGTCATTCACGGCAATGAATAGAACAGGATTAATGAAATAAAATGTAATTGAATGTAATTAGAGAGAGTAAAAAAACAAATAAATAAAAAAAATATATATAATAGTGGTATTATACATAGAAGTTAAAGGCTGTTATGTAAAATCGGAAAATTATGCATATTCTAAAACACAATACTTCGCATAATTAATTAGAGTACAGTCAGACTTACACAATTAAGTCATCATGATTAAGCATAACATTTTCATACCGTCTGTTCCAATCACTGTCTGTCTGTCTGTCTGTCTGCCTCGATTAAGGAAGATATTCTGTATATAACCCTTGGTGTCAAATCTCTTCTTTGCTTGATAATATTTTTCTAGTATCATATTTCAGTCTTTCTCTCGTAAGCTACATTTTCTTAATCCCTATTTTTCGCATTGTCTTCCAAACACTGTCAACTTTAATCTGTCTTTAATCTCGGTGTTACTTGATGGCATTTTTCTATTATCATAATCCGAGTCTTTCTTTCGTACCCAACACTTGATACTGTAATACCTATTTTTCGTACCGTCATCTAAACACTGTTCATTCTTGTCTGCATTGAGCTTTGATGTTTGGTTGCTTGATGATATTTTTCTAGTCTCATATCTGTGAGTCTTTCTCTCGTAAATCCACACTTTCCTAATACCTATCCTCGGTCTGCCTTATTAAAGTTGTCATTCCATAGAGGATTTTCCAGAAAGGCTCCGTGCCCATAGACTTACTTCAATTTAAAACTTGTATATAATATTACTGTGAACTTTCGACTCTCTTAGTAAATTCTTGGGTTGGACAGATTGGCTCCACTTTCTTGTTTGCTTTACGTAGAGTTAGTATTATATTCCCACTTCACTCCATGCTGGCATAATTCTATTGCTATACGAAACACTAATGAACCCGCCTTAACGCTGCATCAGAACCACTATGTGTGAAGCATCTATAAACCTGTGCAAACCTTTATCACGTCTTTTCTTTCTGATATCTTCAATGTTGTGATGTTGAGCTGGATGGAAGGCGAGTGTCAGTGTTCTTTAGTCCTTCACGCACCTGTGCTCTTGTTGCAGCGGCAGTATATATCATCATATTGCAAAGAGGCGGAGAAGGAGGAGGCGGAGAAGGAGGAGGAGAAGGAGGAGGAGAAGGAGAAGGAGGAGGAAGAGGAGGAGGAAGAGGAGGAGGAGGAGGAGGAAGAGGAGGAGGAAGAGGAGGAGGAAGAGGAGGAGGAGATCAGGCACGTTTGTCGTCAGGGATGAGTGGAGAGAAACAGAATAGACAAGGAATAAGAGAGAGAGAGAGAGAGAGAGAGAGAGAGAGAGAGAGAGAGAGAGAGAGAGAGAGAGAGAGAGAGAGAGAGAGAGAGAGAGAGAGAGAGAGAGAGAGGGGGAGAGGAAGTGGGAGAGGGAGGTGGATGGATGGAGGGAGGAAGAGGGAGTGGGTTGGAGGGAGACAAGTGGGTGGGGGGAAGGTGTAGGCATGAGAGGGAGGAGGAGAAGGAGAAGGAGGATTACCAGCGAGGAGCCGAAGGAAAACAAGTACCGAAGTGTACTAGAAGCAAACACACTGACGATAGAGAAAGCACGTATCTCTCTCTCTCTCTCTCTCTCTCTCTCTCTCTCTCTCTCTCTCTCTCTCTCTCTCCCCTGTCATCTTTATGGTCCCAGATGGAGTGTAGAACATGTATTTTTTTTCACCTGTTTCCTATTTATGGCTTTTACAAATGTCCTGCGTCAGCTGGAAACAGTATCGTTATAATATTACGTTTTTTATATTTTATTTTTATACCACCACCACCACCACCACCACCACCACCACCACCACCACCACCACTATCTATCATTATTAATCTGTATATCTTTTTTATTTTTGAATTTGAGAACAGTGTAACAAGTGGTATATTATTATTTAAATAAGCATTTTATTGTATTTTATTTTATTCCTTTGTTTTGTTGCCCCTTTGCTATTTTTCCTTTTGTTTATATCTGTTTTTATTGTTTGTTTTGTTTTAATTAATTTGATCTCTTCCAACTCCATTTCATCCTCCTCCGCCTTCATGTCCTTACTTCTTTTTTTTTCTCTCATTTTATTACGTTGTTTATTTTCTTCCCTTCCTTTTATATTTATTTTTTCTTCACTTTTGATTCTTCTTTTCTTTTGCTTTCTTTCTTTCCTTCCTTTTCCTCGATAACAAACCCAACTAGATAGGTAATGTTTTTAAGACAGTTTGCTTTGTTTTTCTTTCTCCAGAGCTTCTGTTCCCACCTTCCAAAGATTGTCCTCCTCCTTCTCCTTCTCCTCCTCCTCCTCCCCCACCTCCTCCTCCTCCTCCTCCTCCTCCTGCTCCTCCTCCTGCTCCTCCTTCACCTTCCTCTTGTGTCTTTCCTTCATGTTTCATCCTTCTCCTCCTCTTCCACATTCCTCCTGTTTCTCACCTATATATTTTCCTTTCTTCTCTTCATCTTACTCCACTATTCTCCTCCTCCTTCTTCTCCTCCTCCTCCTCCTCCATCTCCTCCTCTTCCTCTTCCCAATCATCTTCGTCGTCCCTTTCCAAGATACATTAATCCCCGTCATTGTCGTCGCGGTCATCAGCTAAATTGCAGTAACCTCCTCGCTAGGCCTCCTTCTGGTCGATGTCGCTCCATCTATTACAAGACGAAGAGGCCTATAGAGGGAAGACAGGCCGGCGGCTCACTTTGGCTGGCTGCCTCTCCAGAAAATGGTCCAGGTTGAGTTAGAAGAGAAGGGGGAAGAAGGGAGCGAGGTGTTGCGTCGTGCCAGTATTGTTTTGTGGAGGTAATGGTGTGTGTGGGGGTGGGGGGGGGTAGGGGTGGGTGGGGGAGGGTAGGGGTGTTGTGCGTGTGCGTGCGTGTGCGTTTACCTATCGATACACTACACATTTACCTGTTTACTTACTTCATTACGTACTCATTACACACACTTACATACATGCATAGATACATACATGAGAATAGCATAGCATGGAGAGAAACAGACACACAGACAGACACAGACAGACAGCCAGGTAACGGAGCCGCATTTCTGGTCCTCAATCTTCCCTCTCATGGTTCGCCAGACTTGACTCTCATATCCAGTGTCAGCAGCAATCAAGGCCTCGGCTCCTTTCACAGTGAGGCTGCAGGGCTTGGAAGGGTAAGGGTAAGGGATGATCAAGCCGAGCTGCATCTCCGTCCTTAGCGTCAGGGTGAGGGTGGAGGGACCAGCACAGGGTAATCATTCATAATTGTTGGAAAAATTTTGTATTACTTAGACTTTTGTTGGGAAGCGTTGAAGTTAATTTTTTTGAGGTTGTTGCTGCTGCTGTTGTTATTATATTGTTGTTGTTGTTGTTGGTGGTGGTGGTGGTGGTGTTATTGTCAAGTAGGTATTTAATCTTCAAATAGTGTTGATGCTCATCTTATGTCATTTGAAGTGAAATCAAAGGATAATTACAAAGCTGCAGTGTATGTATTTATCTATTCATTTATTTGTGTCGTTACCTCGTTAAGTTAAGTACCTTGCTGCTACACCCTCGATACGTTTCTTGTTTTTGGCAAGAGTTCAATTGTCTAATATTGTTAATGTAAACAAGATGTATTCCAAAGCATCTATATCTTATGTATTTATTTGTTTCATTTATGTGTTATGTTGCCTCTTGTACTTTTCTCGCTACACTCTCGTCGTGTTTCACTTGTCTGACGTTTTAATCGAAGTTACAGTGTTCTTGGAGGCGTGTGAGCGACCTTACACCACTGGAGGAGAGACGAAAGTTAGTTAGACAGACGTGGGTGAGACTTGAACGTGGAGGAACGCATTCAATTCAACTCTTCCGTGCACTGACCCCTAAAACGCCACATTTTTCATCGTTCTGTTTGTCTTTCCACAGCACGGTCACAATCAGCTCGTGGAATGATAAAATAGTAAAACGGTAAAACAGTTTCCAAGACTATGATTCATGTTTCGTACCACAGACATTTTGTTTTGTTTATGGTGTAGATAACTTGTGTTGTATTTCAGTGTTTCCGGAAGTGTAGCTTTTTTCGATACTCACTTGGCACACAAATGGATAACAAATATATAAGTTTTTTTTTATTTTTTATCTCCAACTTATCTGTTATTATGATCCTTTTTATTTTATTTTTTATTTTTTTACATCCTACAGAAAATAAAGTAAATAATGAGCTTATCTTTCGGAGACATTAGTTTTTTTTTCTTATATTTGTTCCCTTTTTGTTCTCCCTCGCCTGGCTCTTGTTTCACATGCGTCATCGTTTTCTAAATCCTCAATCGTACTCAATAAACACATCAGAAAAAAATACATTATCTAGAGACGGTGATTCTATACTACTAAAACCCAGAGCCGAGTCTCCTCTATAAAAGTTTGGGTACAATTTTAGTGACATCAAAGGGACCAGGAAGACACGAGCCCAAGTAGACGTAGGTTCAGCAATAAAGCGAGGAGAAGGTCAGGGAAAGTCAGGGTAGGTCAGGGTAGGTCAGAAAGTTAGTGACCTTAACGTAAACACACCAACAAACCCACAATGCTCACGGGAACAATAACACACACACACACACACACACACACACACACACACACACACACACACACACACACACACACACACACACACACACACACACACACACTCAATGGTTGCAACACACATTGTATTACATCCACACAAACACAAACACCTTGATTACCCCTTCAATGCATCTCAACCCTAACACTATAAGCTTTGTTTCACTGCATGGAATATAGATAATGATCAATGCATTAAGTATTATCATCATCATCCTTACGCCTAATCAACAAGCACATTCACACCCTAACACAAGCAAGAGGATATACACTGAGCTCAGGTGTAGACTTAACTTAATCACGTGCAAGTTAGCCTAGTTCAATTCCACGCTCAAGTGCTATTCCCGCTAATATGGTACAATTCCGGTCCTTTTGTTTTTCTCGCTTCCCTTCCTTTTAGTCCATTTTCCTCAGGTGTGAGGGTGAGGGAGGTGTGGGAAGGGGAAGCACCACGGTATCATGTGTGTTTAAGTGTGTCTGTGTGAGAGGGAAGGCAAGTGTAGTGGCAGGTGTGCTTTGGTATGTAAACAACTATGAGTATATGTATTAAAAAAAAACACATTGAAATTTAATATACATGTCTTCCTATAACTCATTGAAGTAGAGTTTTTTTTTATAAAGTTATACATTACTATTTTGTTTGCATGAAAAAAAATTGAGAAAATCATAGTTAAGATAGATCGATTATGCTCGACTATAAAGAGTGATGTGGTAAATTTTATGTGTTATAGTGGTATATATTGTATGTAGTTGTGTGTATGTACATTCGTGCGTGTGTTTCTGGTTGTGGTGGTGGTGGTGGTGGTGATGGTGGTTGTATATAGTCATCGTCATCATCATCTTTATTTCCTCCTCTTCCTCTTCCTCTTCCTCTTCCTCTTCCTCTTCCTCTTCCTCTTCCTCTTCCTCTTCCTCTTCCTCTTCCTCTTCCTCTTCCTCCTCCTCCTTTCTACACTATAACCATCACTATCACCACCACCAAGCACCACCGTCACCACCATCACCACCACCACCAACACCTCCACCTTCACCTCCGTTTCAACACGTAGCACACCATAGGGCTTCGATTCCTTGGAGAGTGTAAGCCTTAGAAAGTAGGCGGTGCTCTCCCTCCTTATTGAAAGCCTCGCGTAATATATATGAATTGGAACACGTGGAGAAGAAGAGAAGATAGGAGGGAGCAGGACCAGAACCAGGACCAGGACCAGAGAGAGAGAGAGGGAGGGAGAGAGGGAGGGAGAGAGGGAGTGATTGGATGTAAAGATTAAGAGGAGGGAGATGAGGAAAAGAGGTAATGAGTGAATGGAAGTGTGAAAGCAAGGGAAGGGAGTGGTGGATGAGACGTAAAGAGAGAGAGAGAGAGAGAGAGAGAGAGAGAGAGAGAGAGAGAGAGAGAGAGAGAGAGAGAGAGAGAGAGAGAGAGAGAGAGAGAGAGAGAGAGAGAGAGAAAGAGAAAGAGAAAGAGAGAGACCAACTAGCACACACACACACACACACACACACACACACACACACACACACACACACACACACACACTAGGCAAAGTCAAGCAAACACTACATACTGACTGAGGCAAACATTCAGAAAATTACACATGAACATACGTTATTTACACAACGTCGTCCAACATGGCAGTGAATGAAATTAAACTTGTGTTGGTCATATACAGGAATCCAGCGGAGAACAGATATTTACGACCTGAACGAGTCACTGCCAGCTAATGATTTCCAGCTCAGTTATTGGCTATCTAGCTATGTCAGACTCGACCAATCATTGCTGTCGATGATAATGATACCACTGAACAGTTACAAAGAGTGGAGTATAAATTTTCGTTTGTCTACATAGTGTCCATCAGTTAGTGTCATTGATGCAGTACGTGTGTTGAGCCCAAAATGTGTAATGAAAAAGTGTTGGGTAATATAAGGTTCAGGTCTGGTTGGTCTCGCTGGGTGTAATATAATATGACGGTGGTGGCATCTTGTTACTAAGTATTCAGATTTTATACATCTCGTCATGTAATGTATATATACGTCGAGTCTTTCCTGGCCTTGCATACCCGTCACTGTGAAATATGAAAATAAAATTGCCTTAAAAATACCAACTTTAATGATACTGTGAATATAAATGGCCGGTCATTTAGGTGGACATTTTTGTCAACAGTGATTGTTGACCCTAAATAGGTTTGTCAAAATTCAGTAAAACAAAAAAAAAAAATAAAGTATGACCAGTATAAGTGAAAAAATAGTATAAACTAGAACATGTGCTTGGAAATTAATTGGCATCCACTGTACAAGCCACGGTGTCACAAAGGCCACACAGTGCTTGTGGTAAAGTATTATTTGTGTTTAAAACATTTATAAAATATCCTGCAAGAAAAATGTTTCATAGAGCTAACAGTGTATTTACTAAGTGAGTCAGGCTGGGATTGTGGCGGGAAGTTTGTTGTGTTTTATCGTGATCTTTATTAATTCTGCGTATTTCGTGGGTTAAAAATGTTTGTCACATATATTTAGTAAACTCATGCATTATGTATCTTTACAAACCTTAATAATATACTTCCTTTCCAAAGACACGACACTTAAAATATACACTGTAGAATTTAGGCTTGAATTACTATTTTTCCTCTTCCTAATTTTGTCATAATCAATATAGATAGCGATGGTCTCACTTTGGGACAGTTATTTAACATTCGAACTTTTATTTTGGAATACTGTTTAATATTTGCAATGTTCGTGCAGGAAACTAGGCACAGGGGATGGGGAGGCAGTCTGTGCTTTAGGGATTCTGCTTTGTCTGTTGGTTTTAATTCGTTTATCAAGAATTAAAGCATTTGTAAACTATTTCATATTCTGTATTTTATCAAATTTTCGTGCAAGGGTGACCATAATATTGTGTGTGTGTGTGTGTGTGTGTGTGTGTGTGTGTGTGTGTGTGTGTGTGTGTGTGTGTGTGTGTGTGTGTGTGTGTATGTGTGTCGCTGCTTCAACTCTTTCAATGAACCATTTTTGTGTTCAAGATCATTCACAGGTAAAATTTGGACCTAGACTAACGATAGACTTACAAACCCAAAACTATCTTGTAAGAAAAGTATATTACGATGATTGGAATTTTTTTTATAACTTTTTCGTAATGTTCATTGTGTGTGTGTGTGTGTGTGTGTGTGTGTGTGTGTGTGTGTGTGTGTGAGTGTGAGTGTGTGTGAGTGTGAGTGTGTGAGTGAGTGAGTGAGAAACACACGCACACGCACACGCACACGCACACGCACACGCACACGCACACACACACACACACACACACACACACACACACACACACACACCGTCGGATCCTGTATGTACTTAGAGTCAAGCGTCTGGTTATCTAGTGTCTATAATTTCTGTTGTTTTTCTCTTCCTTAGATAACTCAGTCGAAGGATTTAAGGAACAAAACCATTACTTGTCTCGTAGTGCAAGTTTTAATTAAATACGACTTTTTTTTCCAACCTTTTTTTCATCATGATTGTAACAAACGAGACGAAAGTTCATGGTTATAATTTTAAGCTTTAGCATGAATGAAAACGTTTTGTAATATAAATAAGTATAGAATCGACATAATTACTTCATCTTTATAATCTTTCTTGTAATCCATGTCTATCGTGAACAAGAGAAGATGTCAGAACGTCTTGGTAGTAGTGTTATTAGTATAAGTATAAGTATTAGAACCCATTGAAGTAGACCGTATGTGTTAGCTCACCTACTTATGAGAGATTCAAAAGTATAGTAATATCACCAAAACAAACACATCGGAGTCTCAAGTCGGGATGAAAAATTGCCATTCTATTATGAAAATGATAAGAATACTCAAACTTTTAGTAAGACTTTAACTAAACCTCCGTAGATTCCCAAGTTCTTAGGGAAGTTGGAAAGCCAGATAGTGGTATTATTGCGATTTACGATGCTCTGTACCTGACGCTGCCCTCTCGCCCTCCCTCCTCGCCCTCCCTCCCTCTCCCTCCCTCCCTCCCTCCCTCCCTCCCTCCCTCTTTCCCTCATCCAAATAGCGTGTACCCAGGATACGATCTTCTCGGTGCGTTTTTAGCCCAGTTTTGTTATAATGAAAGTAGTTGAAAATATATGATGTTGGTATTATGATGTTTGTGATGACATATAATTTTTTTTGAACCATTAAGATTATGTGTGAAGTTTTTTTATTTATTTTTTTTTTTAAGGTTAAACTATGTATTTTTTTTTGTGTTGGTTTTGATAGCCTCCTCTCATCATTGACAGTAAAATATTTGGATGTAGCTTAGATATCTTTACCGCACATCAATCATCATTCAGTC
>JAPQNM010000002.1:13709373-13734373 GCA_029783475.1 Metacarcinus magister
TTATTATTATTTATTGTCAGTTATTGTTATTATTGTTATTGTTTAATTCGTTTATTTATTTATTTATTTATTTATTTTTTTTGTGAGGGTGTTTTTCGTTCATGCATTCCTGTCGTTCCTCCTTTGTTTGATCCTTTTTTTCTTTTTTTCCTTTTCCATCCTGTTTGATACTCTGGGCAAGAGTATGTTGGTTCAGTCTGTTTATTTGAATTGATTCCTGACTTTATATATTTTTGTTATTGTTGGTTTTTCGTACATCGTGTTTGCTTCCTTCTTGTGTAAGTGTTTTTGTTTGTATTGACTTTATTCTCTCTCTCTCTCTCTCTCTCTCTCTCTCTCTCTCTCTCTCTCTCTCTCTCTCTCTCTCTCTCTCTCTCTCTCTCTCTCTCTCTCTCTCTCTCTCTCTCTCTCACAATAGTAAAGACAAAGTTACTCCACATTCAAGACACCGAAGAAGAATCACCGATATATTTGTATTGTGTTGAGTAAATTTGTCGTTATGAAGGATTGGCTCTTAGTCAGCTTTCGTGTTATTATGTTTTGTCTACTTGTCTGTCTGTCTCTGTCTGTCTGTCTGTCTGTGCGTCTGTCTAACTACGGTGTTTTTACCTAATTGTTCTCATTTCATTGTGTTTTGTACAAGATTGAGTCAAGCTTGTTGTGTCCTGTCTTTTGATACTGTGTGTGTGTGTGTGTGTGTGTGTGTGTGTGTGTGTGTGTGTGTGTGCGTGTGTGTGTGTGTGTGTGTGTGTGTGCGCGTGTGTGTGTGTGTGTGTGTGCGTGTATGTGTGCGTGTTTTATGTCATAGTTTTACAGTGCATCTCGTGTGGTCGTATCTGTGACAGTGACTCGTAAATCCATGAGAGACACTTGTACATACGGAACCACACTGCATTTTGAAGCGCTAGCTGGTCTCGTGCATGTCTCGCTGCAAAAGTAATGCATGTCAACACTTGCACCTCCACCCACCCACCCACCCACCCACACCCACCCCGACATCATGACACCTCATCATCCTTCCCCCAGAGAGTCAATAGACATTAACGGCGTTCTCTGTCACCCTTACGAGCCTCTTGGTCTGCTTGAAGGTTCCTCTCGATCTGCTTCCGTAATCAAGTGCAGTGCATGAAGCCAGTTTATGCAACACGCGTTTGGTGAAAATGTATGGAAATGTATGTATGAGTATTTTATGAGCTCAATGGAATTATATACTTATTTATTATTTTGTATTATCTACTCAAATGCACTCATGATATTATGCTTAACAAAATGTGTTATGTTGTAGAAAGTTTCGTAATACATAAATAATTTTTATCGTTGTGTATCTGGCTTAAAATTAATGTTGTGTATAATGTCTGAAATGTTTTTGTTTTGGACTAGAAATGTGAAACCTTTATTGAACACACAATGAAGTTAATTACACGTCATGTTACACTTCACACTTGTAAACGAGGGACAATTTTAGTAGAATAACACTATTTAAGACTAATGACCAAAGCTGACAGGGACCAAGATGAACAGACGAAACCAAAACATATAATTGACAAACCATTATTAACATAAATTAATCTGAAGAAGTACGTAATATTTTCTTCTAATATAATAATGATACTAATGATGATTGCAGCTTAACATACGAACATATTAATAATAATACAATTGTAAAACATACTCTGTGCTGGTTAAATACTACTTATGTTCCCCCAAAACATTACCGCTTCCACGCCCCCGAATAAGCCCCGGAATCCCCCTGTGAGAGGCGTGACATGGAGCGCCTCTGCCCACGACTAATGTAATTTTCCGTTGTTATTCCGTTACAAAAGTGTTGCGTTTGTGAATTCACTTTGGCCAGACTGTTAAGTGACCTGTTTATAAGGGGCGTATATTCAGGGTGTGATAGGTGTGCGCCGCACACCTAGCACATAGCCTTCCTTTGACCTTCTTAAATGGTGCTGCATCAATATAAGGCTAACTATAATTAGGTATATAGAGACAGAAAACAATTCTATTCCCACCGCTCGTTCGGTCATGACTGGCCGGCCGATCAAAATCTTCACTACTGACTCTGTCACCGGTGCAAATAATGGCTATGGAAGTTATTAATTTTCATTAAAAAAATGTAATGCAGTAGTTTTATTGCAGTGTCAAGGTCCATCGAGAAGATATGATAGCTATCAGTAACCCGCGTATACTCCTACACACGACGCGTTCCCCCGTAAGGAACACGTATAGTCTTAACGTCCACGAATATTCTTGTAATGACTGTTACAGCTCAAAGCAGTTCATAACTAAGCCTTACGACACGTTTAACCATCTTACAGACCCTCGTGGATGTGTAGAATTGATCTCAACGTATGGTGTATTTTTGTCATTTTTTCTACTCCGGGAAATTTTTTGCAAAATTTCCTCTTCGATTTTGTTTTTTTAAAACTATGTTGTACATAGGAATAATGTAAGACTTTCAGCTTAGTTTCAGTTAGTTTCACCAGAAACTTTTATTGCTATAAAGGAATTTATTTGGGTTAAAACAAATGATAAAATCATTATGGTGGATCTAATACTTTACCAATGTTGATGGAAAAGATATCAGATATTCCTTAGGAAATTACCAACTAATAAACAAAGCACTTTGTTCAATTGGTATCTTAGCTTAGAAGGTAATATTGTTTGTTTAATGATATCATTATTTTAGTCAATAACTATTTTTCATGAGATAGATACCGATCAAATATAACAAAGAGTTATGTTGTGAAATCATAAAGTATTTTTCTCTTCTTTTTAAACCCTATCCCATTCCAATCCTGCGTCTAGTTTCTTTTTTCATTATTTATAATCTACCTAATTTACGTGAGGACGTAATATATATTTTCTTAATATTGTGTTTACCAGTACTTGTTACATACCATAAGGATCGGAGAAATGTGCAGATTTTGAAGCATTGCTTGAAAATTCAATACGAGTAAAACGAAAGGAGTTACAGCTAGTTTAAGTAGAAAATATGAGGAAAACAAGTTTTTATACACTATTTCAGGATGGCAGAGTCTGTTTGATTACTCCTGTAGTGTACATAGCCTTCCTTTGACCTTCTTAAATGGTGCTGTATCAAGATAAGGCTCACTATAATTAGAGGTATATAGAGGCAGAAAACAATTCAATTCCCACCGCTCGTTCGGTCATGACTGGCCGGCCGATCAAAATCTTCACTACTGACTCTGTCACCGGTGCCAATAATGGCTATGGAAGTTATTTATTTTCATTAAAAAAATGTAATGCAGTAGTTTTATTGCAGTGTCAAGGTCCATCGAGAAGATATGATAGCTATCAGTAACCCGCGTATACTCCTACACACGACGCGTTCCCCCATAAGGAACACGTATAGTCTTAACGTCCACGAATATTCTTGTAATGACTGTTATAGCTCAAAGCAGTTCATAACTAAGCCTTACGACACGTTTAACCATCTTACAGACCCTCGTGGATGTGTAGAATTGATCTCAACGTATGGTGTATTTTTGTCATTTTTTCTACTCCGGGAAATTTTTTGCAAAATTTCCTCTTCGATTTTGTTTTTTTAAAACTATGTTGTACATAGGAATAATGTAAGACTTTCAGCTTAGTTTCAGTTAGTTTCACCAGAAACTTTTATTGCTATAAAGGAATTTATTTGGGTTAAAACAAATGATAAAATCATTATGGTGGATCTAATACTTTACCAATGTTGATGGAAAAGATATCAGATATTCCTTAGGAAATTACCAACTAATAAACAAAGCACTTTGTTCAATTGGTATCTTAGCTTAGAAGGTAATATTGTTTGTTTAATGATATCATTATTTTAGTCAATAACTATTTTTCATGAGATAGATACCGATCAAATATAACAAAGAGTTATGTTGTGAAATCATAAATATTTTTCTCATCTTTTTAAACCCTATCCCATTCCAATCCTGCGTCTAGTTTCTTTTTCATTATTTATAATCTACCTAATTTACGTGAGGACGTAATATATATTTTCTTAATATTGTGTTTACCAGTACTTGTTACATACCATAAGGATCGGAGAAATGTGCAGATTTTGAAGCATTGCTTGAAAATTCAATACGAGTAAAACGAAAGGAGTTACAGCTAGTTTAAGTAGAAAATATGAGGAAAACAAGTTTTTATACACTATTTCAGGATGGCAGAGTCTGTTTGATTACTCCTGTAGTGTACATAGCCTTCCTTTGACCTTCTTAAATGGTGCTGTATCAAGATAAGGCTCACTATAATTAGAGGTATATAGAGGCAGAAAACAATTCAATTCCCACCGCTCGTTCGGTCATGACTGGCCGTCGATCAAAATCTTCACTACTGACTCTGTCACCGGTGCCAATAATGGCTATGGAAGTTATTTATTTTCATTAAAAAAATGTAATGCAGTAGTTTTATTGCAGTGTCAAGGTCCATCGAGAAGATATGATAGCTATCAGTAACCCGCGTATACTCCTACACACGACGCGTTCCCCCGTAAGGAACACGTATAGTCTTAACGTCCACGAATATTCTTGTAATGACTGTTACAGCTCAAAGCAGTTCATAACTAAGCCTTACGACACGTTTAACCATCTTACAGACCCTCGTGGATGTGTAGAATTGATCTCAACGTATGGTGTATTTTTGTCATTTTTTCTACTCCGGGAAATTTTTTGCAAAATTTCCTCTTCGATTTTGTTTTTTTTAAAACTATGTTGTACATAGGAATAATGTAAGACTTTCAGCTTAGTTTCAGTTAGTTTCACCAGAAACTTTTATTGCTATAAAGGAATTTATTTGGGTTAAAACAAATGATAAAATCATTATGGTGGATCTAATACTTTACCAATGTTGATGGAAAAGATATCAGATATTCCTTAGGAAATTACCAACTAATAAACAAAGCACTTTGTTCAATTGGTATCTTAGCTTAGAAGGTAATATTGTTTGTTTAATGATATCATTATTTTAGTCAATAACTATTTTTCATGAGATAGATACCGATCAAATATAACAAAGAGTTATGTTGTGAAATCATAAATATTTTTCTCTCTTTTTAAACCCTATCCCATTCCAATCCTGCGTCTAGTTTCTTTTTTCATTATTTATAATCTACCTAATTTACGTGAGGACGTAATATATATTTTCTTAATATTGTGTTTACCAGTACTTGTTACATACCATAAGGATCGGAGAAATGTGCAGATTTTGAAGCATTGCTTGAAAATTCAATACGAGTAAAACGAAAGGAGTTACAGCTAGTTTAAGTAGAAAATATGAGGAAAACAAGTTTTTATACACTATTTCAGGATGGCAGAGTCTGTTTGATTACTCCTGTAGTGTACATAGCCTTCCTTTGACCTTCTTAAATGGTGCTGTATCAAGATAAGGCTCACTATAATTAGAGTATATAGAGGCAGAAAACAATTCAATTCCCACCGCTCGTTCGGTCATGACTGGCCGGTCGATCAAAATCTTCACTACTGACTCTGTCACCGGTGCCAATAATGGCTATGGAAGTTATTTATTTTCATTAAAAAAATGTAATGCAGTAGTTTTATTGCAGTGTCAAGGTCCATCGAGAAGATATGATAGCTATCAGTAACCCGCGTATACTCCTACACACGACGCGTTCCCCCGTAAGGAACACGTATAGTCTTAACGTCCACGAATATTCTTGTAATGACTGTTACAGCTCAAAGCAGTTCATAACTAAGCCTTACGACACGTTTAACCATCTTACAGACCCTCGTGGATGTGTAGAATTGATCTCAACGTATGGTGTATTTTTGTCATTTTTTCTACTCCGGGAAATTTTTTGCAAAATTTCCTCTTCGATTTTGTTTTTTTAAAACTATGTTGTACATAGGAATAATGTAAGACTTTCAGCTTAGTTTCAGTTAGTTTCACCAGAAACTTTTATTGCTATAAAGGAATTTATTTGGGTTAAAACAAATGATAAAATCATTATGGTGGATCTAATACTTTACCAATGTTGATGGAAAAGATATCAGATATTCCTTAGGAAATTACCAACTAATAAACAAAGCACTTTGTTCAATTGGTATCTTAGCTTAGAAGGTAATATTGTTTGTTTAATGATATCATTATTTTAGTCAATAACTATTTTTCATGAGATAGATACCGATCAAATATAACAAAGAGTTATGTTGTGAAATCATAAATATTTTTCTCTTCTTTTTAAACCCTATCCCATTCCAATCCTGCGTCTAGTTTCTTTTTTCATTATTTATAATCTACCTAATTTACGTGAGGACGTAATATATATTTTCTTAATATTGTGTTTACCAGTACTTGTTACATACCATAAGGATCGGAGAAATGTGCAGATTTTGAAGCATTGCTTGAAAATTCAATACGAGTAAAACGAAAGGAGTTACAGCTAGTTTAAGTAGAAAATATGAGGAAAACAAGTTTTTATACACTATTTCAGGATGGCAGAGTCTGTTTGATTACTCCTGTAGTGTACATAGCCTTCCTTTGACCTTCTTAAATGGTGCTGTATCAAGATAAGGCTCACTATAATTAGAGGTATATAGAGGCAGAAAACAATTCAATTCCCACCGCTCGTTCGGTCATGACTGGCCGGCCGATCAAAATCTTCACTACTGACTCTGTCACCGGTGCCAATAATGGCTATGGAAGTTATTTATTTTCATTAAAAAAATGTAATGCAGTAGTTTTATTGCAGTGTCAAGGTCCATCGAGAAGATATGATAGCTATCAGTAACCCGCGTATACTCCTACACACGACGCGTTCCCCCATAAGGAACACGTATAGTCTTAACGTCCACGAATATTCTTGTAATGACTGTTACAGCTCAAAGCAGTTCATAACTAAGCCTTACGACACGTTTAAACCATCTTACAGACCCTCGTGGATGTGTAGAATTGATCTCAACGTATGGTGTATTTTTGTCATTTTTTCTACTCCGGGAAATTTTTTGCAAAATTTCCTCTTCGATTTTGTTTTTTTAAAACTATGTTGTACATAGGAATAATGTAAGACTTTCAGCTTAGTTTCAGTTAGTTTCACCAGAAACTTTTATTGCTATAAAGGAATTTATTTGGGTTAAAACAAATGATAAAATCATTATGGTGGATCTAATACTTTACCAATGTTGATGGAAAAGATATCAGATATTCCTTAGGAAATTACCAACTAATAAACAAAGCACTTTGTTCAATTGGTATCTTAGCTTAGAAGGTAATATTGTTTGTTTAATGATATCATTATTTTAGTCAATAACTATTTTTCATGAGATAGATAACGATCAAATATAACAAAGAGTTATGTTGTGAAATCATAAATATTTTTCTCTTCTTTTTAAACCCTATCCCATTCCAATCCTGCGTCTAGTTTCTTTTTTCATTATTTATAATCTACCTAATTTACGTGAGGACGTAA
Source organism: Metacarcinus magister (assembly GCA_029783475.1). Classification (NCBI taxonomy): domain Eukaryota; kingdom Metazoa; phylum Arthropoda; class Malacostraca; order Decapoda; family Cancridae; genus Metacarcinus; species Metacarcinus magister. The sequence goes on from JAPQNM010000002.1 coordinate 13,716,815, forward strand.
TATATATTTTCTTAATATTGTGTTTACCAGTACTTGTTACATACCATAAGGATCGGAGAAATGTGCAGATTTTGAAGCATTGCTTGAAAATTCAATACGAGTAAAACGAAAGGAGTTACAGCTAGTTTAAGTAGAAAATATGAGGAAAACAAGTTTTTATACACTATTTCAGGATGGCAGAGTCTGTTTGATTACTCCTGTAGTGTACATAGCCTTCCTTTGACCTTCTTAAATGGTGCTGTATCAAGATAAGGCTCACTATAATTAGAGGTATATAGAGGCAGAAAACAATTCAATTCCCACCGCTCGTTCGGTCATGACTGGCCGGCGATCAAAATCTTCACTACTGACTCTGTCACCGGTGCCAATAATGGCTATGGAAGTTATTTATTTTCATTAAAAAAATGTAATGCAGTAGTTTTATTGCAGTGTCAAGGTCCATCGAGAAGATATGATAGCTATCAGTAACCCGCGTATACTCCTACACACGACGCGTTCCCCCATAAGGAACACGTATAGTCTTAACGTCCACGAATATTCTTGTAATGACTGTTACAGCTCAAAGCAGTTCATAACTAAGCCTTACGACACGTTTAACCATCTTACAGACCCTCGTGGATGTGTAGAATTGATCTCAACGTATGGTGTATTTTTGTCATTTTTTCTACTCCGGGAAATTTTTTGCAAAATTTCCTCTTCGATTTTGTTTTTTTAAAACTATGTTGTACATAGGAATAATGTAAGACTTTCAGCTTAGTTTCAGTTAGTTTCACCAGAAACTTTTATTGCTATAAAGGAATTTATTTGGGTTAAAACAAATGATAAAATCATTATGGTGGATCTAATACTTTACCAATGTTGATGGAAAAGATATCAGATATTCCTTAGGAAATTACCAACTAATAAACAAAGCACTTTGTTCAATTGGTATCTTAGCTTAGAAGGTAATATTGTTTGTTTAATGATATCATTATTTTAGTCAATAACTATTTTTCATGAGATAGATACCGATCAAATATAACAAAGAGTTATGTTGTGAAATCATAAATATTTTTCTCTTCTTTTTAAACCCTATCCCATTCCAATCCTGCGTCTAGTTTCTTTTTTCATTATTTATAATCTACCTAATTTACGTGAGGACGTAATATATATTTTCTTAATATTGTGTTTACCAGTACTTGTTACATACCATAAGGATCGGAGAAATGTGCAGATTTTGAAGCATTGCTTGAAAATTCAATACGAGTAAAACGAAAGGAGTTACAGCTAGTTTAAGTAGAAAATATGAGGAAAACAAGTTTTTATACACTATTTCAGGATGGCAGAGTCTGTTTGATTACTCCTGTAGTGTACATAGCCTTCCTTAGACCTTCTTAAATGGTGCTGTATCAAGATAAGGCTCACTATAATTAGAGGTATATAGAGGCAGAAAACAATTCAATTTCCACCGCTCGTTCGGTCATGACTGGCCGGCCGATCAAAATCTTCACTACTGACTCTGTCACCGGTGCCAATAATGGCTATTGGAGTTAATTATTTTCATTAAAAAAATGTAATGCAGTAGTTTTATTGCAGTGTCAAGGTCCATCGAGAAGATATGATAGCTATCAGTAACCCGCGTATACTCCTACACACGACGCGTTCCCCGTAAGGAACACGTATAGTCTTAACGTCCACGAATATTCTTGTAATGACTGTTACAGCTCAAAGCAGTTCATAACTAAGCCTTACGACACGTTTAACCATCTTACAGACCCTCGTGGATGTGTAGAATTGATCTCAACGTATGGTGTATTTTTGTCATTTTTTCTACTCCGGGAAATTTTTTGCAAAATTTCCTCTTCGATTTTGTTTTTTTAAAACTATGTTGTACATAGGAATAATGTAAGACTTTCAGCTTAGTTTCAGTTAGTTTCACCAGAAACTTTTATTGCTATAAAGGAATTTATTTGGGTTAAAACAAATGATAAAATCATTATGGTGGATCTAATACTTTACCAATGTTGATGGAAAAGATATCAGATATTCCTTAGGAAATTACCAACTAATAAACAAAGCACTTTGTTCAATTGGTATCTTAGCTTAGAAGGTAATATTGTTTGTTTAATGATATCATTATTTTAGTCAATAACTATTTTTCATGAGATAGATACCGATCAAATATAACAAAGAGTTATGTTGTGAAATCATAAATATTTTTCTCTTCTTTTTAAACCCTATCCCATTCCAATCCTGCGTCTAGTTTCTTTTTTCATTATTTATAATCTACCTAATTTACGTGAGGACGTAATATATATTTTCTTAATATTGTGTTTACCAGTACTTGTTACATACCATAAGGATCGGAGAAATGTGCAGATTTTGAAGCATTGCTTGAAAATTCAATACGAGTAAAACGAAAGGAGTTACAGCTAGTTTAAGTAGAAAATATGAGGAAAACAAGTTTTTATACACTATTTCAGGATGGCAGAGTCTGTTTGATTACTCCTGTAGTGTACATAGCCTTCCTTTGACCTTCTTAAATGGTGCTGTATCAAGATAAGGCTCACTAGAATTAGGTATATAGAGGCAGAAAACAATTCAATTCCCACCGCTCGTTCGGTCATGACTGGCCGGCCGATCAAAATCTTCACTACTGACTCTGTCACCGGTGCCAATATGGCTATGGAAGTTATTTATTTTCATTAAAAAAATGTAATGCAGTAGTTTTATTGCAGTGTCAAGGTCCATCGAGAGGATATGATAGCTATCAGTAACCCGCGTATACTCCTACACACGACGCGTTCCCCCATAAGGAACACGTATAGTCTTAACGTCCACGAATATTCTTGTAATGACTGTTACAGCTCAAAGCAGTTCATAACTAAGCCTTACGACACGTTTAACCATCTTACAGACCCTCGTGGATGTGTAGAATTGATCTCAACGTATGGTGTATTTTTGTCATTTTTTCTACTCCGGGAAATTTTTTGCAAAATTTCCTCTTCGATTTTGTTTTTTTAAAACTATGTTGTACATAGGAATAATGTAAGACTTTCAGCTTAGTTTCAGTTAGTTTCACCAGAAACTTTTATTGCTATAAAGGAATTTATTTGGGTTAAAACAAATGATAAAATCAGTATGGTGGATCTAATACTTTACCAATGTTGATGGAAAAGATATCAGATATTCCTTAGGAAATTACCAACTAATAAACAAAGCACTTTGTTCAATTGGTATCTTAGCTTAGAAGGTAATATTGTTTGTTTAATGATATCATTATTTTAGTCAATAACTATTTTTCATGAGATAGATACCGATCAAATATAACAAAGAGTTATGTTGTGAAATCATAAATATTTTTCTCTTCTTTTTAAACCCTATCCCATTCCAATCCTGCGTCTAGTTTCTTTTTTCATTATTTATAATCTACCTAATTTACGTGAGGACGTAATATATATTTTCTTAATATTGTGTTTACCAGTACTTGTTACATACCATAAGGATCGGAGAAATGTGCAGATTTTGAAGCATTGCTTGAAAATTCAATACGAGTAAAACGAAAGGAGTTACAGCTAGTTTAAGTAGAAAATATGAGGAAAACAAGTTTTTATACACTATTTCAGGATGGCAGAGTCTGTTTGATTACTCCTGTAGTGTACATAGCCTTCCTTTGACCTTCTTAAATGGTGCTGTATCAAGATAAGGCTCACTATAATTAGAGGTATATAGAGGCAGAAAACAATTCAATTCCCACCGCTCGTTCGGTCATGACTGGCCGGCCGATCAAAATCTTCACTACTGACTCTGTCACCGGTGCCAATAATGGCTATGGAAGTTATTTATTTTCATTAAAAAAATGTAATGCAGTAGTTTTATTGCAGTGTCAAGGTCCATCGAGAAGATATGATAGCTATCAGTAACCCGCGTATACTCCTACACACGACGCGTTCCCCCGTAAGGAACACGTATAGTCTTAACGTCCACGAATATTCTTGTAATGACTGTTACAGCTCAAAGCAGTTCATAACTAAGCCTTACGACACGTTTAAACCATCTTACAGACCCTCGTGGATGTGTAGAATTGATCTCAACGTATGGTGTATTTTTGTCATTTTTTCTACTCCGGGAAATTTTTTGCAAAATTTCCTCTTCGATTTTGTTTTTTTAAAACTATGTTGTACATAGGAATAATGTAAGACTTTCAGCTTAGTTTCAGTTAGTTTCACCAGAAACTTTTATTGCTATAAAGGAATTTATTTGGGTTAAAACAAATGATAAAATCATTATGGTGGATCTAATACTTTACCAATGTTGATGGAAAAGATATCAGATATTCCTTAGGAAATTACCAACTAATAAACAAAGCACTTTGTTCAATTGGTATCTTAGCTTAGAAGGTAATATTGTTTGTTTAATGATATCATTATTTTAGTCAATAACTATTTTTCATGAGATAGATACCGATCAAATATAACAAAGAGTTATGTTGTGAAATCATAAATATTTTTCTCTTCTTTTTAAACCCTATCCCATTCCAATCCTGCGTCTAGTTTCTTTTTTCATTATTTATAATCTACCTAATTTACGTGAGGACGTAATATATATTTTCTTAATATTGTGTTTACCAGTACTTGTTACATACCATAAGGATCGGAGAAATGTGCAGATTTTGAAGCATTGCTTGAAAATTCAATACGAGTAAAACGAAAGGAGTTACAGCTAGTTTAAGTAGAAAATATGAGGAAAACAAGTTTTTATACACTATTTCAGGATGGCAGAGTCTGTTTGATTACTCCTGTAGTGTACATAGCCTTCCTTTGACCTTCTTAAATGGTGCTGTATCAAGATAAGGCTCACTATAATTAGAGGTATATAGAGGCAGAAAACAATTCAATTCCCACCGCTCGTTCGGTCATGACTGGCCGGTCGATCAAAATCTTCACTACTGACTCTGTCACCGGTGCCAATAATGGCTATGGAAGTTATTTATTTTCATTAAAAAAATGTAATGCAGTAGTTTTATTGCAGTGTCAAGGTCCATCGAGAAGATATGATAGCTATCAGTAACCCGCGTATACTCCTACACACGACGCGTTCCCCCATAAGGAACACGTATAGTCTTAACGTCCACGAATATTCTTGTAATGACTGTTACAGCTCAAAGCAGTTCATAACTAAGCCTTACGACACGTTTAACCATCTTACAGACCCTCGTGGATGTGTAGAATTGATCTCAACGTATGGTGTATTTTTGTCATTTTTTCTACTCCGGGAAATTTTTTGCAAAATTTCCTCTTCGATTTTGTTTTTTTAAAACTATGTTGTACATAGGAATAATGTAAGACTTTCAGCTTAGTTTCAGTTAGTTTCACCAGAAACTTTTATTGCTATAAAGGAATTTATTTGGGTTAAAACAAATGATAAAATCAGTATGGTGGATCTAATACTTTACCAATGTTGATGGAAAAGATATCAGATATTCCTTAGGAAATTACCAACTAATAAACAAAGCACTTTGTTCAATTGGTATCTTAGCTTAGAAGGTAATATTGTTTGTTTAATGATATCATTATTTTAGTCAATAACTATTTTTCATGAGATAGATACCGATCAAATATAACAAAGAGTTATGTTGTGAAATCATAAATATTTTTCTCTTCTTTTTAAACCCTATCCCATTCCAATCCTGCGTCTAGTTTCTTTTTTCATTATTTATAATCTACCTAATTTACGTGAGGACGTAATATATATTTTCTTAATATTGTGTTTACCAGTACTTGTTACATACCATAAGGATCGGAGAAATGTGCAGATTTTGAAGCATTGCTTGAAAATTCAATACGAGTAAAACGAAAGGAGTTACAGCTAGTTTAAGTAGAAAATATGAGGAAAACAAGTTTTTATACACTATTTCAGGATGGCAGAGTCTGTTTGATTACTCCTGTAGTGTACATAGCCTTCCTTTGACCTTCTTAAATGGTGCTGTATCAAGATAAGGCTCACTATAATTAGAGGTATATAGAGGCAGAAAACAATTCAATTCCCACCGCTCGTTCGGTCATGACTGGCCGCCGATCAAAATCTTCACTACTGACTCTGTCACCGGTGCCAATAATGGCTATGGAGTTAATTATTTTCATTAAAAAAATGTAATGCAGTAGTTTTATTGCAGTGTCAAGGTCCATCGAGAAGATATGATAGCTATCAGTAACCCGCGTATACTCCTACACACGACGCGTTCCCCCATAAGGAACACGTATAGTCTTAACGTCCACGAATATTCTTGTAATGACTGTTATAGCTCAAAGCAGTTCATAACTAAGCCTTACGACACGTTTAACCATCTTACAGACCCTCGTGGATGTGTAGAATTGATCTCAACGTATGGTGTATTTTTGTCATTTTTTCTACTCCGGGAAATTTTTTGCAAAATTTCCTCTTCGATTTTGTTTTTTTTAAAACTATGTTGTACATAGGAATAATGTAAGACTTTCAGCTTAGTTTCAGTTAGTTTCACCAGAAACTTTTATTGCTATAAAGGAATTTATTTGGGTTAAAACAAATGATAAAATCATTATGGTGGATCTAATACTTTACCAATGTTGATGGAAAAGATATCAGATATTCCTTAGGAAATTACCAACTAATAAACAAAGCACTTTGTTCAATTGGTATCTTAGCTTAGAAGGTAATATTGTTTGTTTAATGATATCATTATTTTAGTCAATAACTATTTTTCATGAGATAGATACCGATCAAATATAACAAAGAGTTATGTTGTGAAATCATAAATATTTTTCTCTTCTTTTTAAACCCTATCCCATTCCAATCCTGCGTCTAGTTTCTTTTTTCATTATTTATAATCTACCTAATTTACGTGAGGACGTAATATATATTTTCTTAATATTGTGTTTACCAGTACTTGTTACATACCATAAGGATCGGAGAAATGTGCAGATTTTGAAGCATTGCTTGAAAATTCAATACGAGTAAAACGAAAGGAGTTACAGCTAGTTTAAGTAGAAAATATGAGGAAAACAAGTTTTTATACACTATTTCAGGATGGCAGAGTCTGTTTGATTACTCCTGTAGTGTACATAGCCTTCCTTTGACCTTCTTAAATGGTGCTGTATCAAGATAAGGCTCACTATAATTAGAGGTATATAGAGGCAGAAAACAATTCAATTCCCACCGCTCGTTCGGTCATGACTGGCCGGCCGATCAAAATCTTCACTACTGACTCTGTCACCGGTGCCAATAATGGCTATGGAAGTTATTTATTTTCATTAAAAAAATGTAATGCAGTAGTTTTATTGCAGTGTCAAGGTCCATCGAGAAGATATGATAGCTATCAGTAACCCGCGTATACTCCTACACACGACGCGTTCCCCCGATAAGGAACACGTATAGTCTTAACGTCCACGAATATTCTTGTAATGACTGTTACAGCTCAAAGCAGTTCATAACTAAGCCTTACGACACGTTTAAACCATCTTACAGACCCTCGTGGATGTGTAGAATTGATCTCAACGTATGGTGTATTTTTGTCATTTTTTCTACTCCGGGAAATTTTTTGCAAAATTTCCTCTTCGATTTTGTTTTTTTTAAAACTATGTTGTACATAGGAATAATGTAAGACTTTCAGCTTAGTTTCAGTTAGTTTCACCAGAAACTTTTATTGCTATAAAGGAATTTATTTGGGTTAAAACAAATGATAAAATCATTATGGTGGATCTAATACTTTACCAATGTTGATGGAAAAGATATCAGATATTCCTTAGGAAATTACCAACTAATAAACAAAGCACTTTGTTCAATTGGTATCTTAGCTTAGAAGGTAATATTGTTTGTTTAATGATATCATTATTTTAGTCAATAACTATTTTTCATGAGATAGATAACGATCAAATATAACAAAGAGTTATGTTGTGAAATCATAAATATTTTTCTCTTCTTTTTAAACCCTATCCCATTCCAATCCTGCGTCTAGTTTCTTTTTTCATTATTTATAATCTACCTAATTTACGTGAGGACGTAATATATATTTTCTTAATATTGTGTTTACCAGTACTTGTTACATACCATAAGGATCGGAGAAATGTGCAGATTTTGAAGCATTGCTTGAAAATTCAATACGAGTAAAACGAAAGGAGTTACAGCTAGTTTTAAGTAGAAAATATGAGGAAAACAAGTTTTTATACACTATTTCAGGATGGCAGAGTCTGTTTGATTACTCCTGTAGTGTACATAGCCTTCCTTTGACCTTCTTAAATGGTGCTGTATCAAGATAAGGCTCACTATAATTAGAGGTATATAGAGGCAGAAAACAATTCAATTCCCACCGCTCGTTCGGTCATGACTGGCCGGCCGATCAAAATCTTCACTACTGACTCTGTCACCGGTGCCATAATGGCTATGGAAGTTATTTATTTTCATTAAAAAAATGTAATGCAGTAGTTTTATTGCAGTGTCAAGGTCCATCGAGAAGATATGATAGCTATCAGTAACCCGCGTATACTCCTACACACGACGCGTTCCCCCATAAGGAACACGTATAGTCTTAACGTCCACGAATATTCTTGTAATGACTGTTACAGCTCAAAGCAGTTCATAACTAAGCCTTACGACACGTTTAAAAATCTTACAGACCCTCGTGGATGTGTAGAATTGATCTCAACGTATGGTGTATTTTTGTCATTTTTTCTACTCCGGGAAATTTTTTGCAAAATTTCCTCTTCGATTTTGTTTTTTTTAAACTATGTTGTACATAGGAATAATGTAAGACTTTCAGCTTAGTTTCAGTTAGTTTCACCAGAAACTTTTATTGCTATAAAGGAATTTATTTGGGTTAAAACAAATGATAAAATCATTATGGTGGATCTAATACTTTACCAATGTTGATGGAAAAGATATCAGATATTCCTTAGGAAATTACCAACTAATAAACAAAGCACTTTGTTCAATTGGTATCTTAGCTTAGAAGGTAATATTGTTTGTTTAATGATATCATTATTTTAGTCAATAACTATTTTTCATGAGATAGATACCGATCAAATATAACAAAGAGTTATGTTGTGAAATCATAAATATTTTTCTCTTCTTTTTAAACCCTATCCCATTCCAATCCTGCGTCTAGTTTCTTTTTTCATTATTTATAATCTACCTAATTTACGTGAGGACGTAATATATATTTTCTTAATATTGTGTTTACCAGTACTTGTTACATACCATAAGGATCGGAGAAATGTGCAGATTTTGAAGCATTGCTTGAAAATTCAATACGAGTAAAACGAAAGGAGTTACAGCTAGTTTAAGTAGAAAATATGAGGAAAACAAGTTTTTATACACTATTTCAGGATGGCAGAGTCTGTTTGATTACTCCTGTAGTGTACATAGCCTTCCTTTGACCTTCTTAAATGGTGCTGTATCAAGATAAGGCTCACTATAATTAGAGGTATATAGAGGCAGAAAACAATTCAATTCCCACCGCTCGTTCGGTCATGACTGGCCGGCCGATCAAAATCTTCACTACTGACTCTGTCACCGGTGCCAATAATGGCTATGGAAGTTATTTATTTTCATTAAAAAAATGTAATGCAGTAGTTTTATTGCAGTGTCAAGGTCCATCGAGAAGATATGATAGCTATCAGTAACCCGCGTATACTCCTACACACGACGCGTTCCCCCATAAGGAACACGTATAGTCTTAACGTCCACGAATATTCTTGTAATGACTGTTATAGCTCAAAGCAGTTCATAACTAAGCCTTACGACACGTTTAACCATCTTACAGACCCTCGTGGATGTGTAGAATTGATCTCAACGTATGGTGTATTTTTGTCATTTTTTCTACTCCGGGAAATTTTTTGCAAAATTTCCTCTTCGATTTTGTTTTTTTAAAACTATGTTGTACATAGGAATAATGTAAGACTTTCAGCTTAGTTTCAGTTAGTTTCACCAGAAACTTTTATTGCTATAAAGGAATTTATTTGGGTTAAAACAAATGATAAAATCATTATGGTGGATCTAATACTTTACCAATGTTGATGGAAAAGATATCAGATATTCCTTAGGAAATTACCAGGTAATAAACAAAGCACTTTGTTCAATTGGTATCTTAGCTTAGCCTAAGCCTGAGAGAGAATTGCATGATAGTTATAAATAAATTCAGCAGTAAGTGGGAAACGATATTTTTCTGATTGTTTTTATTCCTGTTATAATATTTTGCACCATAGGTGTTCTGTAGAAGCACTGCACACCCAATAATCAATTATGTAACATAGCGCGTACGGTGGAGTGGGAGGGCAGACTGTTGAAAATATGGATCTGGGTGTGCGGCTCTACAAATGCACACTGCTTGCGTTCGTTTTTGCTGCTGAAATTTTATATTGGCTAGAAGGTATAAAGTGTCTTTGCCATTCATTATATGGGCCTAATTAACACTTGCAAAAATTATAATATAGTATTTATTATGAAACCAAATGTTATTAAGTCACTCAATCAGAAATAAAGATTAAGTGCAACCTAAGTCACGGACTCTCTTACCGATGAAACAACGGAAGTAGGTTGAGTTGCCAAGTTATACTAACTCAGTTTCATTGACGCCAATGTCAAGGGAGCACGTGCATTTCCCTTGACTTCTAGCTAATTGAAAGTAATTAGGTATATGTTATTTATGGACAGAATCACTGTTCAGCACACCCAGTGACAGAAACCACCATACGCCACTGCTGTTTATGTTACCAATTACTGCATCAGCTAGCATTCAAGTGCCGTGACCTTAAAACACACCCACACACACACACACACGCACACGCACACGCACACACACACACACGCACACACACACACACACACACACACACACACACACACACACACACACACACACACACACACACACACACACTTATGACTATATAGATATCATGACAATTTCTTTAATAATTTCTTATCAGTATTGATGAATAAGTCACAAATAAAGTTATGCGATCAGTCCGATATATTTACTGAATCATTAAAACATCAGATGAAAATAGTCTATCAATATTTCTCTATACGGAATATTTAATAAACAGGAAAAATACGAGATAAATGTTGCATACCGTAATTATAAATAAACTCACGCCATTTACCTTTCGAATCAGACAAGTGCTGTTGTCACCTGATTAAATAAATACATATATGAAGACGCACACCTGAGGCCTTGTGTCCTACGAGATTGAGTTTATATTAGAAAAAAATTGCTCTATACCAAGTAAAAAGATATTGTGGAAATAATAAAAAAAGAATTAATGTAACTCAGTTTATAATTTATGAATGCTAATGAGAAAGGATGTACAATATTAATTAACTGAATGATGTGAAAAAATAATTGAAGGAAACTGTCAAGTAAAACTGAAAGAAAAAAAAAATATTAATACAATGTCATGAAATATTTGTTGAATGCAATCGTGATGGAAAAAAAAATATAGATTGTGGCACTGCTATTAACCTTGTCATGTAAAATTAAGTATTGAAAAGAGGTTAATGAGAGAGAGAGAGAGAGAGAGAGAGAGAGAGAGAGAGAGAGAGAGAGAGAGAGAGAGAGAGAGAGAGAGAGAGAGAGAGAGAGAGAGAGAGAGAGAGAATAAATCAGAGCTATAAATACCACAGGCAGAAAAATATTAGCAGTAACTCGAAGACTGGATGGATGTTCAGACTGAGAAGATATCACCGAAGTCTATTCCAGGAGAAAGTATATTGGAAAGATGATAAGACAATAAGAGGAAAGAGCTGGAACTAACTGCCCACAAGGATAATATAGAAAAACTTTATCTTTCTTTCCTTCCTTGTTTCTTTTCTTCCTTCCTTCCTTCCTTCCTTCTTTCCTTCCTTCCTTCCTTCATTCATTCCTTTACTTCCTTCCTCCCTTCCTCCTTTCCTACCTCCCTTCCCTTCCAACCAATCGTTCATTCACTCAAGTTTTTAAAGAAAGTATGACAGCAACTAAAGAAAAGGTAGAAATATTACCTCCACATACCTACTTGGCCCTGTTCTTGTTCTCAATTTTGGGGAAAGATAAACAAATATATATTATCACACAAGGAAGAAGAAGAAGAAGAAGGATAAAAATAGAAAGAGGGTTATAGAAATCATAAGTTAAGAGTAGCTGTAGCACTTGAGAGGAACAGTGAGTGAGTATAAATTAAACAATATCAAAGCATCTAATGGCTTTTAAAACGGAGTCAAAGAGGATTGGATGCTGGAAAAGAGGGTTGAGGGGTAAAAGGTGGCCAGAAGAGAGAGATATTGGGTGTGGGAGATCATGTGGAAAAGAGAGAGAGAGAAAGAAAGAGAGAGAAGAGGGAAAACAAATCCTTTCTTTATATCTTTTTTTAGTTTTTCTTTTTTTTTAAGCTGTTCACTCTCAGGAAATGACAAAAAAAATTGGAATGATCGAAAAATAAGAGTTTGATTTTAAAGATTAAATAACAGATAAATGTTTTTTTTCTTTTTTTAATATTGCTCGAGGTTAGTAATATAATGCCACCTTACACTTCCTCCTCCTCTTCCTCCTCCTCTTCTTCCTCTTCTTCCTCCTCCTCCTCCTCCTCCTCCTCCTCCTCCTCCTCCTCTTCTCAATTTCTTAATCAGCATCGTATTACCAATTATGAATTTTTTAACAAGTTAGAATTAAAAAAAAAAAAAATGCCCCAAACTTCCTGTAATTATCTGGAAATTGTTTAAAACACCTTCAACTATATCCTGTCAGGGGTAGTTAGGTTGTTGTTGTTGTTGTTACTATTATTATTATTATTATTATTATTATTGAATATTTATTGTCATCGTATTTATCATCATCATCATCATCATTATCATCATCATCATCATCATCATCATCAGCTAGAAGTTCCTCACATAGAGACATTGATTCACTGCCATAAGATAAAAAAAAAAATTAAAAAAAGACCAGAAGGGGACGTATGAAAATAAATATCTGATTGCGAAAAAAAAAATATGAAGGTATATAAAAAATAAATAAATAAAAAGTTCATGATAAAGTGTAGGACGGTTCGTTTTTTTTTATGAATGGGAATCAGGAGGGGAAACTAACAAAAAAAATAAGTACATGTATAGAGAGAGAGACTCGTGGGGGTACAGAGACGATCCTTTTCCTCTTCCTCTTGTTTCCATTCCCTTGGCTAGAATTTCCAAGAGCTTCCTGTCTCTTACTAATCCTCAACACGACCTTAGTTAAGCCTTAATCAAACCTCAGAATCTACATGTTTTATATATGTTCTATTTTTACACGTGTATGCAGTAAAGTATTATTATAAGACATGTCCTCTAGATGTCATATGTTTAAGGACTTAATAGCCATAAGACACAACATTGAGCCATTTCAGTTGTATACTTGCACCGAGTTGATTAATAAACTAAATAATACGAATAGAATAAAAATAGAAAATAAATACACTCTTGCTATATTTCCCAATTTTAATCAGCTAGTCCGCTCTTAAAATTGGGAGCGGAATATCGAAATAGCGAAACCGTACCTAACACTACTACTACTATTAATAATAATAATAATAGTAATAGTAGTAGTAATAATAAAGGCAGGTAATAAGATTTCCTCAAATGCTCCATTATAAACAAACTTGTGTGAGGCTGAGCCATTGTAGCTTCCTCCCACTAACAACCACAGCGGGACCACTAACTAGCTGCCTTGTTTGGTAGCCTTGTGGAAGAGAAAGGAGTCAATTTGAGGCCCCGGGGGAAAGGGACGGGGAGGCTGTAGGGAGGAAGGGAAGCTAGAGGTAGCCATTGTAGCAATCACTCACCTTCCTTTCCCTTCTCTTCTATTCCCTTCTCTACCTATTACACAAAGGGTTTTTTTAGTGATGTATTCTGTTTGATTTATATTGTGATTTACTGAGTTTATTTTTAATTTTCCATTTCATCCGTCATTAGATTTTTGGATTTTTTTTCTTCTTTTCAGTTTTCCTCTTCTTCCTCCTCCTCCTCCTCCTCCTCCTCCTCCTCCTCCTCCTCCTCCTCCTCCTTCTCCCCCTTCTCAATATTGGCTATTTCCCTCCCATTTCCAGCCAGCACGTCGCCTCTGCTCTCTCTCTCTCTCTCTCTCTCTCTCTCTCTCTCTCTCTCTCTCTCTCTCTCTCTCTCTCTCTCTCTCTCTCTCTCTCTCTCTCTCTCTCTCTCTCTCTCTCTCTCTCTTTCTCGACTTTCCTTCCTTCCTTCCTTCCTTCCTTCTTTATACTTCCTATATTTTTTCTTGCATAATTCTCTTTCAAAAAAAAAAAAACTCCTTTAATTTTTTCGCCTCCAACTCTCTTTCAGGCGATACTGTTTCTTTTTCTTTTTCTTTCTTTCTTTCTCTCTTTCTTTCTCTTTTTTTCTTTCTTTCTTCTCTCTTTCAGTCAGAAATGTATCACAGTCATTATATTATATAGTTCATTATTCATAGCATTAAAGATTTCAATTCTCTCTCTCTCTCTCTCTCTCTCTCTCTCTCTCTCTCTCTCTCTCTCTCTCTCTCTCTCTCTCTCTCTCTCTCTCTCTCTCTCTCTCTCCCCCTCTCTCTCTCTTTTTCGCAGCTTATTATTCATTACGATCAAGTCTTTCTTCCTTTTTTCTCTTTTCATACACAAGAGAACCATTGACTCGACCTTTCTGCCTTCCTCCTCCTCCTCCTCCTCCTCCTCCTCCTCCTCCTCCTCTCCTCCTCCTCCTTCTACTCTATCATCTCTTGCGCTAACTTCTTCTAATCCAGTTTTATCTTATCTTTCTTTCTCTCATTCTCTTCCTCCTCCTCTTCCTCCTCATCTGTTCTTCCATTCTCCTCTCCTCCTCCTCCTTATGTCCTGCCTCCATCTTCTCTTCCATCTCTTTTTTATTCCTCCTTTCCTCCTCTTCTTCTTCCTCTTCCTCCTGCTCTTCCATCTCCTTCCTTTCCTCCTTCTCATCCTTCTCCTCCTCCTCCTCCTCCTCTCCTCCTCCTCCTCCTCCTCCTCCTCCTCCTCCTCCTCCTCCTCCTCCTCCTCCTCCTCCTCCTCCTCCTCCTCCTCCTCTTCCTCCTCCTCCCCCTTTTTATCCTCCTCCCCCTTTTCATCCTCCTCCATTCATGTATCGATCCTGATGCTGAAAAATGGTTCGGTTTGAATGCTGAATGGCGTTGAGAGAGAAAGAGAGTGAGAGAGAGAGAGAGAGAGAGAGAGAGAGAGAGAGGAGAGAGAGAGAGAGAGAGAGAGAGAGAGAGAGAGAGAGAGAGAGAGAGAGAGAGAGAGAGATATCTTTCAGTTAGTGCCACATTCATCACCGCCACAACTTGCAACATTAATATAAACTTATTCATATATTTTACATAAATCTTTACCATAATTTTTTTTTGCATTCATCCTCGCCTCGCAAAGAGAAAAAAAAGGAAACACGACCCTGAAATAAATACTCTTGAGAGAGACCAAAAAAAAACCAGGGAAAAAAAAACCAAAATGGATCATATATTATCTCTTGGAGCCTTGACCTGACCCACTCTCGGAAAAGGTGGCTGGCTGCCTGGTTATTTGGGGGAGGGAAAGGGTGGGTGGGTGGATGGGTGGGGTGTTGAGGATCAAGCTGGAGGGAGGGAGAGAGAGGGAGAGAGAGGGAGGTGTAAGAGGTAAGAAGTATAGAGCTTTTAGCCAAGGTCTCTCATTTTACGAACGCTGCAGCTGACGTTTCCTGGGCAACTTTGGCCTCGAGTGTATGAATGTATGAATGTATGATTGTATGAATGTATGAATCAATGGTTTAGACTTTAGAGAGAAAGGAAGATATGAATAGATAGTGAAATGCATCATGAACAAGTGTATATTTAATTGTAATTGTATATGTATAAATGGTTTGGAAAGAATGATAGAGATGTAAAGTTAAATAGAAATGTATTTTAAATATATGAATAGTTTGGAAAAAAAGGAAGATCAAAATTAATAATAAAATATATCAAAGTTCAAGTGTTTTATAAGTATAGTTAAAAAAAAGTATAAATAGTATAGGAAGAAACAAAGACGGAAGATAAAGAATAGATACTAAAATACATCCAATTCAAGAATATTTTCAATGTAGTTTCAAATCTGTTCTTGAATTTTGGAGTCATTTTTAGTGACAGGAAAGTTGAATGTAGAGAGTCATCAAATCCACATAAAACTATCACCTCCCGCGAGATATTGGTATTCATAAAAACATATATTGAAATCCTACTGACACGCACACACTTTACTTCCTGGTAAATATTCTATCTTAAGGGGTCTTTTCATACTCTCTCTCTCTCTCTCTCTCTCTCTCTCTCTCTCTCTCTCTCTCTCTCTCTCTCTCTCTCTCTCTCTCTCTCTCTCCTCTCTCTCTCTCTCTCTCTCTCTCTCTCTCTCTCTCTCTCTCTCTCTCTCTCTCTCTCTCTCTCTCTCTCTTTCTCTCTCTTTTTTTTCTCTCTCTCTCTCTCTCTCTCTCTCTCTCTCTCTCTCTCTCTCTCTCTCTCTCTTTCTTTCTTTCTTTCTCTCACCTTTAGTATGTGGGAGCATCGTATCCTCCTCGGGTTCTCACTTCTCAGCGGATAAAATTTTCGAGCCACGCTGCAGCTGACTGTCACTGCGTGCGTGAGGCAATAGGGGAGAGAGAGAGAGAGAGAGAGAGAGAGAGAGAGAGAGAGAGAGAGAGAGAGAGAGAGAGAGAGAGAGAGAGAGAGAGAGAGAGAGAGAGAGAAAAGAAAAAAAATTGATCCGCTTGCTTGAATTCCATCACGTTTCAAATCACGTTAGCATCAAAATATTTATATATATATATATATATATATATATATATATATATATATATATATATATATATATATATATATGTATAAATGGGTCGCGTGAAAACGGATATTCTGCCGTTTATAAATTGAATGAAACTGTCACCTATCAACAAGTGTCAGTGTGAGTGTGTGTGTGTGTATGTGTATGTGTATGTGTGTGTGTGTGTGTGTCTGTGTCTGTGTCTGTGTCTGTGTCTGTGTGTGTGTGTGTGTGTGTGTGTGTGTGTGTGTGTGTGTGTGTGTGTGTGTGTGTGTGTGTGTGTGTGTGTGTGTGTGTGTCGCTTATGAGCAATTACTTTGAAGTTAGGCAAATACATGTTAGTAATTCTGTGTTAAATCTATTGTATGTAATGTAATCTGATGATTTTCTCTCTCTCTCTCTCTCTCTCTCTCTCTCTCTCTCTCTCTCTCTCTCTCTCTCTCTCTCTCTCTCTCTCTCTCTCTCTCTCTCTCTCATTCCAGGCTATTAATTCATTCATCTATTCATTTCTACCTTCATCATCTTGAATTTTCTAGTTAATAATATAATATAATGAAAATCTTTGGCTAGAGTAATTAATATCTTTTTGATTCTTTGGTATTTAAGTGAACAATAATTATGGTTATTTGTCTGATATTGTTGTTTATATGGTAGGTGACTGCATTCTTTTTCCCCTTCTTAGATTATTTGTTTAAGAAGATTAATATATGATGTTGTTGATGCTCTTTTGTTTATTTCCATAGCACTTTTTTTTTCCTTCCTTATTTTTTTA
>JAPQNM010000002.1:13739373-13746873 GCA_029783475.1 Metacarcinus magister
CACACACACACACACACAGAGACACAGACACAGCACACACACACACACACACACACACACACACACACACACACACACAGTTTTGCTCGCGGCTTTGGTGTTAAATTTCTCTAGTTTCTGTGTATGTGTGTGTATGTGTGTGTGTGTGTGTGTGTGTGTGTGTGTGTGTGTGTGTGTGTGTGTGTGTGTGTGTGTGTGTGTGTGTGTGTGTGTGTGTAGATACGTGGTAGTGCGTACTGTCGATACCCAAGATAAAAGTACCAGCCTGTCCCAGCCACCTGACACGGGCTTGGGTTGGGTTAAGGGGGGAGGCAAGATTCAAGACTACTGGACCGGAAGGGGCTGCTACGAGTATACGAATTTCAAACACAAACTACAAACACATCCTCTGATTGCGTTTGTTAGATGCTTGATGTTTTGAGGATCTTATACTTGATTAGATTTTAGAGTGAAAGTTTACAGGTAAAGCCACACACACTGTTTCTCTCCCTCCTGTAGGCCTGTCAATAATCCATAACGGGATCCAGATTTATGTGCTGACGCTGCTGTCCTTGGGTGGTTGGAAGTATGACGGAGATGTCGCCAGAACAATATTCGGTTATCGTGTAAGAAACGACAAAATATAATGCCTTGGTTTTACTTGCTCCTCTGCTTTACATTACCTCCTACTGTTCTGTTTCTAATTCTAATGCTTCTAATAACAGCTTGGCATCCAGATTCTCGCACACACCTTGATGAAGTGCATGTCGAAAATAGTTCTCGACGGAATTAATAGAATGTTATGGAATGAAATTAACTTGCCTCACTGCATCGTTGGAGCGGTGTTGCAGATGCAGCAGCAACGTTAGCAACATTAATAGCAGCAGGAACGTTGGTGGAGATAATGATTACAGCGTCAGCAGAAACAACAACAACAACAGTAGTAACACCAGCAGCAGCAGTAGCAGCAGTAACAAAAACAGTATCGTAATCATTATCATCATCAACAGCAACTATAGCAACAACAACAGCAACATAAACAGCATCAACATCAACAACATCAACACTAACACCCGCCACACTATTATTTCATGGACAGACTCACCGATGTTTCGTAATTGTGAAGTTGGTGGCTCGTAGGTGTGGGACAGAATTTGTTCGTTAATAATGCATAATATTTTCATGTGTGTGTAGGTGTGTGGAAGGGTGTGGGTGAGTGTGGGTTGGTTAGCATGGGTGTGTGTGTGTGTGTATTTCAGAATATACTGTTATCTTCATGTAACTTGAATGTGTTTTATTTTTGTATGTTGCAGAACAAGGTACGTGACGAGACGAGGGAGGTGTTGTCGGAGGGTCAGAGGTGAGTGTTCAAAGGTCGCCGCCCTTCACACGTCAATGTCTTTTATCTCTCTCAAGGCAACTCTACCATTTTCAAACCAACCCACGTCATACGCAACCCACTATCAGTATTGTCTTCTCCTCCTCCTCCTCCTCCTCCTCCTCCTCCTCCTCCTCCTCCTCCTCCTCCTCCTCCATGTGTCCTAGTGTCCTCTCCTTGTCCTCCTTAACTCCTTTCCCTCTCATCAATATTAATGATGGTAATTATGATACTAATATTAATGATATTACTACCACTATTAATGCTGGAACTAATACTGTTTGTAATTCTTATTTCACTCTTCCTATACCTAGAGTTGAGATCAAATGTGTAACACAATATATTATTATCAACACAAACTTGATCACCGTCACCAACAAAGGTTTAAAATAAGCATTTAGATCCAGCGTCTTGATGGCTGTTTGACTGTGTTATCTCTGACTGTGTATACTTTTGATGGCATTTGATTTTTTGAATGTTTACTCCAGGTTAGGTTAAGTTAGGTTAGGTTAGGTTAGGTTAGGCTTAGGCTTAGGCCCTAGGATCAATTTGGTCTGATTCTCTCTTTTTGTGTGTGTGTGTGTGTGTGTGTGTGTGTGTGTGTGTGTGTGTGTGTGTGTGTGTGTGTGTGTGTGTGTGTGTGTGTGTGTGTGTGTGTGTGTGTGTGTTTGCATGATTATTACATTTTACCACAACATTTTTCCTTGCTTTATCAAGTTTTTTCTCGCACAACACTGAATACAGACTTTCCAGGTGTGGTCATTTATACACTGTGTCTGTGTCTATGTGTGTGTGTGTGTGTGTGTGTGTGTGTGTGTGTGTGTGCGTGTGTGCGTGTGTGTGTGTGCGTGTTGGTTACCTAGATGAAGCACAGTTAATCTTCTTGAGTCTGTGCTGCCGTTATTTCACTTATGTTTTCTAGTGGTGCCTCTTGAAGACCGGAGTCAACCTACGGTGTTCTGTATTCTGTGTTCTGCTTGAATGGAGTCGCAATCGAAGGTTCTGTGTCTGGGCGGCGTGCGGCTGATTAGTAAACTTATCACACTTACTAAATTTGTGTCCAGCCTCGAGACGTGACCTTGAAACTACTTGCGTTCACTACTATTTCCACACACCAGCCATTCCGTCACCGTTCCTCACACCGCGACCATAATGTTACGTCCACATAAACTTAAAAATACCATCATCAAAGCGGTAAAGGCGTGCCAATTTCTCTCCTTGCA
This sequence comes from Metacarcinus magister, assembly GCA_029783475.1. Taxonomy (NCBI): domain Eukaryota; kingdom Metazoa; phylum Arthropoda; class Malacostraca; order Decapoda; family Cancridae; genus Metacarcinus; species Metacarcinus magister. Next base: position 13,741,954 of record JAPQNM010000002.1, read on the forward strand.
ACATAGTATAACAATTGCGTGATGTATTTCGCAAGTGTTTATCTCCGTTTTATTATATCTTGTTTGGAGTTGTGTGCACAGGATAGTTTTTTTTTGTCTTTCCTCCTTTGCGACACAACAGGAAACCACGTTCAGTCCTCACACAGACTTGTTTACTTTCGTAGGAAGCTGTTATTTCTAACTAAACCCATTGTTTTTGTTGCTATTTTTTTTATATATTTAACCAGACCGTTTTCCGTCGTGTTGGTGTGTTGTTAATGTGACAAGCAGATTGTGTTCTAAATGTCAGCAGTATTAATATTTTTGTTGAGATATTAAGTTACTAAAATAAGTTAACTAGATTTGATTGTATTTTCTGAGGTAGTGAAATGACTCGTGGTGTATTGATGTATGTATGTATGAGTGTTAATAATTGTTGTATTTAATGTTGAACTTGAGCTTAAAAGTTTAGTTACATCTTGAGTTATTATTTTTTTTCAACATTCCACATTAACCAAGACACAGATACCATTATACAACTCATATATTTGAGGTTAAATATTCAACAACAAAAACATTATTATAACCTGATTATTATTATTTTTAAAGAAGTGACACGTCCCCGAGCTGCTTGTGACAGAACATTTTATTTAATTCTTACATAAAAATGGTATTACGTAAATGCCATTCACATATAGGGAGAAAAAAAAAATATTATATACACTGCCAATAGAAAACTTGCTAAATGAGTTAATTAAATTTGTTGTTGAGGCGTAGATTGTCCTTGTCGAAAAAATCCAAGATGGTGAAAAAACAGGAAGGTCTTGGTCTTGGTATAAAAAAATGAAGGAGTGAAGATACCAGTTAATTAAATCTTGTCTCCTTCAGGATAGTTTTATCGCTTTATTTTCATTATACTAAAGAATTATAGGTTTTTCTTTGGTTAAATTGATTCCCTTATCTAATGATCGTAAAACAGAGGTGTGGTTACCCAAACTCTGATAGTTGATGTTTTATACTTTACTCTTCGCAGTCATCATATCCTAATGGATTCTAATATAACTTATACTTTGATCTTTACACTGTCATTCGTGGTTTTTTTGTTTTGTTTTTAATATTGTAATAGAGGATTGTTTGTTTTGGAAATTACTCTGTGTTGTTCCTGACTGAAAACTTTTATCAACTTCACTTATTTTTCTTTTAACTCTATATTATTAATGTCTACGTACACATACAAAAAAGTTAATTAACAAGACAATCCTGTTCTGACAACTTTCAAATCTTTAACAACTGCTGAATTCCTATTACTCTCCTTCTTAGTAAACTCCAATTAGTAATTTTGTTTGTGTGTGTGTGTGTCAAGGTAACATTAATCTTGAATCAGAGGATTGCCACCTAATAATGTTTTGAGGCTTGACATGCGAGGCTAAACTGATATCCTTCCATTCTCTCTCTGCCTTGATAACTTCCTTCACTCCTTCCTTCCTTTCTTCTTTTACTCTCACCGTCCCACCACTTCCTAAATTCCTTCACTCCTTCCTTTCCTTCCTTTCTTTCCTTCAACCTTGCCATCTCACCACGTAGTCTCAGAACGTAAATAACTTCCTTCACTCCTCCACTCTTTTCTTCCTTCCTTCCTTCCATCATCTTGTGTGATAGATAAATATATAGTGTTTTCAGTCACCTCATGTTTGTTTCAACCATTACACTATACCCATTACAATTATATTCTCTTACTTTCTTTTCTTTTTTTTCTCTCGCAGTATTGGATGGCTCTCTAGTTCCCATTATCTCCCTATCATCACAATCCCCTTTGCGTGTCCCGTATCTTCCCTTCCCCTCGACGCTGCGCACGACACAATCTACCAATATTTTTCCCCAAGTCCAGGATCAGCAGGAGGAGGAGGAGGAGGAGGAGGAGGAGGACTGCTGCCTAGCTTATATTTTTGCCACATTAAGTTGAGTTTCTAAAAGCGATGTAGTAGTAATCCTCTTTTTTTTCATTATTAAGTTTACCCTTTATTCTCTTTTTTCTTTTTCACTTTCTCTGTTCCAATCTGTTTTTTTTTGGTCCTGTTTTTTTCATATACTTGTTTTCCTTTCGTTTTTTTTTTTCTCTTATGTTTTTCTTCTTAGTTTTCTTGATTATTATTATTTTTTCTTTCTTCACCCTCTTGTTTTCTTAAGTGGTTTTGCCTGAACCTTCTTCCTTCCTTCCTCTTCCTTCTTCCCTTCTTCCCTTCTATTCTTTTTCTTTTTCTTTTTAATCCTATACTTCTTCCTTTATTCTTCTATTCACCTGCTTCCCCCTTTTTCATATTTTTATCCCTTGTTCTTTCTATTTTATGTCGCTTCGTTTTCATATATTGTGATTTTTCTTCTCTCTATTTCTTTGCTTATATTTCTTTGTATAGGTTAGGTTAGGTTAGGTTAAGTTTGTCTGTCTGTTTATCTATCTGTATGTCTGTATGTTTGTCTCTCTGTCTGTCTGTCTGTCTGTCTTTCTGTTTGTTAGTTTGTCTGTCGGTTCATCTCTCTCTCTATCTATCTATCTATCTATCTATCTATCTATCTATCTATCTATTTTTTCCCTCCTGCCTTGCCTTGGGTTGAGTAATAATTTATCTTTAATTATTCTTAATGTCTTGGCTTTTTTACTCCTTGCTATTTTCTTTTCTTAAGTTTGCATTCTCTTTCTCTAAATTTTCTTTATGGTGCATTTTCTTTCAACTATTTCCTTTCTCTCTCTTTTTTTCTCTCAATTTTATCTCTCTCTCTCACTGTATTTTCTAATGGTGTGTGTGTGGGTGTGTGTGTGTGTGTGTGTGTGTGTGTGTGTGTGTGTGTGTGTGTGTGTGTGCGTGTGTGCGTGTGTTCCCTTTTTCATGTTTACTTTGTTATGTATTTATGTCATCTGGTTATTAGGGTCACGTTTTTATATAAGCTTTTTGTGTGGATGTGATTTATGATATATTCGTGAATTCTAGTTTATTTAATTATTTATTTGATTGCGTGTCGATGGCCCGTAGTGAGGTGGTCTCTGTTAAGTCTTCAATATTGTGTTACTTGTTTAGTTAATCTGCTATCTTTTTCTAGTCTAAATGTTTGTCTAATCTTCTATAAACGACTTTGGAGAAGAAAAATGTTGATGCGTGTATATAATTGATGATAAGCTAATAGCGTGATAATTATTTAAATGTTTTTGATCTTTTTTTATATACTAATATTTCTATAACATTGCATTATGGTTTAGAAAGCATATCCTCCCTCTTAGTACGAGTTGTCAAAATACATGTTTTCATTTATATTATTTATTTATTTTATTTATTTTTTACATGGACAAATATGTAGTAAAACCTCATTTCTACGTCCTTCTAAGCATCACCTGATATACTTTTCTGCCCTTGTGTCACTACTTGTTATCTATAAACGTACAGACATCTCCCTCTGCTGTTGCTTCTGCTGCTTTGACCTACTCACATACCTACTGAAGTGATGGGTGACATTAGAAAGAATGTGATCTTTTATATAATGCTTCAACCTTTAACGGTTTTTTCTAACGTTTAATTATTTCGGTATTTCATTCTTTTAACTGATGTATCTTTATTTGTTTCAACTTATATTCTCTTGCAATGATTTATTAAGTTTTATTTCATCTCTTTCGTTTAATAATTGTTTCTTCAGCACTTATCACGTTTCTTTTGCTCCCTTTCTCTATTCTTATCTTTATCTTCTATTAAGTTTACTTCAATTTATCATTCTTCATCTCAACATACATTCTCCATCACTTCATTTATCACTCTCCAAATGATTCTTTCTCCTCCCTCGCATACTTCACACTCGCAAGGGTAATGAATGCACTAATGACATATATCATCACCCTTTTATTTTCCACTTTCACACTCATCACTCTGTCATACACTTTCTTCATCTCCAGTACACTCTTAGTACATTTTTTCTTCAGTATTACTCTAACGCCTTATCTCCTTCCATCCACACAATGGTATACTCTCCTAGCATTACTTCCCTTTACACCTAGTCTCTTATGCGTATTATTATGTCTACCTTCCTCCGTTCCATCATACCTAGAAGCTCTTTTCTTTTATCAGTCATCGTGCCAACATTTATAGTGCAAACACATCTTCCCTTCCTTTTATCTCGCTGCCTCCAGACACACTTTTTTTTTCTTCTCTTTCTCTCTCTCCTACTACGTCTTACATTAACGTATTTTTCACCGGTGCCTTGTTTGCTAACGATGATTTAACGTAAGCTATCAAATTATTACTGTTTGATCCCGTCATGGTTTAATTGGTGAGGTTATGGGAGTAATTTCACATTTGCTACAAAACTTCTGGTGAGGTACAGTTTTGGTGGCTATTTATCCAGTCAATTTGGTGAAGCTGTGAATGTATGTATGTATGTATCTATAAAGCTTCAAGTAACAGTGTGATATATTTCTAGTTATATAAGTATGTGTGTCTGCCTGTATGTATGTCTGTCTGTCTTTGTGTGTGTTTGTCTGTGTATATATATAGAAAAAGAAGGAAAGATAGAAATAGCGCCAGAGAGAGTAGATAAAGGCTGCCCACACAGACCCTTTCCATCCCATCTAGGTGGTCAGGTCTGCTACTAAATCTTGAAGGTAAATGAAATCAAACCACAAAGAAGGCTTATATCCACGAATGAGAGAGCGAGAGAGAGAGAGAGAGAGAGAGAGAGAGAGAGAGAGAGAGAGAGAGAGAGAGAGAGAGAGAGAGAGAGAGAGTGAGAGAGTGAGAGTGAGAGTGAGAGAGAGTCTGAAATATTTAGCGTGACCTTCAAAATCCCCAGAGACACACCTTGACAGTACCCTCCTTAACCCTGAACGTAGCTCAGTCCAAAAAGAGAAAGGAAGGGAGGAGAAAAATTGTAGCTGTTCCCCTTAATAATAAGATAAAATAA
>JAPQNM010000002.1:13751873-13766873 GCA_029783475.1 Metacarcinus magister
CACGACCATGTTTTTTCATCTCCTACTCCTTTTCCTCTCCTCCTCCTCCTCCTCCTCCTCCTCCTCCTCCTCCTCCTCCTCCTCCTCCTCCTCCTCCTCCTCCTCCTCCTCCTCTTAATCCTATTGCCTCTAATTTGGTATGTTTCGTGGTGTTTAGTATAGTATTGATAATAATAATAATAATGATAATGATAATAATAGTAATCATAATATCGTGAAATACCACAATTTTGGCTTGAAGTAATAATAGTGGTTCCTTGTATTAAACATTGCCTCTTTTTTTTAATACCTTAGAAATCACAGGTAGCAAGGACGGACGAATGGGCAGTGAGCGACTGGGCGGGTGAGTGGGCGGCGAGTGGGCGGGTAAGTGGGTGGCAAGTGGGCGGGTGAGTGGGCGGGATGGCAAGTGAGTTTGTGCCAACTGTTGATAAATGTCGATTGGAGGATCAATAGTGAGGTGGACCGTTCTAATTTTAGGCCAAGCAACAACGCAGCTAACCGTAGTTCCTAAAGCGTCTCGTGTGAGGGGACGAGTACGCGAGGGGGGCGGGAAAGGCGTGGCGGGGCGGGATAGGAGGCAAGTGTAGGGATGGTAGGGACGGGTAGGAGGCAGGTGTAGGGATGGTAGGGACGGGATAGGAAAGTGGAATGTCTAGCTGCACCTGTCTATTATTGTGTATTAAATGGAGGAATCTGACTGCGTATGATTTTGGGTGTGAGCAAGTTATATGTCGTACGAGAGGCTGTTAGTGTGTGTGTGTGTGTGTGTGTGTGTGTGTGTGTGTGTGTGTGTGTGTGTGTGTGTGTGTGTGTGTGTGTGTGTGTGTGTGCGTGTGTGTGATGGGGGTGAGGGGGTGAAGTGCGTCATCAAGGTGGGAAGGAAGGAAGGAAGGAAGGAAGGAAGGAGGTGGGGTTAGGTGACGTGGAGAAGCTCTCATGCTCGACTGATGTTTATTTAATGAAAGTCCAGGATTCCCACATTCTTGGCTGAGAGCAACCTTTTTATAGACGTGAGTTGGATCAGGTAGTGGTGGTGGTGGTGGTGGTGGTGGTGGTGGTGGTGGTGGTGGTGTCGTGAATGAAATAACGTTGCTAAAAATACACCGGTAATTGCTGGTGGAACACATCCCGGTCACCTATTACCTGTTCACTATTGCACAAAGGACGCTTCAAACTTTCCCCCAATAATTTCTGTCTGACGCTCATTTGTTTTGAGTTTCAGGTGACGAGTTTTCTTTTTCTTTGTTTGTGTTTCTTCGCCACCACGTCCAATGTTTGTTTTTTGGTTTGGTGATTGTTATTATGTGATGCAGTCGTGTTGCGTTGACCAAGTGTGTGTCGGAGATGACTAACGTAGCGATCGCTGCGGGAATACCTTGACACACTGTACATAACGGCGGTGTTCACATGTTCACGTGCCGCAGCCCGGGATAGTTGGATGATTGAGTTAATTAATATTTTCACACATCGAACGAAACGCGAGGGTCAGGGCGCCGCTGGACTCCACGTGCACATCTGTATAAAGACGAAGCATCGATACACCAAGATAAAAATGATGATTCTCCTCCATGTATTGGTACTTCATTTTTTTGAAAATGTATGGACATTATTTTGAAACCTTATATAGTTTTACCTGTACAACATTTTTCTTTTTCAAAAACAATACTGTATCGAGTCAACCTGTGACCTGGAATCTTTGTTGCAGCACACACACACACACACACACACACACACACACACACACACACACACACACACACATACACACACACACACACACACACACACACACACACACACACACACACACACACACACACACACACATACACACACACATACACACACACACACACACACACACACACACACACACACACACACACACACACACACACACACACACACACACACACACACACACACACACACACACACACACACACACACACACACACATATCATCATTATAAATTCAGCTAGTACTGCAGTGCAGCTATTAATTATGAATATGATCCCTAGAATTATTTAGATTATTGTAGCAAAAATTATTTACTGTGGATAAGAGAATTGGTGTTTTGTAAAGATACACCGTCAGGAAGGAAGCTTTATCAACACATGATAGCATTTATAATAAGTTGAAAGGAAACCAATCGCATCATTGACCATCATTATCTTTGTTGCCGTCATTTTTATCAATGTTTTTATCATCAGTATCGTCATTGCTGCCATCATCATCATCATCATCATCATCATCATCATCATCATCATCATCATCATCATCATCATCATCATCATCATCATCATCATCAAACACACGGTAAGGGCATGCGGTGGTGATAATTACTGTTGGGCGCCGCGTGACATTTCCAGTTTAAATGTTAACGTAATGCTTTAACCAGTTTTAATTATGGGTTCAGTCAGCCAAAAGACTCCTTTGCACTTACGTTACCCCTGAAAAGCCTGCAAGTTTTCTCTGTATAGTAAAAGCTGCACGTTTATTATGAAGAAGGAAAAGTAGGTCACTGACGTGTATAGGATTCGTGAGACGATAGTCCTTGTGCTGGTATTCATAATCTTGTGAATTTAGCAGCTAGAGGTGAAACAATGTAGACGTGTTTATATTTTAGACCATGCTTTGGGTAGGATAAATATTAATATCATTAGTGACGAATTTCAACACCAGTATTTATTATCAATCTTCTCTAATGTTTGTTGTTTTTATTTCTTGATACTCCCTTCCCTTGCTAGCTTTCTAATAGCTTGTAACATCTCTAAAAAAAATCTCAAAAACAAAATTGAATGATGATGTTTTGGCCGCAACAGAAGTGGTCAATACGTCAACATGAGCATTGGTACCGAACAGTTCAAGGCCACTAAGAATCATACTGTTATAAACCATTGTATTTACCTCTTTATTTACTGTTGTGTGAGCTGACTTACCGCACCGTCCACCCGTCCCTTGCGACAGGCACGTATAGATGTAATGATCCCAGGAGAGGAGTGGAAATCGAACACATCTACGACCCAACAGTCATTCCAGGATTCCAAGGTCATGTTTGTTCCTATTCCCTGCCTGTCCGTGCTCCGTAGAATTTCTTTATTTGTTTTTTTTAAAGGACACGTGCGTTGGTATTTTATAATTTTATTGATGCTGTCCGGGGTATTGTGATTTGTACGTTTCAGTAAATTTAAATGGAACTTTGCTACCCTTTTTATGAGAGAGAGAGAGAGAGAGAGAGAGAGAGAGAGAGAGAGAGAGAGAGAGAGAGAGAGAGAGAGAGAGAGAGAGAGAGAGAGAGAGAGAGAGAGAGAGAGAGAGAGAGAGAGAAGAAAAAAGGAAATTAAATGTTGCATCCTTCCTTATAATTAATTAGTTTCTTCATTCCAACGTATAAGAGAGAGAAAAAATCGTAAAAAAATAAAACCTGTATCATTTTCTAACACATGATAATTATTTTCTTCATTTAAATATGAACATAAAAAAAAAAATATCTTACATAACACCTGATACAATTATAGATCTACCTGCTGTGACGTCATAATTCCTTGACCAATCACGGCCTTCATAAAAGAGTCAAGAGCTTAAAGCCGCAGTTTGATTGGTGGATGGGGGTGTCAGAGGCAGGTGGGAGGGGTGGAGTGGTGGAGGGGGCGTGGAGGCGGGGCTGTATTGGAGAGTTGGTATACGAAGGTGGTGATGTAAGAAAAAAATTGGTACATTCTTTAGAAATCAATAATACCAAGTAGCTTATGTCGCTAAAACGGAAGGAAGAAAATGTTATTCGGTGGTTTTTTTTTTTCTCTCTCTTTCTCTCTCTTTCTCTTTCTGTTACGTCATCACCGCTGTGTAATGGAACGCCAAGAATAGAATTAAGGGAATCTTATTTCGTGCCAAATTTGTCCTTAAGTGCTGTAACAGAGATGAGGACTATTGAATTTTTGTCTTTGTATTGTGCTCCTTCTGTTTATTTGTTTACCTCTCTCTCTCTCTCTCTCTCTCTCTCTCTCTCTCTCTCTCTCTCTCTCTCTCTCTCTCTCTCTCTCTCTCTCTCTCTCTCTCTCTCGAACTTACATCATGAAGGAGAGTGAATAGTTTTTTCTCCCTGACTCGAGTTTTCTTGAGGATGAGTTTTATCACGTACAAGAACAAGGTCGAGGACTGTTGTATGAATAACATTATCTTTATTCTTTTCTTTTCTTTTCATTCTTTGGTTTTTTTCTTCTTCTTTGCTTCATGTAGTGAGTTATTTTAATTCATTTTCGTTTTATACTTTTGTTGCGCTACATACCAAAGCTTTTTTTTGTGTGTGTGTGTGTGTGTGTGTATGTGTGTACTGAAACTATTTTTACATTGTACAAGAATTTCCGTTTGTGGGAGGATGGTGGAGGGAGGGAAGGGAAGGGAAGGGAAGGGAAGGGAAGGGGAGGGAGGGAAGGGATAAAGGGAAGGGAAGCTACCTGTATTAGTCTCTGTGGGACAAAACTGCTATTGTAATCCTTCCGTTTCTTCTACTTTAATTGAAGCTTTGTTGCGGGAGCCTGTTGGGGGCAGGGATTTTGGGGGTGGAGGGAGGGGGGCGTTTGTGTTTTGTGTGACTAGTGTGTAAAGATGTTTCCTCTCACGTGATCTTACTCCGAATATAAAAGAAAAATGTAACACACTTGCGCCAGACTAGAGTGTCATTGAGTTAGTATGTGAGAGAGAATGTTGCGTGTGGCTGTGAACACAAGGCAATGAAATGTAGGTTACTTACATGCATGGACATTCCTGTAAATACTATGTCATGACTGTTAAATAGATTATGTTTGATCTGGTTATCTCGAGTGAGTGGTGAAACTTTTCATGTCTAACTGCTGGTGATAATTGTCCTAGTGTCTATTAATTTAGATACAAGTTAAAATGTATTAATTAAGAATGCATCATATTACTTGTTTCTGCAGTCCTTGGTGCTCACGGTATCTGATGTGTTGCAGTCAGTGTGTGTGTGTCGTGTAGTTGGTGAAACATTCAAGTGGAAATTGGTTTTGAAATTAGTAATTTGGCTGCTTTCATTCGCCTCCCGTTCTTGAACTGCGCCACACCAAGCTGGAGTCATAAGTACTTTATGTTTTAATGTTTACCAGTTATAGAAGTCACTGTTTACACTTGGCTGGAATGTTGGAATTAAAAATGTTGATTAGTCTCAGAAATTTTTGCACCATAAGTGACAACTAATTTACCTGTTTATGGATCCGCTGGGCTTATTATAATTAATTCTTCAGGTACAAACAAGCAGGTCGTGGTTATATCCTGAGTACTCAATTCACAACTGTAACAACATTATTAGCTCATACTAGCGAGCAGTGTTGGGACACAATGGAATACTCGCTGGGAAGTGGAATGAAATATTAAACGAATCTGAATATATTTTATTGTCACTAAAAATACTGTTCCGACATAAATTTTGTGCATTTACATTCATCTCTATGGCATGTTGTAGTTACTGTAACATGCACATGCAGACAGATAACGTTAAGATCACAGCGAAACTAACACTTAAGTCTCTAATAACTGCTAGGTTGTCTATACAGGCTTTTATTTAACCCTTGGGAAAGTCTTGCACCGCCCATACTAATGATGATTGGCCCAGGGCGTAGGTTGCTTACTATATTTCCATCTACTTACTGCCATCAGCCAACCACCTCGTCTCCTTTTTTGTAGTGTGGGCGGCGCCAAGAAATCCCAAGAACTCCCACATATCACTAGAGAGGCTTCGGACCTCCCCTACGGAACACAACTACGTATGTCACATGGAACTACGAGATAGATTCACGATATCATATTCTCTTTGGGAAAACAATATATATATTATATATTTATATATTTTTTCTTAATGATAACTAAGAGTTTGTGAACTATGCACATACCAGTAACAGGTCTCCCTGTTTCTATAGTCTAGTCTTAGTTCAGGGTAATAGAAAACATCTCTGTATGGCTACACATTAAGACATCTAGTATTTTGATTCTGGCTGCCACACTTTGCAACCTTAAGTGAACCAAAAGGATGTACGGAGTGATGAGGTCACACGGGTTTCCTTTGGCCACTCTCAATACTCGTCCAGGAGAAGATCTAATGATGTGATGTCATTAGGTCTTGGTCGGGGGGAAGCCTCCCGTACTGAGCCGCAGTCCACCTTCGTTCACATGCGGAGAAAATATTTCCCCTTTGGAGGCCGAGCACCTGACTGCTCCTCGGATTGAAGCTACACTAATGATCGACGCCCAACTTGGCTACTTTATCGATCGTGGTCATTTCAATATGGCAGTACTCGGAGCTGAGGGCTGACCGGGGCTGGATTTCAGACGAGGGTGTGTCTTGGCCCGGACCTCGACCCACACACCTGGCCAGACCCTTACGACCACAACCTTTACCACAACAGCGGATGCGAGGGAGGCACCGGCGACACACAGCACAGTCAAGGCCGTAGTGGCTGAGGGTCTTGCGAAACGCCTTCCTAAAATCCCGGTTGAAGTAGGCGTAGATGATAGGGTTGAGAGTCGAGTTGAAGTACCCTGAAAGAAGCCGGTATTAAGACAAGTGGCATTGAGAAGAAGAAGAAGAGAAGAGGAAGAGAAGAGGAAGAGAAGAGAAATGAGGATGGCCACAATTGATTTGACTCTGATGGTGAGGGACAGAATAAAGATGGAGGGATTGAGAAAATTCTCTTTCTCTATTCATTCAGTAACCCTTTTGTGATCTCCCTTTGACTTGATTCATATTGATTCCACAAAGCAAAGAGTCAAAGCGGATATGATAACGTAAAAGGACACGGACGGAGAAAATAGATTTGAAAGATAGAGAAAAGAAGAAAGAAGAGAAGAGAAGAGAAGAGACTTACCAATCCAGAAGAGAAATGTAACGAGCCACTCTGGAACAGCACACGCGTCTCCACAGAGCGAGGACACGATGTACCAGGAGAAGAAGGGCATCCAACACAGCAGGAACACTGACACGATGATGCCGAGGGTCTTGGCAGCCTGGAGGAAGAGCGACGTTTTCATGAGTCCAAAAAAGAAAGAGGAAAGGAAACGAGGAAAGGGAGGGTAAGTTTGAAGGCTACGCACCAAATGAAAGGGCGAAGGAACATGGAGAAAGGGAGAGAGAGAAAGGAGAAAAAGAAAAATAATGGGGTAGATATGGTGAGCTTCTGGGAAAAAGTCTACGGAGCTAGTTACTCACATTTCACTTACTTTACATCGAGATTTTCACATTTTTCAGGGGAAGAAAATTCACTGTCTAAAGAACAATGTCTTGATAAAAGATAAAAAGGTGGTAAAGTATGAAAGATAAATTTAAAAACCGATATTCATAAATTCTGGGCCACAGGTAAATACACAAGACATAGTGTGTACCCATTTGTTTCTCTCTCTCTCTCTCTCTCTCTCTCTCTCTCTCTCTCTCTCTCTCTCTCTCTCTATCTATCTATCTATCTATCTATTTATCTATCTATCTATTTATCTATCTATCTATCTCTCTTTCTCTCAAGATAATCATAAGAAATAACAGAAAAAAACAAAGAGAGAGAGAGAGAGAGAGAAAAAAAAAGAGAGGGAGAGAAAAAAAAAGAGAGAGAGAATGAAGGGTCACGTTCCGTCCTCGCGTGCTTCACTAGAGTAGGATGAACGAGAAGAAGAGAGTAATTCACACACAACTCTTGGTAGAACTCAAGAAGACAGTGGGCGTGTTTATGTATAACCTGTTCTCTCCTTCCCTCACCCCCCCTTTACCTCCTTCCCCCCCTTTACCTCCTCCCCTCCTTCTACATCCCTCCCCCTCCTATACTTCTCTCACACACTATTTCTCTCTTTTTTTTTCCTTCTGCTTTGTCTTCTTGTTCATCATCATCTTCCCTCCATCCTTTCCTCCGATATCTGGATTCTTCCTCCTCCTTCTTCTTCCTCTTCCTTCCTGTTCGTTTTCATTTCCTCTTTACTTCGTCTTTCCTCCTTTCCTCTTACTCTTCTATCTACTTCTATCTCTCTCTCTGTTCTTCCTTTATTTAATTTTCTCTTTATTTGGGTTCAATACTGATTTTTTAATTTGTTTTTATCACATAGAAATCAATTATATCGTCCTCTCTTTTTTTTTTTCTCTCTCTCTCTCTCTCTCTCTCTCTCTCTCTCTCTCTCTCTCTCTCTCTCTCTCTCTCTCTCTCTCTCTCTCTCTCTCTCATAATCTCCCTTTTTAAAGCATGGTATGGAGGAAGGTGAAGGGGAGACTTTAAAGATTCACGGTATAGTGTTTATCCTGCTTTCAATATCTCCCTCTTATCTGCTCTAATCTTCACCTCTTTTCCAATTCATTTCAAAAGGTTTCATTTGGCTTAATACCTTTGTCTTTGAGCAACTTCATATGTATTATCTATGTTTGTGTCTCTCTCTCTCTCTCTCTCTCTCTCTCTCTCTCTCTCTCTCTCTCTCTCTCTCTCTCTCTCTTTCTCTTTCTCTCTTTCTTTCTTTCTTTCTCTCGTGTTTTCTTACTGTCATATATTTCTCCTTTTGAAGACAATCTCTTGAGAGCGCAGACGAGGCCTCCGACAGTCTATTGTTCGTTCGTCGCGCAGCACAAACTAGAGATCATTCTCAAACCGCCAATCTCGTTTTCAGAATAGGAAACAGTCTTTTCTTCGGTTTTAGGAGTCTTTTTATGTACCATTTTTCTTTTGAAGTCTTCACGTTTACTGTTTTCTTTCATGCCTTTCTTTATTTCATCCAAGTTTAGTTTATTGGGGCTTTTCAGTGCGTTACTTTACTCCTTCCGTGGTATTCAATAGATGTTCTTTTTTTTTACTTTCTCCTCAATAGCTGTTTATGTTTTGATGATGCTAGTGTGACGATGTAGTAACGTAAAGGTAGAAGGAAGTAAGAGCATGGATACTGAGGCTTTAATGTGGTGTGGTGTGAATGTACAATGTGTGGAACCAAGGATTTGATAAGGAGGTAGTAAGGATTAAGGAAATTTGGAGGAGAGAAATAGAGAGCCACAAAAAAGTAGTACAGTCTAACGTTTACCTGATTGTTTAGATAATTGAAAGATCTCTACCAGAAAGGATATAGTATAGATTGTCGCGTGGCATTAATGGGAGAGGTAGAGAGTGGCTATTGTAATGTTGTTGAAATGGTTGCTATGTAGGAGCAAGGAAGGCGCCATTACCTTTAACATGGTAGGTGAAGTACTGCATCTAATTTGTATTCGTGAGTGATGACGCTTTTCTGTGGTTATGGTATTGACATAAGCTTCCAGGTACTACATAACGTTGATCTGTTTCATAGTGCTAGAAAGGTACTAAATATTGACGTAGTTTTTTTTTATTGCAGAACACACACACACAAGCTGACTTTTACTCTGGCTGTAGTGCAGTAAGCTGCTCTACCTTCATCTGCTTCAAATTATAATCTGTATAATGGTGAAGTCAGGCGAATAGCAGTGGCCTTTTAAAATTACATAAAAGTGAGAGTTGCTACGTACGTGGTGCACATTCACCAATTTAAGTAATAAAGGAAGACAGTGAAGACACTCTGGAAAACATTAAGGATGATTTGCAGGACAGTTAATGTTTGCTGAAAGTGGTGTGTTTTCAGTGGCTACACTGGACTGTATCATTAGTATAAAGCCCTGAGGGGTTTTATTTATTCATTTTTGTGTTTGGTAAGTTTTTTGTTGACACAAAAGCACCGTGTGTTGTGTTGCGTAGGTGTGTGTGTTGTGGGTGTTTGTTTTACTTGTGATGAATAATTGATATCAAAGAACTATGAACCTCAGGTGTTGATGTTGTGGTTAAGTAAATAACAGTAATCATACTGAACAGCAATCAAAGTTAAGGTAAGAGGGAAAAAATAGCATTCTATCTCTCTCTCTCTCTCTCTCTCTATATCTCTATCTATATATATATATATATATATATATATATATATATATATATATATATATATATATATATATTTATGTATTTATATATCTACATATCATGCATTTATTTATAATATCGTCATTATTATTATTGTTATTGATATTATTTTTATTATTATTATTATTATTATTATTATTATTATTATTACATTCATTATTAATATTGTTATTATTATGATTAGTTTTGTTATTATTACACAATGAGGGACTGTTGAAGATACAAATACATAATATGAAAAATACCTTCCATAAGAACATAAGTAAAAACATTTGTTTTTTTGTGCATGGAGGAACCATTTTCTCTTCAGGTATTGCACGATTTTTATCTTGTTAATCGGATTACATATAAATATTCGTATTAGTTTGACTCGCTCGCCTGAATTTTGTTTCGGTGATCTGGTGTGGCCGAGCACCGAGCTTATATTACACACTAGTTGAACTGTTGCTGTATTCATGTCAGTTTTCATATTCTAATATTGAAGTAAATTCCTATACTCGATGATATTCCATTAATGGTTAATAATTTCATAAAGTTTTCTGATTTTCATACATTATTACCTTTATAACATTGATAACATTTACTGATAAGTTGCTAAGTTGATAAGTAGTGAAAGAAAGGATATTTTTTCATACCCAATCATACGTGAGTTTGAATCTTGCCTGACAATCAAAATATATTCCTCTCATGTTAGTGTTAAGTATTATCAGCCTTGTATGACACGTAAACTTAAGGGACTGTTGTAATATAAACAGTGTAGCGACCTTCTGTGCCTTAAAATGAGGATTAAAACAAAGATTTACAAGAACATTGCTGCTATACGACATTATTAACAAAACGAGAGAGAAAAGTTAGTATCACATTAAAGCTTTCTGCGAGGTAACTAACATCAACATTAAAACCAGATCACTTTAATATACCTTGAAATTCTAAAAGATGCAAAATTGCTCTGCACATTTACGTCACACATTTCTGTTGAGTGTTGCAGCATTAGTCCTTTAAGTGGAAAATCGTAAAAGGTAATATATCAAGTAGTTCACCTCACCTCACCTCACCTCTGTCAGCTGGTAAAGAGGTGGAAAACTAAATTCGCCGTGGTGTGTTGTGGTTCCCTGCGGTCACAATGCCATTTTGAACGCCTTGCATTATTTCTGACTACTAATGGGACTGTCAGACGTGTGTGTGGGTGTGTGTGTGGGTGGTGGTGGTGGTGGTGCTGCTGCTGCTGCCCTCCAGACCCGACCTAACCCGAACCGACCCGACCCGACCCCGCCTTCGCTGCGCCGGTGAAATTGTTTTATAATGAGCTCATGTTTTGTACGTGCAAAAACAAAACAAAAATAAAAAGAATGAAAATAACATGGAAGAGGTAAACATCTGAGTTTTATTTCTTTGTACTATTTTAATTCATTTTTTCTTCTCACTTGTAACTTCTTTTTTTTTCTCTTTTTTTTTAATGCGAGAAATGAGTGGGAGAGTAAACTTGAGATGACTCCAACATTATCTTAGTTAGTGACCCGCTTCAAACTTTACCCAACTCCACTTACTCACTCCCTCGCCTACTAACCTCGCCTCCTAACCTCACCTCCTAACCTTGCCTCCTAACCTCTCCTTCTCTATCCCGTACTGTCCTGTCTATTCAATCCTTCCTATCCCTCCTGTCTTTCCCTTCTGTCCTTCCCTCCATCTCCCATTCCCTGTCCACGTATCCCTTCCCTTATTAACTTCTGTCACATCCTCGCCTGAAATATGACTTCACACACACACACACACACACACACACACACACACACACACACACACACACACACACACACACACACACACACAGGAAGACAGGAATATATAAAGAAAGAAAACAGGAAGAAAGGCAAACAAAATGACAGATATAAAGAGAGGGAATTATCGTTTTCCTTTCCTTGATAAATAGACTTGTGGACAAACGAAAGATAAAGAGTCAGCAGAAGGGAAGAAGGAAAGTGTTGGGATGAAAGAGAAGGGAATGATAGTGTCAAAAGAAGGAAGGAATGATGGGCAGTCTTCTGAAGGGGAAGTGAGGAGGAGGAAAAGGAGGAGGAGGAAGAGGAAGAGGAGGAGGAGGAGGAGGAGGAGGCGGCTCGTCATGGCTTATCTTCACCATCGTCTATTACTTGCGGTGTAATGACTCTCTCTCTCTCTCTCTCTCTCTCTCTCTCTCTCTCTCTCTCTCTCTCTCTCTCTCTTTCTCTTTCTCTTTCTCTCTTTTTCTTGCTCTCTCTTTCTTTCTCTTATTCAATCTTTCTTCTAAATATAGACATGGAAGATCCTAATTTTGCAGTGGCTTCTCTTCCCTTGTTCCCTCCATTCTTCTTCCGTCTTCCTTCCTCCTTCCTTTCTTCGTCTTCCCTTCCTCCCTCCCTCCCTCCCTCCCTCCCTCCCTCCCTCCTTCCCTCCTTCCCTTCCTTCCTCCCTCCCTCCTCCCAGGTTCTAAAGTGAAGGAGAAGATCGATTTATTTTCCGACTGAAAGATTTCCAAATGGATTCTTGGAGCGAGAGAGAAACAAGCACTGAGAGAGAAAGAGGGAAAAAGTGAATGAGTGAGTGAGTGAGTGAGTGAGTGAGTGAGTGAGTGAGTGAGTGAGTGAGTGAGTGAGTAAAGAAGGGAGACGAGGAAGTAAGTGAAAGAGCGATAGAAGTAAGGAGGAAGTAAATGAAAGAGAGAGGAAGGAAGGGAGGAAGGAAAGAAAGGTAGGAGGGATGGAAGAAGTGAAGGAGGAAAGGTAAGAGGGAGGGAAGGTAGGAGAAAGATAGGGAGGGAGGGAGGGAACAAGTGTAGGAGGGAGGGAAGGTTGGATGGAGATAGGAAGGGAGGGAGGGAACAAGGGTAGAAGGGAGGGTAGGTAAGAGGGAGAGGATGGAAGCAAGGAGTAAGGGGAGTCATTTGAATAGCAGGAAAGGCAACAGGCAGACAGACAGCATTGTGGAGGTAATGAAACTGCGAATTAACTGTAAATTTGCATATTGAGAGATAGAGAGAGCGAGCGAGAGAGAGAGAGAGAGAGAGAGAGAGAGAGAGAGAGAGAGAGAGAGAGAGAGAGAGAGAGAGAGAGAGAGAGAGAGAGAGAGAGAGAGAGAGAGAGAGAGAGAAGAGAGAGAGAATAAAAAACAGATACAGACATCCAGACACATTTTTTCCCATCGTCACATTTTCCCCACTCACATTTCTTTCCCGTCACATTTCTTCCCCGTCACATATCTTTCTTTGCTCTGCCTACCCCCTCCCTCATTAAGGATCCTTCTGCTCTTCTTACTCCTTCCTCCTCCTTCCTACCTCCTCCTACCTACTCCTTCCTCCTCCCTCCTTACCTTCCCTCACTCTCCTTCTTGGTTCTGGTCTCAAATTCTTCGTCCGCGGTTTCAAATCAGTGTCGCAACTACCTCGACCCTTCCTAATGAGCCTTTGACTAATTGGGTCTAGAGAAGGAGAGAAATGGAGAGCCTAGAGGTAGAAAAATATATCCGAACGTACGGGTACAAAACGATTCTATTATTTGATAGTATTTCTGGATTTCTTTGTTTATTAATGGTTTCTATGGTTTCTAAAAATATATAAAATGTTTTCTGATAAATGTATAGACTTAGATTTCATTCAATAACAAACAAAATATTCTATAAACACTTTAAAAAAAAAAAATGTAAGGTAGGAAGGAAGGAAGGAAGACCGAACAGAAGAAAGAAACAAAGGAAGAAAGAAAAAAAAGAACGAAAAAAGGAAATGAGAAAGGAATGAATGAAGGAAGAAAGGAAATAAGGAAGGAAGGAAGGAAGGTAAAAAGGTAGGAAGGAAGGAAAGAAGAAAGGGAGGAAAGGAAAAAAAGAAGGAAGGCAGGAAGAAAGGAAGAACGGAAGGATTGAAGGAAGAAAAGAAGTAAGAAAAGAAGAAAGGAAGAAAAGAAGAATGGAAAGAAAGGAAGGAAGGAAGGAAAAGAAAAGAGGAAGGAAGGAGTGAAGTTCTAGTTTATAAGAATGATGATGGAATGCCACTACAACTATAAAAAACAAATGACTAATGGTGTTTATACTTTTTTTTTTTACGCAAATGGAGAAAGACGATACGACCTGCAAGACAAACAGTAAAAAATGAAAACCCATTCACTGTTTCCTACACAAACAAACAAACAAACAAACAAACAAACAAACACACACAGGAGATACAAGGAAGAACTCTCTCTCTAATTTACAGTCCAATTGAGTTTTTGACGTGAACTTATACTCTTCGCAGGGAAAGAATTAAGGAAAAAAAATAGTCCTACAGGCAGGTGGAAAATAGAGATGGAAAACAGATGGAAATTCAAAACATAAATTGAGAGAGAAGAAGAAAAATGGAAATCCAGGACACATGACATCTCTCTTACTTTCTCTCTGTCTCTCTGTCTCTATCTTTATCCTTGCAAACATAGTCACTCAATCTCTCTCTCTCTCTCTCTCTCTCTCTCTCTCTCTCTCTCTCTCTCTCTCTCTCTCTCTCTCTCTCTCTCTCTCTCTCTCTCTCTCTCTCTCTCTCTCTCTCTCTTTATACCTTTGCAACGATAGCTAGTCAACGTTTCTTTTTCAATTATATTTTATAGATTTTCATGTTCTTAGACTATTTAAGTGACATCCTTCTACTGGGGACTGAAGGGGACTGTCTTCTACTGGGGACTGAGGGGGACTGTCTTCTACTGGGGACTGAGGGGACTAACGTTTATTGGGGACTGATCATAGTGTCCTGTACTGAGAATGAGGGGACTTTTGTAATGGGGACTCAAGGACTAAGAACTCTGGGGACTCTTCTGTATTCATCTTTTTTCCTCCTCATCTTTATTGTCCTTCTCCTTTTCCTCCTCCTTCTCTTTCTACTCTTTCTTTTCTCTTTCTCCTCCTCCTCCTCCTCCTCCTCCTCCTCCTCCTCCTCCCATTCTTTCTACTGTTCCTCCTATTAATTCTGCGTTTCCTCCTCCTCCTCCTCCTCCTCCTCCTCCTCCTCCTCCTCCTCCTCCTCCTCCTCCTCCTCCTCCTCCTCCTCCT
>JAPQNM010000002.1:13776873-13791873 GCA_029783475.1 Metacarcinus magister
CCTACATTTTCATGCTACGTTGCTTGTATTTTAAGAGCAATAACTAACCAATAAATTCTATCACTCCCGTCCTCCTCATGAGCTCAGTATATTTAGAGTATTAGTATGCGTCAGCCTCCATGGCTCAAAGTGCCTTGTGTGTGCAGTGTTTGTGTTCTTATTGTTTAGAAGTGGTAGCCAGGCGTGTTGGGTCCGAAGTTTTGGAGTCTCGAAACGAATTTATGTTTCATAAAATTTTAAGATCTATTTTTTTGACTTAACTTTCTTATATGAAGGATAACTTACACGGCGAAGGTTTATATAATAATAATTATAATAATATTAATAATAATAATAATAATAATAATAATAATAATAATGATAATAATGTCAAAACAGCTTTTTTCGACTGTTAGTAAGTGGTTCATTAAAATGTGTTGTGTGTTCCCTTGCTTTGGTAATGTCAGCATGGACTCAGTGTTCCTGGTCCCCTCCTCTAGGTAAGGGTCACCTCGCTCAAACACCCTTCACACCGTCTGTCAGTCAGGGTTTCAGTGCATACATTGCCTCGAGGGAAGGAGTAGCCGGGGCAAACACCTTAGGTCAGTGCATCCTTGATCATTAATTGTAGCGGATTTGCAGCATATTCCCTTCAAGAATTTGCATTTTAAAGCGAGTTCAGTTTGTAATGAAGTTGTACACTAACACTCATCTCACACACTACTAGAATACATGCAATAATTATGTCAGTTTGTCTTGCCTGAATTCGTGTTGGAATACAGATCACATCAAGGCAAGACAGAATGATTCCTCCTGACTTAACTTTAATTTATTTGATGTGTTGAGGGGCGAGTGATGACATCATTACCGAACACAAGTATTGTGGAAGCTCTCTTGTTTGCTTCTTACATAATGTGATACTTGTTAAGTTTTGGTAAAGTGAGAGGAGGGAAAGTTGTTACTGGATCCCATATGTTCCCAAAACTTGTGAAACTATGAACACTTAAATGAGTGTTCTTAACTTAATGAAAGCTGAATACACAGTCTGCTATAACTAACTGCGTCTGTGAGAGGAAGTCTTTATATTTTCTTCTTTAGACACGTGTCGCTGAAGGTCGTTAGTGAAGTAATGTTTGTAGGGTGCGATGCCTCGTGTCTGATCCATCGAGCTAGTGTGAAGAGAGTGTTAGGTCAGCGGTGTGGTACAATTGACGTGAGGTTCTTTTCATCCTGAGCGATGGCTTCATTTGCTAAGTGCGGGTCCCGTGCCCTGTGCGCTGCGGGGCGGCTGGTGTTATGATAATGTAAGTCATGGAAAATTTATTCTCGTCTGCAAGAAAAGTGTTGTAATGATCTCACGGTGTAAAATTCTTTGTCTCTGCGGACTAATTTTGGGGTAAGACGAGCGACGGTGAGCGGTGAGGCTCGTCCGAAATACGATGAAGAATATTTTCAGGTCTGGAATATTTTGTACCTTGAAAAGAAAATTGCAAGGTAGCTGAGCGTCTCACGAACCTGCTCTGAATGCTCCCTTAATACATGGGAGTAAGATCAAAGATAGCCGCGTACATTCATGCAGTGATAACATCTTTACTGTGATCTGTATTTCAATGAGGTGAGTTTTCATGATGGAGGAGAGGCACGTGTTACCTTGAGTAGTAATGTACATACGTGTAGAGTTATACCTTATTGCCTTGCCTTGCCTTGCCTTGCCTTGCCTTGCCTTGCCTTGCCTTGCCTGGCCTGGCCTGGCCTTGCCTTGCCTTGCCTTGCCTTGCCTTGCCTTGCCTGGCCTGGCCTGGTCTTGCCTTGCCTTGCCTTGCTTTGCCTTGCCTTGCCTTGCCTTGCCTTGCCTTGCCTTGCCTTGCCTTGCCTTGCCTTGCCTTGCCTTGCCTTGCCTTGCCTTGCCTCCCCTCCCCGTGCGTTACTCCCGCTCCTTGTCTCTGTCCGTGGCTGCGACGTCTTTTCCAAGCCTCAAGGTGTGTGTTCACCTGTCCTTTTTTAATTAGTATCCTTCCCTCCTGATTTGTTAGTGTAAACGAGAAGGTTGTTGTGGTCTATTTTGGGTGTATTCTGTATATTATTCAGTTTGCTTTGTGACCCTTGGCTGGTCTTTGTGTGTTCATAAACGTGTGGTAATTGTTGACTTTCTGTACCTCGGGTTTCAGTATTTATTTTTTATTTTATTTGCCAACAACATATTATTTGTTTGTTTTTATCTGTCACACTCCAATGCGGCTAGTTTATTTTTTTCTTTCTATTTTCTTTAAACCAACATTTCGAGTTTTGTTTATTTCTTTCCCTCAATGTGTGTATCAGAATTGCAGTAAGTAATGTATTCCAATTTCTTGCCGATAAAACCTGTTTGCACTTTTCTATTCATCTATTTATATTTGTGAAATCATTTAATAACGATTCTAAAAAAAAGTAAAAGAATGAAAATCACATTGTTTTACACAGACACCGGCAGCCTTATATTTCATTACCCAGATCTCTTAATAATCTGTGTAATACCTCATCAATATCATGTTAATGGGACGTAAATTATAACATCTTTCTGACCCGTGACCCGTAACAACGATCGCACAGAACTGGGTGTAAGCACGGCATGTACTTCTATTTACAATCACCAATCCAAGTCTTGCCCAGTGCTGGTCCTCTTTAAAAATATAATCATGTTAATTAGATACAAAATAATAATAAGAAAATATAAACTCACAAGATTACAATTATCTTTTTTTAATCTACATTTCCGCAAATTTACAAAAAGGAAATGATGAAACAGTGAAAGCATGAAATTACCAAACTTCATTAACACTCCGTCATCTCCATTTTTAAGTAGAAAGTCGGAGTAAAACACGTCAGAACTTTCTTTTCTAAATATGAATTCTTCCGTCTTTTTTGTCAAGTGTTCTGTTTGGTGAGGTGGCAAGGCAGTCTTCTCACCCTCTGAACACGTGTCTCGGCCCAGCTGCCTTCGTGTCCTCGGCCTTCTCGCACTCCGACAACGACTGACACTCACCACCACCTGTCGTCAGCAAGTTTCCTATTGGTCGTTCCCAGCAAGGTGTCCGTTATTGAGAGGTGATGTTGGTCTGTGGGCGTGTGGGCGTCCTTTACAAATGACCACCGAAAGGAAAAAACTTAATTTGATATGGCCTTGAACTCTATATAATTCATTGGTATTGTAAACTATAAGGGGCAAATTTAGGTCACATGTAATAGTGCACATGTGAAAAAATATTGATTTATGTTGGAAATGTTTATGCTATTGCTTGTTTTCCTTTTTTGTGCTAATTTATAATATTTTCACGTATTGTCTTTTTGAGTTGATGCTTTTGTTTTGAGTGTTCTGTTCATTTTTTTACAACTTTTTATACCCGAACATTTAACTAGCGGCTGGTAGGGAGGGTGAGAGGAGCAGGCAGTGTTATGTTCGTATCGATATTGTTAAGATTGTTTCCTTAGTTTTAATAGTTAGTGTCTAAATCGTGAGAGTTGTTTTAGTGGTTGTTTTAACTTAATGATTCAAAAATATGATTCAAAATTGATATACAAATGACATATGTTAATTTCACGCGAGGAGCAGCACGTTACACACATTGTTCTGTCATCACAAGTACATTACAGAACATCACAACACATCACAGCACATTACAACACAGACCCAATAACATGTAGTGACAAATATTTTTTCGGATTCACTTAAAATTTTCCTACGAGAGAAGGGAAGCAACTGGTTTCGTAGAAGATTATTCCTTGAAAACAAAAAAACAAAAAGTGTGCTCGTAATACTAAACAAAAAATAAGAAGAAAAAGAGGAAGAAAGAACGATGATTAAAAAGAAAAAGAAGAAGTCAAAGAAGAAGATAAAGTCAAAACAGAAAAAGAAGATAGAAAAAAAGAAGAAAAAGAAAAAGAAGAAAAAGAAAAAGAAGAAAAAGAAAAAAGAAAAAGAAAAATATTTAAAAGAATATTAAGAAGAATTACGTATCCAACGATATGTGAGTGACTTCAAGAAACAGGAACACAGACAAAGATACTTGCAGCGTTCCGTGTGAGTGACTTTCTTCATTAACTTTGAGGCTCGCATCCCTGCCTCCACCACCACCACCACCACCACCACCACCACCACCACCACCACCACCACCACCACCACCACCACCACCACCACCACAACAGTTTATTTTTCTTTACAATGCAATTAGACTGACTAAGAGCTATGAAATAAATCCAACACTACCCCCCTTCTCCCTCCCTCCCTCCCTCCCTCCCTCTTCTCCCCCCTTCCCTCCCCGTAGCCCTTCCCCGCCCCCCCAAAAATGAAAAAAGTAATTCTGCGTAAAGAAACTAATTATTTACTTCGTAGATAGTCATTTGTCTCTTTCCTGTATTATTTTTTTTTATTTTCTTGTTTACAATAGCCATACCCAGATTTAAGTGTTTTATTTATTTATTTATTTTTTTTCTGACGTTGGTAATTCTTCTTCTTTTTTTCTGCATATGTTTTCTAGTTTGAAGCCAATGTTGTCCGCCTCGTGTCCAACTCCCTTCATTTTATTGTTGTTATTATTAGTGTTGTTACTATTATTTTTCCACATTATTATTATTATTATTATTATTATTATTATTATTATTATTATTATTATTTATTATTATTATTATCATTATTACTATTAATATTGTTTTTATTGTTTATTAATAGTATTTTGTGCCACTACCTCAACAATATTAATTTTTGCATATATCAAGAAGGTACTCTAACGACACACACACACACACACACACACACACACACACACACACACACACACACACACACACACACGTCCGTCCCATATATCCCGTCAAATACAGGCTCGAGGACTGGCCGTGGGAGATGAACGCTACCCATTTCAAACGTCGAGAGCTTATTCCTGCACAAAAAGGTCTGGCATTAGGAATGAATCCCGCCCCTTCCCTCCCCCATCCCCCCCCAACACCCACACCCCCCAAACACCCACCCGGCGCCGCCCACACCAAGGCTGTGCTACCACCGATACTCACAAGCTTTACCAACATAATATTTACTTAATTACTTTTCATCGTTGATGGTATCTTTCCTTTTCTATTAGCAGTTTCAATGTGTGTTTAGATAAGGCGGCGAGAAAACTGTTAATATTTTGTGTTACATTAAAGTGAAATATCAAACGCTCATTTAGAGGTAATCAAAGGTATCATATGGATATGAATATATATATATATATATATATATATATATATATATATATATATATATATATATATATAATTCAATGAAATACATAACATTAGAAATATTTTAAATGGATACATTCCTTTGATTAATAAGAAAACTTGTCTAATATCTATAACAGCGAAAAGAAACGAGATGTCCACCAGTGTGTTACATTGACGTGTGAGGAATTGTCATCCCAGCAATGGGTGGGTGTTTGCTACAATGGCAGAGAGAGAGAGAGAGAGAGAGAGAGAGAGAGAGAGAGAGAGAGAGAGAGAGAGAGAGAGAGAGAGAGAGAGAGAGAGAGAGAGAGAGAGAAAGAGAAACTGTATCTTGGTAATCAGGTTGCAGAAATGATGTTTGCAGTGACTGGAGATCTGCAATCATTAATGTTTTATCAAAATTAATGTCAGGCAACAGTACAGTTTTCACTTGTGATTTATCATTAATCTGCGAAGCATTGGGAATCACTCTCATAAATAAGGTAATCACTTACTAATGAACGATTCAAATAACTTATTCGACAGTGTTATTAAATGCACATTGAATGTTGCGTTATGTGAATATTAAACTGTTCAAATATTTCCTTTTATATTACCAGTTTTTTTTAATAAGTGTTCCCAATAACCGTGGTGTATAAATGTAGTGTATCATAGATGGTAATTATTGACCTTATTATGCTTTTTCTATAATAAGGAATGTGAGGAAGCTTTTGCATATGAAGGGAAATCTACATTTATATTCATCTATTTATTTCTCTCTATTTACTTATTTATTTATTTTAATTTGCAAGGAAAGTATGGATTGTATGCTATTTAGTTAGTGCTTCCTAACTTTTTCCTCTTTCAACATCTTTTTAAGTAACGCTGTATTCTTTTTGCAAGTATCGTGTCATTATTTGTTTTCGTTTTTATTACTATGCAAGACTGTGTTATGTGTTCTTTTCATTTGTGTTCATTTTTAATACCTTACAAGTCTGTGTTACATCTTTTTAAAATTCCGTTTTTTTTTCTTTTCGGCGCCGGTGTGTAAGTGCAATCAAATTAAAAGTGTAATGAGGCATCACAAAGGTCATGGTAAAGGTTACATTTTCTTTTAATTCCACAACATTCTTTTCTTTATTATAATCGTAAGAAACAGAAGTTTAAAACCGCTGCGTGTTGGGTACGTTCACCTAAGTGCTTTGTGTGGCGTCAGTGCTCGAGTGTATGTCGGAGGGGGAGGTTGTGTGTGTAGGAACGCTCTCCAAATGTTTGCTTTCCGATCACGTCAATGAAGAGTAAATACAAACATAATACCCAGGAAGAGCAAGACCTGTGATGCCAATCTGAGACACGCAATGCTTTTGTGTGTGTGTGTGTGTGTGTGTGTGTGTGTGTGTGTGTGTGTGTGTGGTGTGTGTGGTGCGTGCGTGTGCGTGTGTGTGTGTGTGTGTGTGTGTGTGTGTTCATTATAATTCTTTATTAATGATACTAAACTTGGAATCTTATGGTCATCATTCAAGTATTTTTGAGATATGATAAAACATCGAAATCAATATAAAAACCGTAGTAACGATAAAGAATAACGTAATTGTTAACATGTGATAAAAAGTCAGTCAGTGATCAGTTTACAGACTCACGTAGACTCATGCAGTTAGTTAGCTGGGTTCAGAATTTAGATTACGTCATTACCTAACAACTCAATCAGAAAACGCAAGGGAAGGGAAGTTTGGTGACCTTGCTATGAGAATCCTACCGTATCTGAGTGTTTGTTTCACCGTGTTAAGGACAAACATATGCTTGTGCCACTACTTCTCTCGCCAATCAAATTCCTTCTTAATTATTCGAAAAGTCATCTCATTTTCCTTAACGTTCCCTCGTCTCTGATTTCCGTTCAGTGACCTTAAGTTAATGGAATGAAAAATTAAAGAGAGAAATCCTGCACGAGCCTCGGGCAAATTCTTGGTATTCGAAGTCTCAGGTGATCGGTGGGACAACAGCGGGTGGGTGGGTGGGTAGGTGAAGGGGAGGTGCACTGGGTGAAGGGGAAGGAAGGAGTCGTCACTGGACAGACATACAGAGAGGGGAGACTTGACTGTGACTGGGGTCTTTTATTTATTTATTCATTTATTCATTCTTCTTTTTTATCTTCATTTTTTTATCTCTTTCTTTTTGACATCCCTGAGGTAAGGTTTGCAGCCCTGTGGAATGGGTGTCAGTTACTATGTATTCTTTTTTTTCCATATCATATTCTAGTTTCATTCTATATTCCCTTTTACTAGCAGCCTGACTACACACACACACACACACACGCACACGCACACGCACACACACACACACACACACACACACACACACACACACACACACACACACACACAGATGATGGCCACTCCACCCTGCCACTCGGACCAAACTCGAGTGGTTATTTTTAGAGACCTGCGACTTGACTTGGACTCGAGGGTAATTTGATGACTTCACTCGGAACTTGCTCCTTAAGACTCGCCACTTGCTTGAGATGCGTCCTGATTTTAGACTTGCAGGCACGGTTAAAATGTCTCACTTTTATTAGCAAAATATAAACTGATAATGATAGCAAGGGAAGTGAACGTGAATGCATAGAAGTGTGGGGTTTTTTTTTTTTGTTATGTATTCAATATATACTTGGATCCTCTTCCTTTTGAATTGTTAGGAAGGTATTAATTTTTGTGTATCAGTAAATATTGATAATTTATACATAATGAGCGTTAGAGGAAAGGCATTGATTATCTCTCAATGCCTCATATGGTTAAGATCAAGATAGTGGTTTACTGCCTCCCTTTTGTCTTCAAGTTGTAACACATATGAGTACATGACGCACGGAACACCTGTGCGCTGCAGTGTATTGGTGTGGCGTCCTTTGAAGGTCGCATTTTGTAATACTAAAACTATTGAAGAGTAATGTTAAGGTGTTGTGACTCAGATGAACACATGTCCGTTTGGCTATTTGATTCCACGAAACTAATTATGTTTGTGGTGAGGAAATATTACACACACACACACACACACACACGCACACGCACACGCACGCACACACACACACACACACGCACACGCACGCACACACACACACACACACACACACACACACACACACACACACACACACACACACACACACACACACACACACATACGGTGGATAAACATCATAAATGTTTCATACTGAAAACGAGTTGAATTTAGGGTCTCGGGAATATTATTGGTTTGGCTGGGCCACCCTTTATCCTGACCAGGTGGCAGCAGTGGCAGGTGCCAGACAAGGGCGTCTAACTTTGTGCCGTTCACAGGTGCAGTGAGGCGAAGGGTCTGAGGCTTCTCCTGCATGCAGGGAAAATGTTTGACGTTGCTTTTCAGCACTTGAAAGCCATTTGCCGTGGCTGTGTTCAAACTATTGCCACATTCAGGGAAAGTGTTGTGTAGACAGAAGGTAAATAAATTAAATATCACTTCCAAGAAGACTGTTGATTGCACATTTGTTATGCTTCACTATTATCACACTACACGCGTTCTCGGTTACAATACTTCAGCGTGTATTTTATATATATATATATATATATATATATATATATATATATATATATATATATATATATATATATTGACGGTGGTGCCGCCATATTGGTATTGTACCTACTGGTGCTCGGTGCGCACCGCTTCCTCCAACAAAGCTGACATCTAACACCATCTTGGGTGAGCAGCGAACACCCAGATAACATTGGTCCACACTGTCACGGTTGGCAGGTAGACAGGTGCTATGCATAGCCAAGGGAAGGTATATGTGCGTACCTATGAGCAGCGACCTGCCTTCTGGAGCACAGAATGAATAACTCACAAAGAGCTTAAAGGCTCACCAGATAGAGATTGGCAACACGACGCAACTTTGATACAGATTAATAACTTGTGTTTCGTTTCCTTGATCTTCACTCCCACACCTAAGAAATGAGTTATTTGTTCCCCTCGCGGGACACAATTGTTTGAGTGTTTCTGGCTGTGAATAAGAGGACGCGACCACCGCTGGGACGAGGGACGAGCAAGTGTGTGTTAACCAAGGAAGGAGGTAGTCATGTTAGGAAGAAATAATGCAATTGAAGAAATAATGGAATTGAAACGAGATGGCGCTGCATTTCTAAAAGAGAACACTTAAATTAAACCATAGGAATACCGTGTATGTTATTGAATCGTACATGTGTTGTGTGCGTGTTTGTAAGAAGTAAACATTTGGTAAGTAGGTGCGGTGGATGTTAGTGCACATTCCTATCATCAACTCTCTTTCTCTCACGTAATTGGTGATACAGTTCATGCCTTTTTGATGACTTTCCCGGTGCCTCTGTTTTATGTCTTGTCTTTATTTCGTCATTATCTCAAACGTAAACATTCAATTCCATTTGCTAAGTGCATTTTTCACTCGGTGCACTTAATTTCTCATCTTACTTGTACGTCTCCGAGTAGAATGTTGTTGTTTTTGCATCTCCTATTCCAGAAAAATGAAGTATTATATATATATCTTTCTTTTAGTGTGTGAATTAGATGTTTGCCACTTTGTCCCACTTGAAATATAAGTAACAAAAGACCAACGAAGGTGAATACAGAACAGTGTATTGTATTCCTGGAGTCTATGCCGTGACAACAATAGGTAGAATCATCATAGTCTACGATTTTAGCTTAACTTTGAATCACCTAATTGGTATTTATTCATTTAAGGTGATTTTATAATTATATCAAAATGTGACACGTATGGTAGGATTTTTTTGGTCATTATTCTAGTCTTAATACAGTTAAATAAAGAAAAAAGTAGTAGGTAGATAAGGTACGTGTGTTTACCTTGCATTCTTCCTCTCGTTTAGTCCTTCTTTATGTGTTGAAGCTTTTGTTCGTTAGGTTAATGTTTATCATTTTTATTCTGGTCTTTAAGCAGAATTTAGTAGGTATTTAAGCTTACCTGTTTCCTCTCGTTTGTTCCTTCCCACTTACTCTTTCTTTCTTAATGTGTTCAGGTCTTGTTAGTTAAATTATCTTAGTATTCGCCAAAATTTTCCACCTAACTAATTGCTATCCCCAAACAATTATTCTTTCCCCTCCAGTGCAGAAAAATGTGTTTTATTTACGTTGAATTCATTGCACGGTTTAATGGAGATTTTTATTTACCAAGGAGAAGAAGAAAAGAAGGTCAGTCATGTGTGAATTTCTTTTATCATTTTTATTTTATTTGGTCTTTGAATTATGAAAAAACTTGTGTGTGTGTGTGTGTGTGTGTGTGTGTGTGTGTGTGTGTGTGTGTGTGTGTGTGTGTGTGTGTGTGTGTGTGTGTGTGTGTGTGTGTGTGTGTGTGTGTGTGTGTGTGTGTGTGTGTGTGTGTGTGTGTGTGTGTGTGTGTGTGTGCGTGCGTGTGCTTGCGTGCCTGTGTGTGTGTGTGTGTGTGTACGAGGTTCATTCATTCATTCATTCTCTCTCTCTCTCTCTCTCTCTCTCTCTCTCTCTCTCTCTCTCTCTCTCTCTCTCTCTCTCTCTCTCTCTCTCTCTCTCTCGCTCTCTCGCTCTTTCTCCCTTCCTTTCGATCACCTCTTCCTCCCTCATCAGGACGTTATAAAGGAAAGTGATGACGAAGTATTATTGTCTAACGAACAATAATAAAACTGCTAACCTCGACTCAACCCCATTCTCTCTTTCTCTCTCTCTTCTCTCTCTCTCTCTCTTTCTCTCTCTCTCTCTCTCTCTCTCTCTCTCTCTCTCTCTCTCTCTCTCTCTCTCTCTCTCTCTCTTTCTCTTAAAAATCAGTGAAGTGATAAGGTTTAATTGTAACTTAAACACTTACAAGTTATCTTCAAGTTATCTATACAGTGCTTGTGAACGTCTCAGTCGAGGATTTTGTTACTTGTTTTGCTTGTAAAAATATGATCTTCCCTTCATCAGTGTTAATTAAGGATGCAAGAATGTAATTAGACAATCCTGCCGCTTACGTAGTTTATTTTCAAGAGGATAAAGAAACCTGATAGATGACACAAGAGGAAATTATTGACATTTTCCATCTTTCTGTTGTAGATTAGAAAGATAAAGTAGAAATTGAAAAAGAATGTGGTGAGTATTAGGTGCCTTTTTTTTTTTTATTCAAGATAGAAAATTGAATATGCGTAGATTAGGTGACTATAATTTTGTATTGAAATAGATGAGTAATGTCAGTCATGTTTCATTGTCTTTCGATCCGTGTGTAATAATGTTTCGCGCATGTTCATTAAGCACCGGTAAATTTTTTCTTTATTTTCTACTCCTGATATCAAACATTATTTTGCATATGAGGTTTTTGAAATAAATATTTGAGAATCAATTGCCGATCAACATTGTATATAAACATTTAAAATAATTTATAAAAGATCTATACTCGTTTGCGTTATAATATCACTATATCGTAATACAACAACAACACTTTTGAATATTAATATGCAATAGTGTGGTAATCGTATGTTGCATGACTAATATTTCACAAACTTCCTGCAACATTAGAACTGTTTGTATAAAATGTAAATATGAAGTTGGTTCCTATCATATTGCAATCAAATTATGCAAATGAAATAGAGTTCACTTAAATCTTCTTTACAACGCAATGGTAGATCCAACTCTGGTAGGGATTTGAAAAACACAACACCAAGGAGTGAAGAAAAAACAAACACCATATGTGGATTCAATATTGTTTTGAAAATTCACATTATTATATTACTTCATCACCACTACCATATTTCAGTGTTGAAATTATAAACGGAGGACAACATTTTCTACGAGACAATCAATGGATTATACACAGTGAATTAGCGGCTGAAAGGTAGATAGGTCATGGTGCAATTTTACATTTTACGCCCAGCATATTTTCATTGACTCTGATTTCATTGAGAGAAAACTTCCACCCACATCTTTAAAATCAAAGAGAGGGAAAAAAAAACATCTATTTTTTTTTATATATGAAATGCCAGAAATAAAAATTGAAGTACCGTGAATTGGCAAAACTGAAGGATTGCTTAATGATTATTTTTTTTGCTTGTTATTTTTTTTGCAAGCACGTGAATGGGTTGGAAAGATTCAGGTTCAAAACAACTATAAAAAAGCGTTAATAGCAAGTTATGATGAGGCCTTTGAAGCTCCTCATTATCGTATGTAATGTTATGTTTTAATACTAGAAAAAAGATAGCTACTACTACTACTACTACTACTACTACTACTACTACTACTACTACTAATAATACTAATAATAATAATAATAATAATAATAATAATAATAATAATAACAACAGTAATGATAATAATAATATAATATAAAATGTACCTGAATTAAAACTGCTCAGCCTCACTATAAAAAAGAAATCTTAATACACGTGCGCAGGCAAACAAAACAGAGTCGCCTCACACAGGCTCTGAACACCTGCGTCTAATGAGGGTGATGTCGCTGCCTCGTTGACGTCCTTTATTAGCGGAGTTGAAGCGTGTGTGTGTGTCTGTGTGTCTGTGTGTGTGTGTGTGTGTGTGTGTGTGTGTGTGTGTGTGTGTGTGTGTGTGTGTGTGTGTGTGTGTGTGCGTGTGTCTGGCGAGAACCATCATGTGTTGAGGGGTATTTGTAATTATTATTTGTAATTATTTTAAAATTATGTTGGCAAATGAGAACCAGAATCTGTGAAGAACGCAGGAAAGTTCAAGTTATAATACTTTCAAAAAGATCAATGTTCTCCACTAAATGTAAAAGGATGAAATAACTTGCTTTACTATTTCCGTTCCATTTATATAAACCTTAAAAAACTGGGTCATGGGGTCATGTTGTAAATTATAGTTTTTCGGGGAAGCCATTGCTGTCTCGCCAAGGTCAATTTTCTTTTAAACTGTCTGTCTTTATCTCTACCACGGTCAAGGGAACTGGCGGAGAAACAACCTTATCCCTTTAGCTAGCTGTGATAGCAACACACACACACACACACACACACACACACACACACACACACACACACACACACACACACACACACACACACACACAAACACACCAGTATTTTGTGAGTCAGTTTCTTAAGTAATGGTTTTGACCCTGGCTTCCTTTCCCACAATTCCTTGCCTCCTTCCCCTCCTCCGTCTCACCCCATCTTTCCTAATACTAAATGGTTATCCCGCATACCACTTCTGAACCTTTCTGAGACACCAACGACCCCGGTAACCCTTGTGTAACTTAGTTTAATATCACCTTAAAACGATCACAACTTTCTAATTGCTGTCATTAAAGTACCTGCTGGGTTTAAGTACCTGCTGTTTTTTTTTATATTACTAATGAAGGGAGCAATTTGATAGGTGATTTAAGATTTGTTTTTTATCCGTAGTTAATTCAGGTGAAGACTAGCTCAGGTAATCAATGTATGTGTTTGTTTTAGACAGGTGAAGGATGGGAATTAATAAACAGGTACATATCGGAGAATTTTTTTTAGTTATAGTGATGTTTTTTTATATTTTGTATTTCCATTTTATTTTTATTTTCACCCAAAGTGTAGCCAATCAGGAGTACAGGTAAAGAACAGGTAAACAGGGTAGTGTGAAACCAAGGGAACAGACGTAGTAGTAGTAGTAGTAGTAGTAGTAGTAGTAGTAGTAGTAGTAGTAGTAGTAGTAGTAGTAGCTGTGAACGTTAGATAATACTACTATACGAAATTTATGAACCGATGACTTCTAGTGTGTGTGTGTTTCTCTATGTGTATGTATTTGTATCTGTATGTGTATGTGTATGTACGTATACAAATCCTTCTTTAGCCTGAAATACTCTATGTAGGATTAGTACTTGGTGTGTAGTGTGTACGTGAAGGCCTGGGAGGAGGAAGCTGTCATGTCGTGTGCGTGCGTGTGCGTTTGCGTGCGTGCGTGTGTGTGTGTGTGTGTGTGTGTGTGTGTGTGTGTGTGTGTGTGTGTGTGTGTGTGTGTGTGTGTGTATGTGTGTAAAGCGAAGGGAATCCACAGCTCAGGCCCAGCTCGACACAGCTTCCCAGTCGGTGTTTGCTGGACGCCGGATTAGACCCTCGCACACAGCCTCCATTTGAGATTCAAGTCCTGTTCAATCCCACTCGTGATCCAGGGAAGCTTTTTGTCCGAGCCGTTTAAGAAAAGGAGTTAAGGAGGGATAGGGAAGAGAGGAGAGGAGACTAAGGTAGGGATGAATGGGAGGAAGGTGGGATGCAAAAGGAGGTGGTATGTGTGCTTGGGATGGGATGAAGATAGTGGATGGCTGGGTGACGGCTGGGTGGGTGAGTAGGTGTGTGTGTGGGTGGTGGGTGACTGGTGGGTGTGGTGGAGTGTCATGAAGCCTCTGGGAAAAGATTGTAATCGGATGTTGATGTATGCTAATCCAAGGGAGGAAGCTTGTACGAATGTTTTTTTTTTTTTTTTAAAGGGTTTCCGGTGTATATATTGATTAAATAGTCGGTTATTTGATGTATTTAATTTTGTATTAGACCATTTGTTCTACCACACACAAACCTAACTATCTTTACTAACTACCACACACTAACCTAACTACCTTACTAACTACCACACACCCAGAGTAGCAGGTGGAGGCAGGTAACCATGGCAACCAGAAACACACAACACAATGGACCTGATTCCTAGAGCAGAGGATGAAGAATTCTCCGTAGGATCATAATTATGTAAAGGAGACGGGGATAAGCAGAGTGGTTACGCGCCTTAGCCTTAGAAAGAATGGAAATTGTGATATTAGGGAGCATCTCATTATAGAATTTAGTAGATGTA
>JAPQNM010000002.1:13796873-13821873 GCA_029783475.1 Metacarcinus magister
GAGAGAGAGAGAGAGAGAGAGAGAGAGAGAGAGAGAAAGAGAGAAAGAGAGAAAGAGAGAGAGAAGGGGAATAGAGGATTAGCTTCTTTAGAGAGAATGAATTGGAGTGAGGGAAGGAGTGGAGTGAAGTGAAAATGAATAGGAAATATATTAGAGAAAGCATCAAATGGTAAGAAAGAAAGAAAGAAAGAAAGGACATAGAGTAAGTAATTAAATAAGGAAGGAAGGAAGGAAGGAAGGAAGGAAGGAAGGAAGGATGTGAGAGAGAGGGAGATAAAGACAGGAATAAATAAAATAAAAAGACGAAGGAAGAACTACACAAGAACATAAATAATACAAAACGTAAAATAAAGGAGAGGATGAAGAAAAATGGATAATAGCTTAAGTATATAAAGAGATAGTGGAGAGAGAGGGAGGAGGAGGGAGGGAAGAAGGGAGGAAGATAAGGAGACGTGTTAATAGAGGAGGTGAAGGTGAAAATGGGGGTGTTAGGGAGGGCTGGGGAAGATTGGGGAGGGTTAGGGAGGGTTTGGGAAGGGTTGGGGAGGGTTGGGGAAGGGTTGGGGAGGGTTGGGGAGGGTTGGGGAGGGTTGGGGAAGGTTGGGGAGGGTTTGGTGGGTTGGGGAAGGGTTGGTGTGGGTTGGGGAGGGTTGGGGAAGGTTGGGGAAGGGATGGGGTGTTGAAGCTCCTTAGAAGACCATCAGGAGGAAGCAAAGGGCGCCTCTGACAGCGTGATGTGCCCATTTAGCTGCACTTACTACGTTAAATGAGGTGGGATGAGGCGGAGTGACTAGGGAGAGGTGGAAGGGGAAGGGGAGGAAAGGGGGAGGGAAGGGAGGTGTAGGGGGAGGAAGGCTGTGATGGGGTAGGTGCAAGGTGGTGGAATGGGGAGGGTAGAGGAGGAAGATGAGGACGTGGAGGAGAATTACATAGGATTACATAAGAAGAGCAGTTATTAGGAGAGCTGTTTGTATATAACGATGGTATTTGCTGAGCTATAATAGGAGGAGGAGGAGGCAGAGGAAGAGGAGGAGGAGGAGGAGGAGGAGGAAGAGGAGGAGGAGAAATTAATGTGATAACTGAGGAGGAAACACGATAATTAGACACAGTATAGTGATGGTAAAGAGAGGGAAGGATTGGGGTAAGAAGGGGAAGAGTGTGTGTGTGGTGTGTGTGTGTGTGTGTGTGTGTGTGTGTGTGGGTGTGTGTGTGTGTGGGTGTGGGTGTGGGTGTGGGTGTGTGAGGGAGAGAGAGAGAGTTAAAGGGTAATATATACACTCGAAAGGGTGTTGAAATTAGGTTATGGATGAGACAAAGTGTAACACCACCCTCGCCTCCTCTCTTCTTTACCCCTAATCCTGTGTACTAGTGTTTTATTTACCATACTATCCCATCCATGTCTCTCTCTCTAGTTTGTTTGGTGGGTAGATTTCCAGTTTCTTTATGACATTTATCTTGTTTTTCCATCCAGCCCCTCCCTTCCTTCCTTCCTTCCTTCCAGCACCTCCACACCTTCCATCTATCCTGCTGCCTTGTTTTCCCCCCAGAGGTTCAGTAATCTTATTTGATACAGGATTAATTCTGTACGTAGTTTCATCACTAAATCACCGCCAAGTTAAACCGGTTATCTCATCTGCTTCTTCGTGTTCTTCTCATCCTTCTTCTTCTTCTTCTTCTTCTTCTTCTTCTCCTTCTTCTTCTTCTTCTTCTTCTTTTTTTTCTTTCTTCTTCTTCTTGGAAAGCCACGTATCATTCTCACTTCTATGTATCCCTCTCTCCCTCCCTCCTTCCCTCCCTCCATCCCTCCCTCCTTCCCTACTTCCCTCCCTCCCTCCCTCCCTCCCTCTGAAGAACACTCTGGAGGAAGGGAGGAAGAATGTTAATTATCAAAGTTTGGCTCAAAAGAATGAATAGAAAGTTTTATAAATTGTTCCCCCAGAAAAAAAAAGAGAGAGAGAGAGAGAATAAATCATCTGTTTCTTAAAATACAAGGAGGGGGAAAAATATATATTGAAGTTTACTGTATACACGCAACATATGTTTTTTTTTCTTTCTCTTTTTTTTCTCTATCTTTTTTTCCCTCTCTCTTTTTCTCCCCCAATATGGTGGTGTGTGGCACTGCGCAAGGATGACTGTCACTTATTTTTGTTGTAGTATTCTTGGTCTTGTTGGAGAGTAAGAGAGAGAGAGAGAGAGAGAGAGAGAGAGAGAGAGAGAGAGAGAGAGAGAGAGAGAGAGAGAGAGAGAGAGAGAGAGAGAGAGAGAGAGAGAGAAAGATAAGTAGGTATTCAGAGAGCTGCTGGAGACATCTCATACAAAAGGATTCTTCACATACATGAAAAAAACCCTCAAAATCTCTCTCTCTCTCTCTCTCTCTCTCTCTCTCTCTCTCTCTCCTCTCTCTCTCTCTCTCCTCTCTCTCTTTCTCTTGTATATAATGTAATTCATAGCTTCCCCCTCAAACAAAAAATGACCCGTAGATAAGAAAGATAAGGAAGAAAACGTAATCCTCCCTTAGTCTTCAGAGGGGAAACTTTAATGACTTTGGGACTTGCCTTTCTACCCTCTCTCCCCTATCTGTAGCAACTTTCTTGTAACAAATTTAATGAGTGATGAATTATGAAGGTCAAAATCAGGGTCTTTAGAAAATTTCCTTCGACCACATGTGTGAGGGAGGGAGGGAGGGAAGGGAAGGAGAGGAGGAGGGAAGGGGAAGAGAGGGGGAAAGAAGGGGAGGGAGAGAGGGGGATAGGAGGAGAGGAAAGGATTAGGTGGGGTTAATATGCATAGATGACAGTTATGTGTCCTGAATTACATATATACAAAACACACACACACACACACACACACACACACACACACACACACACACACACACACACACACACACACACACACACACACACAGAACAGCACCAGCACCAGTATAGAAGGAAAAAAAATCTCAATGTTATTTGGGTTGAGTGGCGAAGTGGAGGTTGTCCTAATGGGTGCTGCGTGTTGCTGTAACCTGGTTAAGGCGCCCTAAAACCAGGTCAAAGGTCACGGGCGGTGGGTTAGGAAGGTCATGTGAGAGAGGAGGTCACAGGTGGTGGGTTGGGAGGGTCATGTGGGGGAGGAGGTTACGGGAAGCCAGTCAGGTCAGTGGTAGGTTGCATTATGGGTAAGTTTATAGATGGTTATGAGTGTGTTAGTGTGTGTGTTTGTGTTGTGTTGTGTTGTGTTGTGTTATGTTGTGTTGCTTCTATGTATATATGTTTACATCTGTTTTTTTTCTATGGGATTGTGTATAAGTTGTGTATAATGTTTACTGAATTTTTTGTTATTGTAGAGAATGTAGACCGTCCGTGTGAATATTGCATGCATACGTATACTAAAAAGTTTGTATGATTGCGACGCGCGATTACTATATGGAAATAGACACACACACACACACACACACACACACACACACACACACACACACACACACACACACACACACACACACACACCACTAGCATCCATCGCCTTAGGATCCCGTACACAGGTGCATGACAGGTAAAATGGATCATCGACTCCAGGCATATCAATGAAATCAAATTAAACTCATTAACACCACATTCGTCTCTCCCTTTATTATTATTATTATTATCATTATTATTATTATTATTATTATTATTATTATTATTATTATTATTATTATTATTATTATTTATTGCGTTTGTTTGCAAAAAAGATGAGTAGGTGAGAGGTGGGTGTATGAAATTACTAGATGCAAGGCTCAATGTGTATATCCAACTAATTGCTCAGTGTGTGTGTGTGTGTGTGTGTGTGTGTGTGTGTGTGTGTGTGTGTGTGTGTGTGTGTGTGTGTGTGTGTGTGTGTGTGTGTGTGTGTGTGTGTGTGTGTACAGTCGAATAATTAAAAGTCATCTACATGTTATTTGTACATTTGACCTTGAAATGTGATGCTGTACAATTTATTTTTTTATTATTTATTTTTGTTTACATTAAAAGGGTACTGGCCAAGGGCAAACAAAAATACGTTAAAAAATATTTTTTCACATAGAGGGGACAATACACTTTTAAGATATAGTGGATTAAAAAAAATGGTATAGTGTTTTGTATATTGAAAAACTGGAGGTAAATTATATTAATGATAAACACATTCGCACTTCAAGAATATTCAACATTTATACAACTGACCTAGTTTTAAACAGCGCATGAAATTCAATAATTACATGTCAGTTAATATTTTTTCCTAATACATTGAAGATTGCAAAAACAAAATAAATGTAATAAATACATTAATAAACGTATATATACTAATTAACTGCAACAGGGAACAAATAATGATTAAATCTAACTCATGTAATTATTGAATATCATATCAAGCACTATTCAAATTCATGTGGAGTCGTATACTGGTACAATACGAGCATAATACGAGGAAAACACGCTTTACAACAACCCGTTAGGTCACTAATATGACCAAACAGCTGGTCATGAACACTCTCACCTTGTTTTGTGTAGGCAATCGTATCAGAGCATGAAGGGAACAGGTAGAAGAGGAAGAAGGAAGGTCAGGGGTGGGAGGAACACAGAGTGAGGGAGGGAGGGAGGGAGGGCAGATAGGGAGGGGTAAGGTGGTAGTATTGAAGGTATTGGAAAGCGATAATGTTTGGCAGGGGATGAGAGAGCCAACGTAAGGGAAGACAGGCGGTATGATAGATGATATGCACAGATAAATTTCTCGATAGATAGCAGCGTTGAACTGATCTGAAGCCACTGGTATCTATTAATAACTAACGGAATACGTATAAATGGTTTTAAAATGTTACGTCCCTGTGTCTTGAGTTATAATTATTAAGAATACAATGGTAGTGGATTAATTAAAGTTGATGCATTTCTTCCTGCCAGGTGAAGACAAAGGTGAATATTAGTATTGATGACCGACCACACCAAATTATACCCAAACTGATGGGAATTGACGCCTTTGTTACACACGCAAACACACGCACACACACACACACACACACACACACACACACACACACACACACACACACACACACACACACACACACACACATCAGTGTTTGTGTAGAAGGCTTGGATTTTAATGCTTATAAGAGGGTCTAGCTGCCTTCTCTTTGAGTGTATGTGTCTTCGTCAGCTAAACAGAGTGGAAGGTGTTAAGTATCAACCAAAATAACCATAAAACAATCCATCATTTCGAACTAACACCTCATTTTATAACCATTAACATGTGCACGATTAAGAATTATAAATGTCATTACGTACGGAATATTATGTGTTATGAATATGATAAAGTAGATGTGTGGAAGTGAAGGTCCAACTATTCTTAGGTCGTATGAAAGGGTTGGGTGGAGCAAGCTATACTAGGTCTACAGGAGCACAGCTGTGTCGGCGTGATGGTGATGGTGGTGGTGGTGGTGCGTGGGGTACACCTTGACGGATTGGTGAGGGAACCCTATTAGCAACGTGATGGAGTTTGACGAATCTGGTGTTCACGGTGGTCGTTGAATGAATCAGGCTGCGAGGGAAGGGAGACATTCTGGAAACGAACGAGGCTTACACTCACGATATATGATATTCCTCAACCTTTTCTGTGAGGAGTAAAGAGGAAAAATATTTGACGTAAAAAGGTTGGAGTGTTTATAGTGAAGAAGAGATTCGTGTTTGTAATGGTAAAATAGAAAGAAGAGTACGTTGTTTTAGGTGTTGGAGGATAAAATAAAATGTTTTGAGTGTGGTACAAAGGAATTAAGTGCAAGGAATGTTTTGGCGTGGGTGCGATTGTGAAAACATTGATGACCTGTGAGGCTTGTAAACATAGCTGGACCCTCAACATCCCAACACCTCAACACCTCAACACTCCAACACCCCAACACCACAATACCACAACACCCCAACACCCACGTTGATGCATGATTGAGAGGCTAAGATAACAGGGCTGTGAGGTTGTTTTCAAATACCAACGAACTCTTAGAAAACCCATTGACCTTGATATGAAATTTACGTAAGCCAAGCGACACAACGTCTGATGTGTGCAGGCGATATGATCCAGTAAAAATAACTTTAATAAAGAAAGTGAGCAACGGGTGTCGAGAAAGTCTTTATCGAAGAATGCCACCGAAGTTATTGAACCTTCTGAGTCGTGAAAATACACTCGAGCACTGAGAAAAGTTGTAAATAAACTCCCACAGAGCTGCGGTGACTTTCAATTCCCTGGAATGTGCTGAGGTCAAAAGGTGATGAAATTTGTTGAGATTTTGTGTCCAGACGGCGAGGATTACGGTTTTCAGAGATGTGATTGGCTCTTGGATGAATTTGCTGGCTATCTTAGGGAGGTGTCGACGGTGGGCGTCTAAGCTTACTTTATTGCGCTCGGAATCTTTTCATCTCGTATATCTGTCCAGAAAAACGAGGAGGCGGTGATGATGATGATGATGATGATGATGAAGATATCTCGGTACTTCCATCAGACAAAGTTCAACAACCTAGTAAGCTTTACCTGAAAACTACAAGTAAAGCAGTAAATGTCTGTACTCGTAGTTGCACGTTACTTTTGATCTCGTGTATATGAAAGTTTTGCTTAAGTCTGTCCTTGCTGTGTGTGTGGCTTGGGATGCATTACATTACACCCTCGAGTGGCGGTCTTTGTTCACGCAGCATAGCACGAGGAGCGAAGTACACACACACACACACACACACACACACACACACACACACACACACACACACACACACACACACACACACACACACACACGTGCCCACGCTATGGCAAGGCTCAGGAACAGGAAATAACTCCACCTCTATTTTTAACCCAAAGTACGCGCATAGCTTTCACCATTCCCAGTATTAGGGTTCAAAGCTTTACAGAAAAACAAGAAAATGTAAACTTTCTTTTTATATGTATCACTTCGTACGCAATCCTTGCCACTCTGTCCCAGCGCTGCCTTAACCCAACAGTACCGTCTCCCCTCACTCCCCTCACTCCCCTCATACAACCCAATGAGTATCCTTCCTGAGAGAGAGAGAGGGGAGCATGTAGACATTTTATACTTACTTTTCCATGATAAATTAGAGACACTATGTTTTTATATCGCCTCAGGATTTCTATGTTGTGACTTGTGACCTATCCCTGTCTTGCTCCTTCCCTCCTTCCCTCCCTCACCCCGTCACGGCATGTCACCCCAACCTTCCTCACTCTTACCTCTTCCCCTCACCTCTTCCCCTTACCTCTTCCC
Organism: Metacarcinus magister; assembly: GCA_029783475.1. Classification (NCBI taxonomy): domain Eukaryota; kingdom Metazoa; phylum Arthropoda; class Malacostraca; order Decapoda; family Cancridae; genus Metacarcinus; species Metacarcinus magister. Next base: position 13,804,132 of record JAPQNM010000002.1, read on the forward strand.
CTTCCTCACCCCGAACTCAAGACACTCCGCAGCCACGATTCACACACTTCCGCCTTCATGGTAATGTTTTTTCTTTCATTTATTGCTGGTAAATGCGAGAGATGATGGTGCTTTTAAGTCCTTAGCGGAGGAAGCACCACTCTCTCAGCAGGCCTTGCACATGACTCCTGGGATGAGTGGTCGAGATGCGAAAACAGGATGCTGGTGCTCGTGTGTTAAGGGCATGCACGCACACACACACACACACACATACACACACACACACACATACACACACGCACACACACGCACACGCACACACGCGCACGCACACACGCACCAGTAATCCATTTTTCCCACTAGATTCCGTGTTCGTTAATTCGTTAGCGCCTTTTCACAAACACACACACACACACACACACACACACACACACACACACACACACACCAAAAAAATAAATTCTTCAAAATGGTTTTCTTAATTGGGATTTTTTTTAAGACTCTGCCAATGACGTATTTCGTTACCAAGCATCAAGTGCAGTATTTCCAGCATTAAACTTTTTAAAACCGTATCCTACCATTGAGTTCAATAATTTATCAAAGAATTTCGCTAACATACATTCATTCATAAGCGTTATTTCATTAGTTTCGTTATTAGCTTCCTTTCTTTCATAGTTATGATCAAGTAATATAATTCATTCTAATATAATTTTTACTTCTTTTTTTTTAAGTTCATATTAAGTGGCAAAAATATCTCTTCTATAAATTTCACGCTGGGAACATTTTCTACATTTCTTTGCTCGTAAACAGGGGAGGAATTCTTTTAATTGTTGTTTGTGTCTTTACGCTTCTTGACGACATTCTCCCCAGTGTAACGTGGAGGCACTTTGGTCCTAGTTGAAGCCTGTTACCACGCCGAGCATTTATCAAGCCGCAGCTGTTGAGAATATGTGGCAGTGCTGTGGAATGTTTCGGGGTCATCATTTGTACCTTGCCTGCCCTTCTCGTGTGCCATTCCTTCCTGTGAGATGTTGGAATGTCTTTATAACAGCACCTGATCCTGTTTCTCTTTTACTCTTTGATTGCTCTTATTTTTCTTGTGTTGCATTCCAGATTTTCTTCACATAGGTTATTTTTTTATGTTTTTCCCAGTATTGTCTCCTGCAAATCACAACGTTTCTGCAATAACCAAGGACAATGACCCCTTTCCGTTTTTCATTACTATTGACTGCCGTGGATAGAACTTTTTTTTATTGGAAATCATCTAGTTCAATTAATTTTCAAAGCCCTTCACGATAATACCAACGGAAAGGAAGCTATTCAGAGATTTGTCCACAAAGAGGAAATTCGTTTTCTTTTATGATATCGTTGCCTGAAATCTTATCTGCATAATGCTTCGTCGATAATAATGAATGAAACGTGGAGAGAGAGAGAGAGAGAGAGAGAGAGAGAGAGAGAGAGAGAGAGAGAGAGAGAGAGAGAGAGAGAGAGAGAGAGAGAGGAGAGAGAGAGAGAGAGAGAGAGAGAGAAGAAGAAAAAAAAGACAGATAGACAGAGAGGAGACACCCAGTAAAAATGGGAATTGTTGAATGGTGTTAAGTTATCTACAGAAAAGTTATGAAGCTAAATACTTGAATTTCCCACATTCGAGGGAACAAGATCAGACGACAGACCAGACGGGGCAGCGGGTTAGCCTTAAACCAGTGTCCTTTTTGTGATGTATATATATATATATATATATATATATATATATATATATATATATATATATATATATATATAAATGCTGCAACCATCTCAATCACTCTTTTTTGGTAAATCTTTGGCTTTTTTCTGTCAAATCATCCTCACCATCACTGCAGTCCACATCATTATCATCACATTCACGTCATCATTTTTAAATATCACTGTTTCACCACCAGTCACTCAGTCAGTCAGTGTGGAAAAAAACTCCAACTATTACTAACAAAGCAAATAGTGTTTATTCCAACTTCATTTGATCCCATTTTTCAAACTGTCACACACTTTCAAATTAACCTCTGGATTGAGTTACTTTTCAAAGGTTTGTGGCCTTTCAAAAAAAAAATGGTGTGCAATTGTGAGCTCCAATCTCTCCCTTGCTACACTAAGCTGATTACACCACGTCAGGCGGTGAGTTATGAACGTCATCAATCCTGGAAGCCACGTTACGGCACCAGAAACAACCTGAATGTAAGGCACTGTCAGACACGGACTTATTGGGCTGGAATGCAGAATGTACGGCCATGTGACCCCAACACTTGACCAGGAACACATCTGAACACCAGAAGAGTGAGGTTTTTTTTTCATCCTCCTCTTCACACATCATTTCACATCATAACAATTATTACGTTCTTAACAAACTCTTTTCTTTTTTTTCAATGCTTCCCTTCCAGACGGGAGGAATGTCAGGAATCAGGTGTAAAAAACGTCCTTCTCTTTAACATAATGAATACCTTTCTAAGAGATATAAAGCCTGATACGTAAGTGTTTCATCAACTTGAATACATAACCCAACGGCAGAACTCTAAACTCGCTTCAATATAATACACTCACTCCCTCGAGACAGGCACTGATCTCTACGGACCCTCTGTTGACCTCACCCCTGCCGGCCCTTTCCGGTCCAGAGAATTCTCCTGGAGTTTCCTTAGCTTCCTTGACAAATACGGGAGTCGATGATCCTTTGAGAGGCTTAGAACGATTCAGTCAACCACGCCAAGACCCGACAGAGGTTAACCCTAGATGTGGCCCTGCAGACAAGCGCCACCCTGTCCCTGGCCCCCTACACACCCTGCCAGCAGCCCTTAGAAGCAAGCAACTGTCACGATATATTCATTTGAGCAACAGAACGCCTCATTACACCGTCCTTCCCAGATCTTTGAGAGGGACGGATTTGAAGTCCTTCCCTCCGCTGTAACGTAAATGGGAAAGAAAGGTCACAGGTGCCTTGAGAAGTAGTATAGTTAAGTAGGTAGGAGTGTAAGCCTGGTAGGTGGTATGCCGTTAGCTATTCCCATCTCCTGTTCGGGACACTTAAAGGAGAAACAATAACAGTAAGTGGACAGGAGGTGGATGGATGACAGTAGATTCCTGTAGATGACTTTTCCATTACATATCCACACAGAGAGAAAAGGAAATACCTAGTCACCTCACCCTCAACCTTAGAGAAATATATTAAAACAAAAACATACATTACATTAATTCCTCCAGGTTTTAATTCATATGTTTGTTGTGAGTGACGACTTGGTATTAATTGTCAGACACTAATACCTAGGAAGTATTAATGAATTCACTCCTTGCGTTCCATTGATCATAACGTTTAATTCGGCGACGTCAATTATTTCTTAAGAATTTTTGTAACAATGAAATGTATCAATGTCTACTATTACTACTACTACTACTACTACTACTACTACTACTACTACTACTACTACTACTACTACTACTACTACTACTACTACTATAATTGCTCACGCCTCTCACAAAAGGTCTTGGGGATCGATAGGAGATGCGTGTGTAAATTAAGTCCTACATTTTGAGATATATGACCAAGATTACCTTGTCGTTCAATGCCTTGACACACACACACACACACACACACACACACACACACACACACACACACACACACACACACACACACACACACACGGAATCAGATAATAAATTTCACTGATCGATCCTGGTCTATATGTATGTATGTATGTATGTATGTTATGGTCATTCCCTTCCCAATGTGTGATGAGAATATTTATACCAAATTTTATCCATTCACCTCTATTCAGTATTAACCTCATTCCTGCACCACTCAGGGATGAAGGAAGGGAGGGAGGGAGAGGTTATCAACAGTGTCTGCATCGCTGCCACAAATATATACTGGTAGCAGCGGCCTTAGCGTAGAGTGCGTCCAGGAGAATGATATGCAGCTCTTATGAGAATTCTGAAAGTGTTCTCTCTATATCAGGTGGTGTTGTCCGGCACGTATTGTGTATATAGCCTTGCATGGTGGGCCTTGACATACTTTGCTGATATAAATGGGTGTGTGTGTGTGTGTGTGTGTGTGTGTGTGTGTGTGTGTGAGTGTGAGTGTGAGTGTGAGTGTGTGTGTGAGTGTGAGTGTGAGTGTGTGTGTGTGTGTGAGTGGAGTGTGAGTGTGTGTATGTGTGTGTGTGAGTGTGAGTGTGTGTATGTGTGTGTGTGTGTGTGTGTGTGTGTGTGGTGTGTGTGTCCAGTCTCATTTCCTTTAGAGATCATTACACAAACACAGTTCATCAATAGACAAGACAGAATACTGCATAAAGCTTGTTATTTCACCTTAAAAATACTACATCATAATAATAACTATATACTCGTCCTTACAAGACCTCCCTTCCCTTCCTCTACCCATATATGCTTCTTGCGTCCCCCTGTAGAAATACAAGACACACTCCCTTACTATCGTCTATTTCTTCACTGCAAACTTCTACCATCTCCTTCCTCCTATATCAAACAGCCTTCGCAGGGACCCTAGGGTATGTTGCTGTTTGTGTTCCCTTTGTATTCGTGTGGGTTGAACCTTCACATGGTCTAGAAAGCGATGGTATACCCGAGAGTGTATTATACCTCAGCTTGAAAAGGCTTATGGTTGTATGTCGATGTAATGAAATAACTCCATCAGTGAACACAGAAAATTTACAGCTAATGAAATTTCTCGCTGATCGCTTCTTAATGGGTGATTCTTTTCTTTGATGCCATTTTTGTATAGGGAACGAAGCTGGTGGGACTCTTTGGAGGGACTCTAGTAGTAGTAGTAATAGTAGTGGTAGTAGTAGTAGTAGTAATAGTAGTAGTAGAAGTAGTAGTTATAGAAGTAGAAACAGCAACAGTAATAATGATACATACTACTAATGATAATAATAATAAAAATGATGATGATTATAATAATAAAAAAAAAATAATAATAATAATAATAATAACAACAATAATAATATTTTTCAGCTTAACCCTAGAAATGTAATTGAATCAAATAAGACTTCTCCAACATATAACTTAAAAAACTTGAAGTCTAGATCATTTGCATTTTTCTCGTCACCTCGTTTAGCCAAAAAAATATTTCCATTTACCAATTTTAAACACAACAACAGACAACAAACTTTACTTGAAGGCAATTTTAAGGCAGTCACCAATTCATCCAACACAGCATCAGTTAATGACGCATTATCTTGAAGACTAACCAGCGCCTCTCACTCTGAAATGAGATAACTAATGACTCTTCGATTGACTTTCCAAATTCTCTTCTTCCTCCCTTGAATCCCTCGCCCCCAGCCTTCCATCGCACAGAAAAAATCTCCAGCCTACTCTTACGATCACCGTGGGCCGCATATTTTTCATCTTAACACGTCTTGAGACCCTCTTGCCAATCACTTCTGAGACTTCAAAGTTCGCCTCGCCATTCTTCGTCCTACAGAGCTTCTTGGCGCCTTTCCCGTCAACCTTTCCTCCCACCTGTCAGCCCCGCATTTGAGGTTCTCCGCCACGCCACGGCCACCTCATCAAACCCTCGCCTCACCCTACGCTGCAGATAACTGTGCGCTACAATAACAGCTCTATACCCAACTGTGTTAAAAGTAATCAAGGGCAGCTGAGTTACGTGCACCAGGGAATCCAGTATTCAAATGCGTGTGTTGGTTTTATGAACTTGGTTCCCTCCGGCGTCGCTAACATTAGTGCAGCGAGGTAATCCATTGTGTGTGTGATTGTTGCTGCCTTGTTGCTTTGTAATTATTATGCTATACATTAAGAGTAATATACTAAAAGTAGGATCAGTTATAGAAGTATTTATGATGGTGGTAAGAGTAATAGTAGTAGTAGTAGTAGTAGTAGTAGTAGTAGTAGTAGTATTTGATCATGATAATAATAATAATGATAATAATAATAACTATCTAACATTCTCCAAACCAAGAAAAATCAAACGTATGAGAAAAATGAGAGAGAGAGAGAGAGAGAGAGAGAGAGAGAGAGAGAGAGAGAGAGAGAGAGAGAGAGAGAGAGAGAGAGAGAGAGAGAGAGAGAGAGAGAGAGAGAGAGAAAAAAAAAAGAGAAAGAGAGAGAATGATATGACAGAAATCCAAGAGCAGAAACACAAACACTGGAGCAGGAATGTTTGATATCCTGACCTCCACCTTTTTCTCTCTCACTTTTCCTGTTCATTTTTATCACTATTTTTATCTTTATCCTTTTCGTTATATCTCACTTACTTACTTTTTCCTCTTACTATTTGTTATTTATTTTCCTTTTTCCTCATCCTCTTTTTTTTCTAAACTATATTTGTCCTTTTTCATTTCTCTTCATTTCCCTCTTTTGTTTACGGTTTTTTTTTTTTTTTCGCTCATCCTTCTCTTTTCTAGCCTATATTTTTCCTCCTGTATTTCTTTTAATTTCCATCTTTTTTTTTCTTTTTTTTTCTAACTGCTTGCTTGGTTTTTTTTTATCGTCAGGGGCTGATTGACTGCTGCCACTCTGATAAACGCAAGACTAGGATACCACACACGCCACATTTAAATATCCACACTGTATCTTCACCTATAAACATTTCCCCACAACCAAGGAAATAGTAGATTATACCTTACTTTTTTTTCTATTTCCTCATAAATTCTTCCACTTTTCATTGCTGGATGGTATTGTTTCATTTTTGGATGGGTGGGTGGGATGGGTGGGTAGGTGAGGAGGTGCCTTTTGCTTTACTATCCTTTTCCTGATACTGGTAACTTAGATTTGTAGTTTTAAAAAAGTAATCTCTATGTTAATTGTTATTTGTACTCATGTAATTTTATGTATTCCTGTTTGACTGATTTTACTTGTCACCTTTGTACTCGTCATCATCCTCGTCCTCTTCCATCTCCTTGTTCTTTCCTCCCTCCTTCTCCTCTTCCTCTTCCTCTTCCTCTTCCTCTTCCTCTTCCTCCCCCTCCTCCTCCTCCTCCTCCTCCTCCTCCTCCTCCTCCTTCCCCTCCTTCATCACCCTCATTTCTCATCTCTGCCACCTCGTCTTCATTCTCGTCTTTCTCTCCCACTTCCTCCTTTCTTCCTATTATTCCTCCTCTCTTATTTGCAGCGCGGAGTGGCAATGACAATCATTCATCGTTCATGTCCTCTTCCTCTTTTCTTTATCTTCCTTTCTTTTCTCCTCTTTCAGCACCTTCTTTTCTCTATCTCTCCTGCCTCACCTTCCTTCCTGCCTCCTTCTCCCCTTCCCTCCCTTTCCCTCCCCTCGTCTATTCCCTTAGTGCCACGTGTAACTTGTGGTTCTCAAACTTTCCTTCCTGGAGACCCGGTGTTGTAATGTTGTTGAGTAGTCTCCGGCGCTCACCTCCACGCTGCGAGACTCGACAAAGATCCAGACCTCTTTGAAATCTTGAACTCAACCCTCCATCATTACACGCATGGAAACGACGTAAAAAAACAAGGAATGCGAAATAGAAAGAAAAAATAAGATACACCTCGATGTGAGCTTTCTAAGAGTGCAAGTTTTATTTGAGAACTACTAATATTGAGAGAGGAGAAAAAAAATTGAGGTATGAAAATTATTCCTCGGATATATATAGACATCAAATTGAAGAGCAATATATTCATACGTACATACATAACATACATACACGGTCTCCACTTGACACCTACTCAGACTCGTTGCATCATCAGCCTGTGTGTACGTGTGTGGGGGTTGAGGCCTTTGATGTAATGGCGTAGAGGACCTAGACGGTGCTTTGGTAATTCAGGCAAGAATCTTCACCAGCAAAGCGTTTTAGCCACCTGCTACCACCACTACCACCAACACCAACACCAACAACAAGTTCAACAACAACTTGCACAACTCATCAAACTCCCGCCACCGCCACTATGCTTAAACTCTCATTACCAAACCTAAATCACCACCAAGCGTCTGTCACCGCCTCCCTCACCTACCTCCTCTCCGTCCGTTAGTTCAATGTTAACGCAGCCCAACTCCTCTCCCGGTGTTCTTAGTCGGTAGGATGAAGACGAGGCTGTTTTACCCCTTGACTTTGTTGCTGAAATGGTTTGGTTAGGCCACTGAGAGGAAGTGTTTTTTTTTCCAGCAAACAGTTGAAGTTATTGCCTTTCTGGATATGAGAGTCGTTTCAGCCGGACTGATCATATATAAACAGAGACGATTCCAGTGTTATTAACTTGACTCCGAGAAGAATGCAATGGAAATGAACTTAAGAAAACAATGAGTAGCTCCTGGAATAAGCAAGCAAGCATAACGTAAAATAACGAAAACCGAGAAAAAAAGGGAACTAAACAAAAGCGCATCAAAACATCAAAACAAAAGACGTTCACCATATACAACTGAAAGGAAAAAAAAAGAGTTAGTAGAGACTGAAGGCAAAGACAGCTCAGCCACACCTTTTCTCTGTTCCTCCTTTAAAACGACAGCCATCCATCCATCCCTCCCTTCACGCCCTTAGACCCTTCTCCAACGCCTCCTCCTTTATACCCTTCACCCTCTGCTTTCTGCTTCTTTTGCCTCTCCCCTCCGCTCCTATATCCTCCCCTCCCCCTCCACCCAGCCCCTCCCCCACCCTGGAGCATGGCAGGCTTTGTTTCTTTGCTGGAGGGGACGGAGTGCTCTACCTGTGAGCTGAGAGAGAGAGAGAGAGAGAGAGAGAGAGAGAGAGAGAGAGAGAGAGAGAGAGAGAGAGAGAGAGAGAGAGAGAGAGAGAGAGAGATAGAGATAGAGAGAATGTGTAGATAAGATAAAAAAAAAGTTAAACTAATAATATCTAATTTAATGACTTTGTAAGAACTAATTAATCTCTGTTAAGTCCTCAGCTACTGAATGATAATGATATCTTTGAGTTGCCAACCAGTTACCAAGTTGGATACTCTTGGGAATTCTTATCATTATTATTATTATCATTATTATTATTATTATTATTGTTATTAGAAAAAGTAGTAGTAGAGTAGTAGCAGCTCTTCTTCATCATCATCATCATCATTGAATGGCATCTAAGTGAATGTACGAGGATGAAAGAATACTTCACTTCGCTTCAAGGCCAAAAGGTTGTAGAAAAACACACGCACACTTTCGAACACGCAAGAAAAAGAGAGGAAGCTTTTAAAAGGCTTGAGAGACGAGCTATGCATTACACACACGGGGAAGAAAAATAGAGTAAAAAACACACGGGAGGGATGTAAGGGAAGAAGAAGAAGAAGAAGAAAAAGAGAATCGCAAAGTACCAAAAGAGAATAAAACACGACTTTTTTTTTTTGCCAACTTCGACTTTTCAGAAAGGAAGGAAAAAAAAGTACTACCGTTGGAGTTAAGTAAAGAAGTAAAAGTATATATAAAGATAGATATGAAAAAAAAAATGTGTGTGTGTGTGTGTAAATATAAAACTAAAGGTAAAAATACAAAAGAAAAACTCTGTTAATGGAGAAAAAAAAAACGCACAAAAGATGAACATTCTTATAGACTTACTTAGGCTTCTAAAAATAATACGTAAAAAGGAATTCAGGTAAAAAAAAAGTAAATAGTTGTAAAAAATATTACAAAGGGTTTATTTAGACTTAGCAAACTGTAGAAACAAATACAAAATAAAGGGAGAAGGATGAAAGAAAGCGGAAAGAGAATTAAGAAAGGCAGGAATAAATAACATGAATGAACGAAACTAATAAATGAGGAAGAAGCGTAGAATTCAAGAAAAAAATATCCCTCTTCCTCCTCCTCCTCCTCCTTGGTCTGCAAATGAATGACCCCACTCTCCTCCTCCCCCTTTCCCCCTACTCCCCCTCCTCTCCCCCTCCCCCGCAGGTCCCCAGAGGCCGTACAGGCGCGTGGGGACCGGAAGGTAATTTTGCATGGCGCGCTGCGAGGTAATTAGCTTAAGGTGGGTCTCTTATTAGGGCGAGAGAGAGAGAGAGAGAGAGAGAGAGAGAGAGAGAGAGAGAGAGAGAGAGAGAGAGAGAGAGAGAGAGAGAGAGAGAGAGAGAGAGAGAGAGAGAAAGAGAGAGACAAAAAGGGATTAAGTGTGTGTTTAGGGAAGAGAAATGACACACGAAACTCAATTGATCAGGAAAATGACACTCTGTACACACACACACACACACACACACACACACACACACACACACACACACACACACACACACACACACACACACACACACATGGAAGTGGGCCAAGGTTACTCGACTTATTTTGCAAGATTCCAACACGAAAGTTTGGCCTCGACAACTACTTTCCTGATGGAGCCCCACGCCGTTTTCTATGATCAGGTGTCAGGGGATGCCTCGGTTTTGGAGGAGGAAGGGTTAAGAGGAGGAGGAAGAGGAGGAAGAGGAGGAAAAGGAGGAAGAGGAGAAGGAGGAAGAAGGGATGGAACTATTCAACGAAAGAGGAAAGATGATAAAAAAAAAATATTAAATGTCTCTTCCTCAACGCATGAAAAACACCTCAATAACCTTACAAATCGATACTAAAGCAGCTTATGACAGAATTCAAACCCTTTTCCCTTATTACCACACCTATTTTTTGTCTCTCTCTCTCTCCCCTTTAGTCTTCCTTATTGATAGCAAGTTTTACAGTCAATTCCAGATAACGTCACAGAGGATGTAAGACGGACCCACATCTAGGTTTTTTATAGCTCTTGAGTACCATAAGGAGGAGTAAGATGGGTCTCGCGCCCTAGTTTCATGGGTAATGGTGACTGTTTTCTTGATCCTATCCTCCCTCTCTCCTTCCCTCCCTCTCTCCTTCCCTCCCTCCCTCCCTCCCTCTCTTCGTCGGGTGGCGCGTCAGGGGCATCCCAAGGGAGAACGGAAATTACGGGGAAGTAGATACTGGTGTGATAATCGAGGATACTGATAAGGCACATAGAAAGAGGGTGACGAGAGAGAGAGAGAGAGAGAGAGAGAGAGAGAGAGAGAGAGAGAGAGAGAGAGAGAGAGAGAGAGAGAGAGAGAGAGAGAGAGAGAGAGAGAGAGAGAGAATGCATTAAAGAAAGATAGAATAATGGAATGGAAGATTGAATAAAGAAAGAGCTAAAGTGAGTAAATAGAATTTTCTCTCAGTCCATTATCGCTAAAACAGACACATCGCAACAGACAGACAGACAGACAAACAGACAGACAGACAGACAGACAGACAGATAGATAAACAGCTTAACAAACACAACAAAAACTTTTATAGAAATACACAAGAAGAAAGAAAACAGTATAAAAAAAAACGAACATAACAAAAAATAAAATAAAAAGTCACTAAACACATTTAAGAACACACACACACACACAAAAAAAAATTCAAACCACGAATAAGGAATATAAATAATAACACCACAACAACACTAGGTTTCCACTACTTACCTAAACACCATCATCTCCTGCCGGTCTGCTTCACGGTATATCTTGAAGTACATGACGAGCATGATGATACCGGGGATCCAGAAAGACACGCTGGAGCTCACCACTGCGTACACAACGTTGACCTTGAACTCACACAAGCCCGGCGTGGTGGCGAGGCGGTCTAGGTGCTCCTGTAGAAGGCGAAGAAGGAGGAATGTTAGAGGATTATGAGCTACTAGGAGAGAGAGAGAGAGAGAGAGAGAGAGAGAGAGAGAGAGAGAGAGAGAGAGAGAGAGAGAGAGAGAGAGAGAGAGAGAGAGAGAGAGAGAGAGAGAGAGAATGTTAATGAGACCGTTAATAATGATGGAATTGACAGGTGAATTGAATGGTAATTAAACTAAGCAGAAGAAAAAAACAGCAGAGAAAAAGTATGAAAGATAATGATAACGATAATAAAAATAATAATAATAATAATAATAATAAAAATAATAATAATAATAAATAATAATAATAACAGATTTGAAGAAATTAATGAAAGGGACAAATTTATGATGAATAGGAGAAAACTTAGTATGTATGTCACACACACACACACACACACACACACACACACAGACAGACACAGACACACAGACACACAGGCACACAGACACACACACACACACACACACACACACGATGAAATTGGAATCGATGGAAGAGAGAGGAGCAATACTTTAAAGGAAAGGTGAAATTGGAGAGTTGAAAGCGTGCAGTTAAGGCCTGGAAGAAGGTGAGAGGAGGAGGAGGAGGGAGGGAGGAAGAGGAGAAGGGGGAGGAAGAGGAGGAAGAGGAGGAGGAGGACAGCCGGTGAGTGTTACTAACGTTAAGAAATTTATTGATATTCGTTCATATTTTATCCGAAAATTATGAACAAAAACTGTCGTATCAAATTTAGTAAACATTTTTAGTAGTAGTAGTAGTAGTAGTAGTAATAGTAGGATCAAAAACTTATTGATATCAGTACCGAATCAATTATAAAGAAAAAATAGTTGAAATAGATTATTCAAATGGGAAAATAAACGAGAAATTAAGTTATATGAGACTTTAACCGTTATTTTCACACAACTAATAGATACGAGACCAGAAATACATACACTAAAACAGACAACAGATAGAAAACAAAACCCAGAGAAATAAGTATAGACAGACAGACAAAGGTACAATGAGACTGAGACAATATACCTGTGTAGTGTACCAGCCGAGGAAAATAGGCAGCACAGAGATGAAGACAGGGCTAAGCCAGGCCACAGCCAGCATCAAGCTCACTGTTCTGCCGGTCATGCGGAGCGGGTAGTCCAAAGGCTGCACGATGGCTGTATACCTGAAAGAAAGACAGAGAGGGTGTGAATATAAAGACTGTGAGAATTCCTGTAGATAGAAGGAAGGAAGGAGAAGGTATGAGTGTGTGATGAAGGATTGTTAGGAGTAAGGATTATTGAGTATGTGTGTAAGTAGATGGAAGGAAGGAAGGAAGGAAGGAGGAAGTTTGAATGTGTGGAAAGGCAAATATAATGACAGTGAGATATGCCTGACTATGTATGTGCATTAATCATTATCATTATAGGTGTTTATAGAGAATGTTTACGGTTTATTTTCTCTCTCTAGTGTTATCTGTCCAGAATAATAATAGTGTGTGTTTTCTAAAGTGTCATAGTGGAATAGAAGTGATATCTTGGTGTTTGCCTTCCGAAGAAATAAACTCAACACAATATGGACTCTGTTAGCACCCCGGCAAGGTTACATAAGTTTATGGAGGAGCCTGGTGATACCTCCTCCTCCTCCTCCTCTTCCTCCTCCTCCTCTTCCTCCTCCTCCTCCTCCTCCTCCTCCTCCTCCTCCTCCTCCTCCTCCTCCTCCTCCTCCTCCTCTTCCTCCCGCTAAACAAACTGTCTCCTCTCAGACAGGGTTGTGGGGTGCATGGTTTTTCCCGTTACACATTTCATCATCTTTTTTTCCGACTTTTAAATTATTGAAGATATTTTACATGAATTCCAGGAAGTATTTCGTTGCTAAGTTACGAGTCTTTATTTCGTTTTATTTGTTTAGACGAGTAACAATGTGTGTGGTATACATTGACGTCTTGCTTCAAAAACTACATCGCTGTGAAATTGAAGGACTTAAAGCACCCGTGAGCCGAGGGAGGCAGGAAGGAGCGGCTCTTGGCTCTTGGTTTACTCGTCCAACAGAGCGGAAAACAAATACGCATCATCTCCCGCCTAAGATACAGAGCAGGAAGGACGGAGAGGAACGCTTCAGGTATCAGAAGAAGATCAACAAGTTCGTGATAGTGTCAAGCTTGGGTTTACGTAGTCCTGTGTCAAGGTTGAACTGCTTAGAACCACCTTGTGTACGAGTGATATTTATAGACTATTAGTTGGATTAACGATGTCATTTCAGTTTGGAATTGATGTTTTTAAGAGAGAGAGAGAGAGAGAGAGAGAGAGAGAGAGAGAGAGAGAGAGAGAGAGAGAGAGGAGAGAGAGAGAGAGAGAGAGAGAGAGAGAGAGAGAGAGAGAGAGAGAGAGAGAAGAGAAAGAGAGAGAGAGAATATTTTTTTTCCCATTCATCACCACAAACATTGCTCACTCACACCCCACAAATTTTACCACCACCACCACCACTTTTTTTTTCTTTAGTTTACCCAAATAGGAAGAACAAAAAAAGGCGTCACTAGAGATAATTGTAATAATCATACTGTACAATACTGAAGAACATGAACAGAACTCAATGTTATGTTATGTTATGGGATAGTCTGCCTTTGTAGCACCGGCAGTAAGACTTATATAAGTACCCCATCCTTAGCCTCTCTCTTCACTCTCACAACCTCACGACCCATGAACTTTCTTTCCCATTCTCTCCCTCCCTCGCAGCGGCTGTAACTTTTATGCGTTCTCTTATCCCTTGTGACAGACGCCGACAATAACATTGGGAAAGGTTTACAGGGCTGTCTTACCACGCCCCATCACCTTCTTGTACTTCAGCCTCCCTTGACGTGCTACCACCACCACCACTACCACCACCACCACCACCACCACCACCACCACCACCACACCACCACCACCACCACTACCATACCAAGCTTCACTCCATGTCATGTAAGGTGCTCTTCTTGCAGGCATGTGTATATATAAACTCTCGCGAACGTACTACACACGCGCGAACACACACACACACACACACACACACACACACACACACACACACACACACACACACACACACACACACACACACACACACACACACACACACACACACACTGTTATTTCTTTTTATATTGAAATGTCAGTTTTTTATGCCGTATATGGAAAGCTTTAAGTGTTGATACAAGTACATGTTTAAAAGTTAAAATTGCCAAAATAAAAAATAATATATATAACATAGATTTAAAAACTATGTAAAGAATAATTAGAAACACTTATGTACCACTTAAACCATTACTACTACAAAGTCAAGTGTACCCACGGTCATACAGCTGCCAGATGTACGTATACACTTAAATATTGCTACTTGTATCTTTTCCTTGACTCCTTCAGTACAATTACCACTACCATTACCAATACCACTACTATTACCATTTCCACTACTATCACCATTATCATTACCATTACATTTACCACTACCATAACCCTAACCATTCGTTTGAATACTAAATTTCCCTTCAAGATACGTTCACGCACTATGCATTCCTTTCGTTATATAACACAAACATCAGCTAACTTCATTTCCCAAGAATTAGTTTTAAAATGAAGTCACAACCATGAAATTACTCTTGTTTCCTTTGCCACAAACATCCATCGTTTTGTTGTTTTAAATTGCTGACTTATTATTCTTTTAAGTTTTGCTGTGGTTTGTATTTTCTAATATAAATGAATGTTGTTAGTGTAGAACGTGAATGGGTCTGTGAATTATAAGTCATGTTTGTAAAGTAAGTTTGGTATTCAGTAACTATTGCAACGATTCTGAATATATATGAGTGGAGATTTTTTTTTTTTCTACACCACAAACCGTTGGCGCCAATAGACTTTATGGAGGCTAAGGTGGACTGCCTCTTGCCCGTTATTTGGCATAGGTTTATATTTTTTTTTATAGTAGTAGGAATATTTAGACAAGTATACAAAGCCATCAGGAAATCAGAAATAACAGACAAAATCAGAATCGGAACTTAAACAGAGAAGAGGTAAGGTGAGAGAGAAGTCAAGAGAGATAGAAATATGAGGGAGAAAGAGTGAGAGATTGAGGAGATAATAAGAGTGAAATAAACATAAATAACAGACATACACAAAGTTAAAATATACATACGCATTGTCCTGATGTCTTATTGATCATGAAAAGCTACAAAATCCTTCTCTGTGGTTGGTTACTTTTCCTGGCCTGAGATGCGCTACTTCCATCGCCTTCCTCGTTCTCTTTCCCAGCAGCCCAGCGTGGAAAATGTTCACACGACCCCACCTGCACCTCCACACACTTGGACGTCCTGTGGTGGTGCAAATCACTCTTGTTCTCTTACATTTTTTTCTATGCCACGTTCCAGTTTCTATATAGCATGCCACCCACTGCATGGAATTCTGGAAACGATGCTGTTCTTATTCACATGTTCCTTATTCCACTTCCTTTCTACTACGTCCTTGATTCTTGTTCCTGCGGTGTACTGTACGTGAATATCTATCTCTGAAGGATTGCTGGTGATCACTCCTTCCCTTCCTCCCTTGCGCGTAGGTCCAATTGATGGGATACATTCCAAGACGCCCTACGAGGTGATCCGCCACGATTCGTATACTATTTACTGCTACTGTATGTATGTATGTATGTATGTATGTATGTCACGTTTTCTCTGAGGAAGACGTAAGTGAATATAATGCTCCGGTTACAACCTGAGTCACTTTATCTCCTCCTCCACCCATTAGATAAATTGATAGATATATAGATAGATGAATAGATAGATAGATGGATAGATAGATAGATAGATAAATAGACTCAGATTCATGCCAAGGACTTAACATTTCATTTGCTGGGGTTGATCCTCTCATTAAACCTTTTCTGTCCCGGAGCACTTTACAGGTTACAGCCATTTGTTCCTTTTACGTACCCTGAATCACTCTAAGATAATTGTATTCCCGCTTCGAACTCTCAACCACCCTCACGCTGCCACCCTCACACCACCACGACTCGGAGAAATAGTTAAGAGGGAAGAGAATATACTTACTATAGAAGCCTGGTAATGTAACTTAATAATTAAAGATATTACGCTATGTTAAGCTAAAATCTCTCCTTTTCTTCTCTTTCTCTCTCTCTCTCTCTCTCACTACTACGTAAATAAACAAACGTTCCCTCCACAACTAACACGTTCCTTGCCTCACGTCTTCGTCATCGCTCCGTGGATCTCGCTGCCTTGAGGTCATGATTCCTCAACGAACGCTGATTCTGATTCGAGTCACGACTACGTGTATTTAGGGCAGCAGGTGGTTCAGGACACACACACACACACACACACACACACACACACACACACACACACACACACACACACACACACACACACACACACACACACACACACTGAGTAGCAAACGTGGTGATGTTGGTGCTAATATTATTATACATTGTTTTCACATTGTTTGATATTTATGTTTATCTATGCTAAGTCTGTTTAAGTTCTCGTCAAGGTCACGACTCAGAGGAGCGTTTTTCTTTATTGTGATCTTGATCTTGTATGGTGATTAAGTTTGTGTGTGGAGGGAAGAGGGTGTTTGGCTGTTTTATTGCTCTGTTTTAGTACCGTTAAGGGAGAGTATGATAAAACTTTAGTTATGTAAATACTAAGTGAGTGTGGGTCATCTCTGTTGTCTTTATTATTCTCATTTAGAGCCATTTTTATCCTTCTTTTTTCTTCTCGCTCTCTCTTTCTCACATCATTTATCACAGCTCTCCGGCTCGAGTTTTCTTTTCTCCTTTCCTTCTCGTTTCATGTTTGTTTTACCTGCATTTTCTATCCTCAGTTTCTTATCATCGCTTCACATAACCTTCCCACAACAAGGCTAACTCCTCTATTTTGATGATAACAACATAACCATAATATTATCTAACTTCTAGTCTATTGTATTTAGTTTATATATATCTAATAATTTTTCATTTTGTATTTGTCATCGTATTCATCTTTTTTTCTTTCATCTTAATTTTTTTCTTAACAGATTTGTTTTTTTGTGCCAATTAAGTCTCGTCAAGTCAAGTACTTTTCATATTCTCACAGTTTCCTTGAATTTAACAGACGATGATGCTTTATATCTCCTATTTAATGGTGTCACGTCCGGCCTAGTTCATTAGCGGTAGTCAGATGCAGGTGGTAGGTATACAGTGCCCCCT
>JAPQNM010000002.1:13826873-13829373 GCA_029783475.1 Metacarcinus magister
ATCAATTATGCCAGTAAACACTAGATATACTTATGATTTTTTTTTTTTACATTTAAAGGATTCTGCTTAAGGGACAACATAAATACGTTAAACAAAATCCCGCTCGTCGCCAGACCATTATATGTGAAACCCATGCGTTAGTTAGTTAGTAGCACATTTCTCGTTTTCTTCCTCGTATTCTTTTTGTGTGTTGGAAATGATCACTACAACAATCTCTTCAACTTGTGTCACTCCCAAGGCTTTGTGTCCACCTCTGCATCAACCTCGAGGACCGATCGTATAGTATTCTAGGTAGCTTTTAGAGAGACACACATCTACCTTGTTGCTGTGCTTTCCTGCCATCACTGATATTGCAATGACGATCCCTCTGTTGACATCGCTCTTCATGATTGTCTATTGGCACCTATTGTAGACACACACACACACACACACACACACACACACACACACACACACACACACACACACACACACACACACACACACCGTATCTATATGTATTTTCTATTTGTCTCTAGGTAATACGAGTATTTGCTTTTGTTATTTTATTGTTTCCCAGTCAATGGGTACAACATGTTTCCTCTACATTGTATTCTGTTGTTATTGCTCGCTACACTTCACTTAATGAGTCTCGTCACTAGCGATCATTGGAAATTTTACGGAAAGAAATATTAATTCTTCTTTGATTTTCTTGTTCATTTATTTTTTCGACTTCCAAATGACATCTAATAGTGTGTCTTCCGTCTTGTTTTCGGTATGCTATGTATATATTTTTTTTTATTGAATTAGATGAAAACAAATATCAGGTTCATGTAGGTTCAGTAATATCAATAGTATCATTGTCTTTACATAGTGTGTCTCAACGTTATGTCTCGTCTTTGTGTCCATCGCAGGAAACACATTCACTCACAATGGCTAACTAAAACAACACTCACAAGGTATGCTTTCAAACAACACTATACTTCCTGAAACACAACGATTCATAAATATTCGTTCATCTTCCTTCCACACCAGAATGCTTCCGGCACTTAGTCCACTCACTCATTTCTAATCGCACACATTTCATTTCACTCTTCCATCTCTCACTTTTGCTCTTCTCATCCCTTCCATTATCACGCGCATGATTTACTTTCCTCTCTGGAGCTCCAATGCATTACGTGCTGGAGGAGGAATGGTCCCAAGACACCCACCACAAACACCACATCATCTGCGATTTTATCCTGCAAATGAGGGTTTTACTTCCTTTTTCCTCTGGAGGTTTGGAAGCAGAATAGAGGTCAAAAGGTCCCCTAGAGAGCCAGAATCCCTCGGACACCTTGACATAATGACCTTTAAATGGCTGGCTTGCATAGAGAGACTCATACAAAGTGGTCACGATGAGATGGTTATGGCGGGTCCCTTGAGCTTAAGGTTCGACGTAACGCGAATTCCATCACCTAATGGTACGAGACTGATAAAGGTGAACAAGCCAAACGAAATAACTCTTAAGAGAAGCCAACTCCCTCCTTGCCATCCATCACTGCCATCTTCCTCCCTCGATAGGATAGTTAGAGGCTATACGAGGATTAAAGTACTTTTCTCCTTAATATCCCTTAAAATGACGTTTAAAGAGCGTCTTCCTAACACAAAGGAGGTACGTGACGCCACTTCCTAATGGCTCCCCGCAAGGCTGACTCACTTATACTCACACTTGTGGACTAATACAAGTATTACTAAAAGGTTCCACGGGTGTTCATTGGCCTTGAGTACGTTCCTTGTATACGTAACCTTAACACTCACTGCAAGACTTCCCGCAATAAGACAAAGGACGCTGCAGCTGCCAGCCACCCTAACACGCTTTAAAGTATACAGAGACTGGCTTCCTGTCCTGTGCTGTCATACCTTGCCTTGCTTAGGTCTTTGTGTATGTCATGGAACACAATACCGACAGTCCACAGTCCAGACAGGAGGTACAGGTGAACATTTAATGATTACCTACCTATAATATTTACATATATACTAAAGCATGTTCTAATTTAATGCTGAAGCCACTCTCGGGAAATTATAGTAGCCAGCTAATCACCCCAACCCCAAACCAACACCTGAGCCTTGCCACATCTGTCTACTCTAACGTACTCATCGGACCCTCCACCGCCGCCGCCGCTACCCAAAACATAAATCAAAGTAGAAAATAGCTAACAAATCCCTGAAACCTTCCCTCATGTTGTAATCAGTACAGTGTGTATCATATATCTTGGTTCATGTCACTGTACTAAATACTGTCTTACCTAACACCACTTGAAATCACTACCATACATACATACATACATACACACCTGTCGATGGATATGCAGCACAGGTGAAGGATGGAGACAGTAGAGAAGTACACGTCCATGCTGTTCCAAAGGTCACACATTACTGCCCCGAAGAGCCACGTTTGGGTGAGCTGGACACTCGCGTTGAACATCATAGCCATAAGCGCCACCAACATGTCCGCCAGGGCCATGGACACCACGAAGTA